>OZ010791.1:299638582-300208582 GCA_963932465.1 Maratus speciosus
AGTCAGTTACGATGAAAAAATCACATTCTTCTTCAGTTGTAGCAGGGAAAAAATTGCTTAATTCACCCAGCGATCACATGAAAAAAAAAAAAAAAATAAGAAAAAGAAAAACCTCACAAGTTTACCAATTGGGTGCAAGAAAAAATGCAACATTTAAATGCAAATTGGTAGAAATAAAATATTGCAAAATTCATCAGTTGGTTGCGGGAAAAAATTGCAAAAATTCTGCACTCATCTGAAAAAAATATTGCTTTAAATTTGTAACTGTTTTTTCATGAAAAAATTACTTTATTTAAAATAATTATACACATGTAAAATTATTTTTGGTACTTTTTGGTTAGCCGGGCACCAGTGTTATATATACATATATATTGTAATATATAACACTAGCGCCCGGCTAATCGAAAAGTACCTTATTTTTTCCATATTTCATATTCTACATAATAAATTAATCTACAATATATAAAAATTCTTTTAATTATTTGGTACTTTTCGGTTAGCTGGGCGCCAGTGTTATATATACATATATATGTGTATATATATGTACACATATATGCAATATATGTATGTATATATAACACTGGCAAACAGCTAACCGAAAAGTACCAATTATTTTTATGAGTCGAATATTGCAGCCAAAGATATTGAGCCCTGCTAAATGATTTGCAAGAGACATTACACCTTCACTGTGCATTAATCAAGCAGTTATGTTCCTAAAAAGATTATAGCTGCTCAATTTATAAAGGAAACTAAATCAGGTACTTACTAGTAAAATTTGTATTCCAATACATGGATCTATTAACTTGGGTCCTTTAAAGGACCCTTCACAAAATTTTATCACCTCAAAACAAGGAACCTTCATCAAACTTTTCACCTGCAAACAAGATCCTTCACAAAATTTTCCCACCTCCAAACTGAACTTTTTACAAGTTTAATTATTTAGGAGTAAAATCAGTCTTTCACTTTTAAACATAATGGAAATATATGAATGTATTTTTCGCTATTATTTAAAAAAATAGTGAAATTTATCTTTAGTTGTACACGAAAATTTCTTATAAAAAGTTTTCCCCATACCACAGCATTTCTAAATTAATGTGGCGATATTTTTTACGGAACATGATTCTTGTCGAATGCGTAGCGAATACAAAGTGCCGAATATCAATATTAATATTAAAAAGAAGTGTAATACAGCCCTCTTACGCTATATATATATATATCAACTTAAAAATTAGTTAAAATTCGACTACTATACTGTTGAAAAACTCCCTGCAAAAAGAAAAAAATACAATAACAACATGACAACGTGACGATTAGTCCCGCTAATTTTCCGAATGGCGGTTAAAACGTAAACACACGGTCTCAGAGTTGAGTTGGGTACTTCCTTCTCATTCTCCCGTGACATGGAGTCAGAAATAGAGCGGCGTAATCAAAAATCAAATGTTCCAACGAAAATTTGAAATAAATAAATTAATACGAATTATACATTTTTCATTTGTTTTTGAAGAAGTAGTTTTTATAAAAACTGGAAGTCACGCCTGATAGAGAATAAGGGCAAATTATGCATATAACCCCACCTATATTTTTCAGCTTTTATCGTGGACGCCACCAAAATGAGGAGAGGGGGGGGGAATCTCTTCCCCTCCATTGATTTTGAAATTTAAGTGACTACAGTGAAACCTCCCTGTGTGACCACCTCCATTAACCAACCACCTCTCAGAACGACTATTTTTTTTCATGGAACGAAATTTATTCCTATAGGCTCAATACTAATTTTACCTCCATTCAGAGACCATCCCAGTTGAACTCCCTTCATGAGCGACCAATTTGTTTGAAGAAAATGAAACAAATTCCGTTTTCTCCTGGTCGCTTGAAGAGGGTTTTATTAGAAAAATAATTCCGGAGAGCGCATTATTCATCAAACTTCTAAACTAAATTTAGATTTTTTTTTATTATTATTCCGGTAACTTTTAAGTGTTTAAACCCCTTTATGCCTTTTTTAGGCAATGAATTTAATTCTGATGACAAATTAAGAATGACGGTCAATAAACTCCCTTGCCCTATTCTGTCAGGAAACTCTCAAAGAAATAGATAATAATAGATACAAATTAATGAAATCTTCATTATTTATTGCTCCCCCCCCCCCCCCAAAAAAAAGCATTTATTTACTGAACTTCGAAAGGACTTGGTTGGATAAGTTATAAAAGATAAAACCGTATTCATTTTTTTAACTTTGTAGTAATTAACTTATGTTTTGATACTTAAATTTTTATATTTTTTCTTAATGTGAAAGATAAATGTTAGTAACATTGTTATCTTTTTTCAACAATTAAAATCTAGATTTAAACATAACCTCCATTAAGAGACCACCTCTCGGAGTGACCAATTTTTATTGGATCGGAACGTGGTCGCTTTAAGGAGGTTTTACTGTAATTAGCTTTTGTTTTGATACTTAAATTTTTATACTTTTTCTTAATGTGAAAGATAAATGTTAGTAACATTGTTATCTTTTTTCAACAATTAAAATCTAGATTTAAACATAACCTCCATTAAGAGACCACCTCTCAGAGCGACCAAGTTTTATTGGAACGGAACGTGGTCGCTTTAGGGAGGTTTTACTGGACATATTTTTTTATGTTTTCAAAAACAATATAAAATTTATTATTAACGAGTAACTAAATTAAAAGAGCCTCTTTTATTTTAGCAAATATATGTAGATAGTGTAATATAGTAGATGTAATATAGATTGTATGTGCAAAATTCTTAGTTCCTCTTTTTTAAAGAGCTGTTGTTGGTGTGTTTTATGACGGTCAATTACCTACACTTGGGATATGGGCCCAAAGGGGAGGGGAGGGGGTGCTCTGGCGTCTTTCTAAGAGAAAGCAAGGAAATCCAAGGTTCGAAGAAAACCACGGAAAACTCCGAACGATTAGGCCGACGGGCGTAATTGGAATCGAAACCAGCACCTCTCGTCTACTAGCTTTGAGAGCAGAACCTCTCGGCCACTGGTGGGGCGGTTTTAAAGAGGAACTATGACTGCCGCGCTTGGATGAAAGAGCGGCATGGTGGGAGGGGTGAGTGCCATTATTGTCCCTTCTGTATTTTGAAATTTAATTAACTAAAATTTCTTTTTTTTTTTGACAGATTTAGAAAAACACAGTAAAATTTATTCTTTTAGGAAAACTTAAAATGAAAAACTAAATAAGACATTTACAGAAAGGGGGTGGGGGAAATTGGGGCCTAATTGTCCATCGTTAGATACTAAAATTTAACTAAAATATATTTTTGTGCGTGTTTGAATACATTTTAAATATTAATGAAAGGGGTTTTGAAATAATTTGGAGATTTTTTTTAGGGGACAATTTTTGTTGATTGAAATTTAGAGTTAGAGTTTGAGGGAATATTTTTACTAGTGGGAATTTAAGAGAAATTTATGAAAAATTTTAGGATAAAAAGGAGACTTTGAAATAATTTCGTGATTATTATTTTATTTATAGAGGGAGATATTCTGAGATTGAAATTTTTGAGCGTGTTAGAATTGAGGTGATATTGTTCCTGGTTATAATTTTAGAAAAAATTGTGACAAATTTAAGGTCAAAAAGGGCTTCGAAATAACTTTGTGATTTGTTTTTCTTTTTAGGGGGAATTTTCTGAGATTAAAATTTTTGAGCGTGTTAGAGGTAATGTTACTTGTAATAATTTCAGAAGTTAAAAATTTTTGATTGTACGGATGGAAGACTTGTCATTGACTTAATGATTTCCGTGTATTATCTAAAATATTAATTTAGAAATTTATTAAAATTATTAATGAGGAAACACAGGCATATCAAAATCTTAGATACCATAATGTGCAATAATAAAACTTTCAAGTAAAACCTTCATATTACCTGCATGAGAAACAGTTTTCATTTTCCCTGAAAATATCTCAAGCGATTTCACGAAAATTTTCTAAGTCATTGAAGATAATTTGGAGGTGATAACTTACAGAAATAAACCTGTATGAAATCTTTTAAAAAGCGGTATACTTCTCTTAAGAGAACCTTTAGTTTTCATTTTCCTTAAAGATACCCGCTGAAACCTTCAAAATGGCTGCAACATCTCAAAAATTTTAAAGGTTTGTGTCTGATTTTTTTACCTGGGTAGTATTGAACTGGATTTATATTTAAAGAAAATTGAAATTTCATGTATGGTATCTTTTAATATTGTTATGTTCCGCTATTTTTAAAAATACGTTTGAAACTCTGTTTAATAGTCAAAAGAACTCAGAGATTTAGTTTATGAGATGAAACATTAAAACTGTTTAACAAATATTAGAATTTTCTTGTAAATTTATAAATAAATAAACATCGGTTCCAAACTCAATAAAAACCAATTTCTGAGACAAGTGTTTCTTAATCTTGTAAAATATAATGTAGTCACAAACGGAAATAAACAATAACATCTTCTAACTTGTTTTTTCTACTTAGAAACCTCGTTAATTATTATGTTTTCGAAATTTATTGTAGTATTTATAAAAACAGAGTTTATTTTCCTGCCACCGTAATTGAGAAATGCTTAATGAACAAATTTTATTCAGCTCTCTAACCTAGGGTATAATTATATGGATGCTATCAGTTGTCAAGTAAACTTATTTATGTTCAACCGTTCAGTATATATTGCAGACAATCATGATACATTAACAGCATTTACATTAATATTAATTTTTTTATTATTTTGTTACTCTTTTCTGTATAAATTCCTCTACGTGATTTGAATTGTTTAATTGAGAATTAAGAAAACTCTAAAAACCGACTTAGTTTTTAGAAAAATGACTAATAATCTAGGATAATAATAATGGAAGCAAAAGAATTTCATAAATGCTTCTTTAAATAACGAAAATATATTGGTTTCTGAGATTTCTAATGATAATAAATGCTTTTTGAAATTCTTTGTAACTGGGAAGAGATTATTATATATCTTTGTAAACTTATATTTTCTTAAGTTAAGAAAAAATGCTTTTCTTTTTACTATCCCACAAATTCTCGACCAATAGCGCGAAACAGTTCTCATTTGCACAGTCCTTATATTTTAAAATTATTTTAATTTTGTTTCTGGATATTTATGAATTACGTGTAAATTTTTAATAAATAAAAGAAATCTGTACCACAAGAAAGTGTCTAAATCTGCACTTTAGAACCCCTTTAAGTTATTTACTCTTTAAATGTTTCTTTTACTCATAATAAACTTTTCATTTTAATAGTAAAATTATAAACTGCTAGCCGCCCTTGGCGACCAATTTGGTTTCCCTTAAAATGTATGTTTGGGAAAGCATGCTAAGCAATGTATCAAGTTACCTTTATTCAAAATTTAATTTACTTGGACTATCTCAAATATAATTAATATAATCCCTTAAGATAATATCAGTTTTTGTTGCATTAGAATATCTCAATTTGTTGATTTTCTCTAAGCAAGTAAACCCAATTGGTTTACAATGAAATTCTATGGTAATTTGGCGAAATATTAGAGATATAGCCAAGTTGGCGACAAACATGGCGACATTTCACGACAGAACTGGGTCCTCCCTATGGTAACCCCCTTATAGATTAGTAGATGCATTAAATTCTGTTTAATAACCAATGCGATGCGTTTCATTCGGACGTTTTCATTATACAATTAACAAAATAATCGCGATTTCTGTACCACATACGATAGCGTAATATATATTTATAGATGATATTTATGTTGCAATTCTGTCTTGATGGTATTATTTAATTTCCCGTGTTTCCATTTAATATAATAACGAGACAGAGGTAACATTTGATTTTTCTGATCATTTCCTATCGACCATCAAATTCTCATTATAAAGCAATTCCATAATGCAGGAAAATGCGATTACGATAGTATTCACCTATTATATGGTTCATGGAAATAGCGATGCAAAATTAAAGTATAAACTGAAACTTTTATGGGTTTTTTTTTATTTTTTTTTTTTATTTATTTTTTTTTTTAATGAAGTACGGTATTTGCTTAAACATACACGAAACTCTGAAGTACATAATATGTATTATTTCTTTTCCAATTTTATTTGTGGAAGTTTGGGAGTTACTTTAAAACTTGTTTTAAGCACATGCACACATATACATCGGCATACATAAAAAAGTAAAAGTAAAAATCCGAAAGTAAATGTTTAATTTCTATTTCAGAGTGTTTTAAGTGTTTTATTTACGCTTCATTTCTTAATTATTGATTTGATTCTGATTATTGATTTCATTTCTAGTTATCTATTCTATTTTTTCATATTATTAGGAATAGATTTTGCTTGATATTGATATTATTGAAGATCATCAAATTCTCATTATTATGCTATTTCGTAATTTAGCGGAATTAGTTTTGTGCTACTGTCATTATTTAGAGTTGGAAAAGGTAAAAATACGCACACGTTGTCGATTGTTACTAATGCATTACAAATAGAAGTTTTAAAAGTATAATTTGTAAGACCGTCGCAACAAAATATTTTGTTTTTACTATTAAAGATCGTATAGATACTTCTGATAAAAAAGAAATCTATTATAATATTGTTTTGAAAGTTATCTGCATTTTTAAAATAATACAAAGAAACTTTTAAATAACGAAGACAACATTTTAATTAAGATTATTTTCCTGTTTAGTTTTTTCAAATGTATGCAATACAGTATTATTTCTCATACAAAATAATAAAAAGTTTAATTCATGGACTCAAATATTTTGTTTTAAATATGTCTGTTAATTGTTAAAAAATAATTACAATATATCAGTAAAGTAAGAGTGCACAACTATTCTGTTTATTTTACAGTAGATCTCCGCTAATCGGAAAATCTTGTTAATCCGAATGTATTTTATTTTCGAAAATTATACTCGAACAGATTAACTGAAAAAGATTAACATACGAAATTTTCAGATTACAAGATGAAGGTCGGGAAAAACGTGCAGAAGTTAGAATTAAACAAATAATGGAAATAAAGTAAGTTTTTTTTATTCCTAAAACATTTTGAATAGAATTTTAAAAAATACTCAATAAGCGATTGTTAACCGTTTGTAATGAGCTGTTACATAATTCCTCATTCTGAAGTTCCAGTGGATTATTATAAACATCAGGAGTAATTAAGCAAGGAATACTATTTTTTTCCGAATGTCGTGTCGGATTGTCCAGCATGCCGGCCTTAGGATACCGGATTAGAGGATATTTAATGTCCTACTGAGCACTTATAACTTGCATTTTTTTAGCACCTATTTTTTTCTTTTCTATTTTTATCGGAATATCGGATAATCCGAAAACGAACCGGTCTCAATTAGTTTGGATTAGCGGGGTTCTACTATACTTAAAATGAAAAATATCGAAACTATGACAAGAATTGTTAACAAAGTTTTGAGCTGAAAAATATATTATAAAAATACACAGATGCAGATTCGACAGAGCATATAATGTGGGCTCTTGCTCGCATTTTTTGCGACAGTAGAATTCGAATCTCACTTTGTACAAATTTGAAATTAATGAACACAAACTGAGCCTATAACTCACACATTCCATAATGTGTTGGAGATAAACATTGCTGTACTTCACATATGCAACACTGATCATTAATTCAACAACTGAAAATTAATTCAATGAAACCAATTTACATACCACCCTATATTATACTTGAAGTTTTTTTCATATGCTTGTTAATTTCTAAAAGTTTTGTGACAATTCTCGTAGACAGGTTTAATAGCTTTCAATCATCAGACAACATTTGGTTTAAACATGCACGAAATTATAAACAATTTTTATGTATATCAATATATTTATATTATTTGCAAATTTCTGCTCTTTTAAAAGTTTAGGAATCAATCTCAAACACTTAAAAAAGTAACTTGCCTGGAAATATATTTTTAAATAGTTTAGATCTATTACAATCTTAATAAAATAAAAGTATGCTTGATTTTTCAATAAAGATAATATCCCTTACTATATCCTAATATTTGATACTGTTTTTATCCTTTAATTTTCTTTTTTATGATTAAATTATCTGGGGCACGTTTTAGTATAAGGATCGAATGGAATTAATTTTTTTTTTTTTTTTTTTTTTTTTTTTTTTTGGCAAATATTTATATCGCTTGCTTCTGTCAAATTTTGATTTTATAATGCCTCTTCAAAATGCAGGGGAAGGCACATTCAGATAGCAGTATTACTCAGAATATGAAGGTTGTTTGGTTGGTTTTATAGAGTTTAACTGCGCAATTCCCTTTCGAAACATGAACTTCAAGAAGAGAAGAAAATAACTGTCTTCTCCACCGTTATATGGAAATTAGTTGTATGACCATTTGTATTATAATATTAGTTCACTTATTATTTACTGCAATTTTGCATTGATATACTACTATTATAAAATATTTCTATTGTAATTTTGCTTTTAGAAATCTATAATATTTTTACAAATGCCGCGCAGTAAAATAATAATAATAAAAAGCAGAAAATAAATGAAGCTGCATGTTAAATACTTTGAATGTTTACTACTTAATTTTTTGAAAGATTATAAAAAGAATATTTCTTTCCGAGAATTGAAATATCTCTAACAATATGAAAATTTTTCGATACTATTTTTACCATATCATTTAATTTTTCCCATTTCTATTTGGTATAACGATCGGACGGAAGCAATATTGGATTTTTGTGGATATTTATATCGTTGTCGACCATCAAATTCTTATTATAATACAATTTCGTAATGCAAGGAAAATAAGAGTGCGATACCACAATTATTTTATCTTGAAATAAGAAGATTATTTATTATATATAATTCTTTATCGTTAAATACAAAACGGATGTATGTGATATAAAATGGAATTATTTAAAAGTTCCTAAGTAAAATATTCTAAGTAAAACAGATGCAAAATTTTACTTACATACAATAATATAATCTTTAATAATTATTTGTTTCCTCAAAAGATATAATGAGGGCTTTAAATCTCACATACCTTGAATTCAGATATTAATTTATGTTTAAATTTCGACTTAACTGTAGAACTTTTATCTAACAATAAAGTAAATTAGAGAAGTAAATATATATGTCTTTTATTATATTATAATATAAAATTATATTATATCATTAAAATTATTATAATTTAAGAACAAATAATCATATTATATTTTAATCTTATATTATAAAAATAAATATTTATAGAGAAGTAAATATCTATGTCAAAGATTTTGTATTATAGAAATTTCTTTGACATTATATTGTGAAATGTAATATGATTCTCATAAAACAAATTCTACTGGAAAATCTATTTTTTTTTGTGTGTGTGTGTGTGTGTGTGTGTGTTATTAATTTGATTTATTCCGTTTATTTCAAAATAATGAAAAACATATTTTTAATAGCAATTTTTTTATTTATCATATAAAAATTATTATATTTAGTTTATTATTTCAGGATTAACAGATGAAATTGCGACAAAAAAATAAAGTATGTTTTACATATAATATACTGTTTATTTGTAGAGTTATTAAAAATTAGCGAATGCATTGTTTTCCATAACTGGCGTGTTAATGATATTGTTGGTTAAGTTTAAACCGATGGGAGAGCAGGATAACATTTACAGTAAAAAATATATATATTAAAAATCCAAATTTCATGGTTTCGAGAAAATATTAGTATTTTAAAAGGGGAATTCAGGTATATTGGGCTACATTCCATTTTGTTTAAAGTGTCCACAAACACACATACATAAGAATGCATTCCGTAAGATAATGAAAATTAACTCTGCAATTTATTTATTTCTTACTAATAAATTATGTATTTAGGCATTAAATGAAAGCAAAAATTCTATATCACCTACTACAATCTAAAGGTTCCGATATGCTAGTATGTCTTGACACTTGCTGTCTCTAGTTTTACGGCATCAACGGAACGACAAAGTGAACGTGCTGTCAGCGCATGCAAAAAATATTGAAAAAAAGGATTTATTCAAATACAATTTTGAATTTTCTTTTTGTTTAGAAACAATTTTATTGCTATTTCTTTCTTCCCTTTTTAAGATGTTCATTGTTGCCATTAAGTGTTTTAGTTTGACATTTTAAAATGAATATTTGGGGTCTTCCGCTGAATGGGGGAAAATGCTGTATCTGTCTTACAATTAAAAATGATTCTCCCGAAACAACACATATGTTTTAATGCTCACAAACTTCTATTGAACTTTTCTAAGTCTATTTAGAAATGTAATGTTTGTGATATAAAGGTAGGAGTTCGCATTGACACACGATTTGATAAAACTTGTCTTCTTTTGTATAGGCATGGAGATTCATTTAGGTTTAAACAAAAGAAATAACTTCGTTAAATAGAGCCAAAAGAAATTTTATATCGAACTTTATACTGTGAGTCACCGGTGACTGACGTAGCACTCAACGTGGTAAGAAAGAAAAAAAAGAGGGTACAAGATGGGTTCGAACCCGCCATTTGCGGTACACCGTATTTGCACGACACTTTCTCGATATTAAGTACGCATTGTGAACAGGAAATAAATAGGTATTTAAAAAGTATGCTAAATTTTGACTCTCAATTTCTCAAAAACTAAGGACCATTTGAATAAAATCGTTCACGGGAATATTTAGGGGTGTGAACCCTACAACATAGTTCTAAATCATCGAAAACTGTGCACATCATGTTTAGTGGTCCCCTTGTAAGTAATAAAGTTTTTATTAAAAAAAAAACAATCGTTTAAAGCTGCAGTCATTTTAAGACATAAAAATTCTTTTAATTAAATGTTATCCTCATTTAAATTATTTAAAGAAACAATACATTTTCAAAGGAATTTTATTAATTACAAAAACAAATAAATAAAATAAAAATAAACATATTTAATGAACTTATTTCATTAGGCAATTGTGATACTGTATGATTACTGTGGATAAAGAGAGTTAAATGCTTCTTCAGAATTATTAGAAATTATCCCAATAGTAGTCGCGTCTTTTCTCAGAACAGGATTAAAAGTTCGAAGCGCTCGTTCTTTTTGCCTCTGATCCCCCGCATACAGAGAATGTAAAATAAGAAACATTTTTCATTTCATATTCGACTATTACATTTCAATGAATTTATAAATTTGCCGTTGATTTAAATTTTTAATTCTATTAATGAGATTTTGAATAATGAAAAAAGTAAAAATGAACTGGAATTAGTGATCCTTGGACAGACTTTTCCACCAATCTCATCTTTGCTTGTAAAAATGTACCTGAAGTAAAAACAGAGATGTCTTATGTTACTTCATTATGTTGGTGGAGAATCATTTAATGTCAGGCACATCAGGTTCTCCACTGAATTTGCAAGAGGATATGAGTTTGGTGAAAATCGTTTATATGGGTGGCGAAAAGACCAACACGTGACTACTGCAGTGTTACGTACGAGTTATTCAGAACTGTAAATGAAATAGGATTTATTTGGAAACAATTGCTATTTGTTTTGTGTTTTTTTTTACAATTTTGAAATTATTTTCGTAGATAAAGTAATGTAGTAAAATTCGAAAAGCAGCCAGTTTTTCATAAGCTGAATATACATATTTAATCTGTCATAAATTTATATCAAAATTTATAACGAAATCTTGAATTTAAAAATTCATAGTATATTAAAGATGGTGAGATTTCTTCTTGATGCTGACATCATTAACAAAGAAAACATTTAGATCTTTTTGTAAGTATACCATGGGAAAAATTAATAAATATATTAAAAATTATATTTTAAAAAGGTACATAATAAAGACTTGTTTGTTTGTTTTATTGAACACATACATCAGACTTGTGTGCATGACAACAGGGCCCGCTTATAAGTCACCGTCGATATACAGGGGCGAGATAGCACAAGGAAATTTCAAACAACAGAGAATAACATCCTGGGGGCTCCACAAAAAGTGTACAACGGAACACGCGGGATTCAAACAAGCCAGCACCTACGCTCTCAAGTGATTAGTGGTGTGGTGTATTATCCACTCAGCCACGGTAGGCCCAATAATAAAAACTTATAATATATAAAATTATGTTTAATAAATAAAATACAAAGTTTATTCATTTATAATAAGTATATAACATATAAAATGCATCAAATTATATTAAAATATAAATCGAAATTTTAATTAATAAAATATTTAAATATATTACGTATTTAGTCTCGAATTCTCCTTGTCTTTTATTTAAAGTATGTTTATTTTTTACTATTTTGTTGTTTGCGTGCTAGAAACCTTAAATTCTCAATAGAAATTCTATATGAAATTCTATTCTAATAAATATATTATATTACGCTTACTGTACAACCTGAAAACAACTATAAACAATCTGAACAACTCATAGTATTCACTAAAAATGAGACAACAAATCTACAGAACTGATGAAAGAATATATTTAAGTCCTACATTTAAACATAAATCACTTTAAGGCACAAACTTGATCATTAATCTCACCAGTTGGCAGTTATACATGCCGAGTTGAAGTGCTTGTCCTCAGTATTCAGATTCAATAAGTTTGCTTGTTTGATTTCTGTTGAATTAGTTGAAAATAGCTTGCCACTTTTAAATTGATAAATTTGACATCCCGTCACAACATTTTGAAATTACCCGAAAAGATTTGAGGTTTGCCTTTGTAAATTTTAAAGAATTTTTTTGCAAAGAATGACTGGGTTTTAAAAGAAGCATTTATATTTTCTGCAAAATATTGTAAAGAAGTTTACGTAAGCACTGTGTATAGTAACACGTAAGAAATTCTAAATTACAACATTGATTTTTTTATACGAATAATAAAATATATGCTATAAAAAACTATGCTTAGTATATTAGCAAATATTTTCAACATATATACAATAAAAAAAGATATTTTTTATAATTGTTTTTTTTATAAATTTCAAATTCGTCATGTATGCATACTCAGTTTTACTAATCATTTGTTAAAAGGCGATTTGTTGAAATTATTTTTTTATTTATTTCCAAATATAAATATATATAAATGGTGTTGGCTAAGTCGACCGACAAATTCAGAGGGATAAGCATCAAAAGGATGGAAAATTACCGCATAAAATGTTATCGCAAACTACTTGTTTAGTCACAAATACAAGGTGTTTCACCGTAACAGAACTCACGTTGACGGTAATAATTTTGAAAAGATAAAAAATAATGCAATAAAAATGTAGAGATATGTAACTGGTTTGGTATGAAATGTGATAACATCGCGAAACGTCCTGAAAAAAAAAAATACAGGTTGATCACACAATCGATGATGCCGTATGAACTGGTAACAGCAGTCCAAAATGGGAAATGTCAAGTGTTGGCGCGTGTAAGGGAAACTTCTACCACGTTTTTGTTCTTGTCACATTTACAAAAATTGTGAGAATGTGTATTAAAAGTTTCATTCTAATATACTTCAGTTTTATGAAAGTTATTACCGCCAATCCAAGCTGAGTTAGATCAGAATCCCCTGTGTGTGTTATTAATTAGGTTGTTTGAGACATCATGTTCCATTAAAACTTTCGTTCCTCTTGATTTCCTCTATGAACTCTCAAAATTTGTCGGTCGACTTCGGCAAGACACTGTATATATATTTCTTAATAGAGATTCCTGTACGGTTATTATTGGGATTGTTTACATTATATTTTAAAATGTTAATTTTAAACCTAAAATCTTATTGCACATGTCTTTAGCAAATTAACAATTTAGACATTTCCAGCATTCATTAAAACTGTGAAAGCGGATTCACAGCATTGAAGAAACAACTGATATGAAAAAGAAATCTCACATTTCAAAGTAAATCACTTTTAGCCTCTGAACTTGGTCATTAATCTTCCAGTTGATAGCTTTATATGTCGAGTAAAAATTGTTTGCGCTCAGTTTTTTAGATTCAATAAGTTTACTTATTTCGGTTCTTTTAAATCACGTTGAAAATGTCTCCATACTTTTTCTAAATGATAAATCTGTCGATAAAGTCAGCAAGCTATTAAATTACCTAAAATAATCTGATGTCTTCTTTTTTAATACAATTTGAAAGAAATGTCTCTGAAAATAATGATATAGTTTTAAAACAGCTTTTATAATTTCTGACGAACACTATAAAGCACTTTAGAGCATTGTTGAATAAAATCAGTTGCTTGATGTTATTTCAAATTTAAAAAAAAATATTCACTCATATTATAATTTATTTTCGTATGGGCTCATTTTCGATGTGCATCGAAATTTTTTATTGATCACACAAATCATTAATTTGAATGTTAATCACAAAACAAATATAAACATCATATTCAGAAATAAATAAACGGTCAAGTGCGAGCATTACTCGCGTACAGAGGGTTCCGTAGAATAAATATATGAATTTGTAATTGTATTATTAAAAAAAAAAAAAGTTGCTAAAAGAATACTAAGACTTTTTTAAAAAACTAGGGGGCTCAGCTCCCTACGAGCTACGCTCGCCAACCCCCGTCCAGACACCGCAGAATCTAAATGCACGCTAATTTGATCGGCTTTAAAAAGATTTCGAAAGATTGAATTATAATTTAAAAAACAGTGGCGATCTCCCTATAAACGGATTTCTATTCATTTCTCTTTGATTGGGGAATTTTAACGCCAAATCCCCTGCGGTACTACTTGATTATCCTGTCGACCAATTTCGCCAAATTATATAAATTGCCAAACCACTCGCCAAATTATACAAATTGACATAATTTTTATTTTAAATAACGAAAGAACAAATAAATTAGTACAACATTAATAAAAATACAAATAAAACGTCGAAATAAAAATAACTTGATGACGTAGCCACGTGTAACAACATTTCAAAATAAGCTAATATAAAAGCAATTAAGTAAACAAATTAAGTAAACACTGAAAAATGCACTGGTGATGTAAAACAAATTCGGTGTCTGTTCCACGTGCTTGTTTTATTTGGGCCGACTGAGGGCATTTAACTTTGAGCGATAACGCGCATCATTTTGCGAACTGTTTTTACGGCATCCTGCATCTCCATGTGTCTCTTTCCTCCATGGCTGTTGCCGAATTCAATCCAAAAATACAGAAGAATGATAGTAGGCATAAAGAGGATAAAAAACTGCCATTGATTATGGCTTCGCATACAACGTTTAGTGGGAGAAAATCGCAAATAACATTATGAAGGGTGTGGCGTCGAGTGAAACAAAAAAATCCAAAAATAAGTAGAAAAACATTAATTTGACGTAAAGCAGGTTTACAGTGTATTATAATTCAACGTGAGAAAGGAGACGACGAGATATTTTTTTTAGGAATTGTTCGATGTTCCTGACGCGAATATCACCGACAAAAGCGGAAGAAGGACTGCAGGCTATGCAACGTCCTTCGCGGCTGTAACTTCGAACGATTCCTATAAATTGTTCCGCCGTTTTCTTTCTGACGTTGAACTTTAATGCTTTGTAATACTGATTTACCTCAAATAAATGTTTTCCTACGTATTGCTGTACCTTTCTGTTCCACTCGACGTCACACCCTTCAAAACTATTTTCGCGATTTTCTCCTTCTAAACGTGTTTTGCGACCCATTGCCCCATGATAATTTTTCATCCTCTGGATACCCACTATCACCCCCTCTAAATTGTCGCTCGAATTCGGGAACTCCCTGTATATATTTTTTTGTGCACTGCGCGCATTTATAGAATTGATTTATCATCTTTGATCTAATGCCTTTTTTTTATTATTATATGTATTTTTTCTGGCTTTCCTGAAATCTTTAGAGAATATTAATTGAAACATTTATGTGTGTTATATGGTAAAAAATACAATATATATATATATATATATATATTAAGCACTTACAATTTTGTAGAAGTTACACATTTTTATAATGCCATCATTTTCATAAACATAGCCTACAAAATAATTTGTATTTCAACATGTGATTCGTGTTCTTCTAAGTAAATATATGTAATGTGTAACAATAGCCACATATTTACAATTACCTGAAAAGTGCTTTTATTTAAATAAAAGTAATACATTTTATTATGATAGCTAAGTATATTTAAATACTTATTCTGGATTTAAATTCGTTCTGAACATTTATCGATAAGATTCTGAGTTGAAACGTTTTATTCTTTGACTCCTGCTAGAAATAATTTCAATCATGCAGAAATCTTTTAAAAAAGCTTTTCAATTAATCAGAATTTAACATATATGCTTCAGTTCTTTGATAATGAAATCAAATGCTTAAAACTTAGTCTGTCGTCAAATTTTTAATTATTTGAATGTTGTAGTACAGCCATACATGACGTTCATATATTACATTAACTTGTCTAAATGTAAAACAGCTCTTTTGTTTAAAAATTGAGCTTCATGCATTCCAGAAATCATCCAGTTATTACAAAGTTTCTAACAAAGATGTAATATCGGACTGAATTATTTATATATGGCAATCGCTTGACAAACTGCATGGTATTCATGATCAAATTTATTCATGATCATGAAAAAAAAATGTTGTAGAGATTATTGTATCGTAGAGGGAAATATATAATTGGTTCAGTTGTGTATTCTCTTTGTCTGAAATAAAGAATAAAGTTACGAAATTTTGTGTCAACCAAACAGGCTAAATTACTTTTAATTACTTCAAGATTATGATATATCCCATATTGCTTATTGCTACTTCCCTATATTTTATGTAGTGAAAATAATGCATTTTATACATTTAATAATAACGCCCTTATTTATCATTCATAAATAGGATTATTTAAAATTCCTACGCCAGTATAATCCGTAATTAAAAAAAAAATCTAAAATAGATCTTCTCTCACTTCGGACCATTAGTTTTAGAGTTATCAGCAAATATCTCTAAAACCAACTTAAAGCATCATATTTAGATACAATTTCCAAAGAATTATTTTAATAGAAGAGAAACTGACGAAATATATTAAGAAAAATCTAAATGGTGGATGGACGGTATCCTCAGAAAGATTAAAAAAAATTAAAAAAGAATAGAGTTAAACCTGTTTATAACATTACTGTAATGACATAGATAAATATTTTCATAGACATGTTATCATTACACTCAGTTTGAACATATAAAATTATATATTTTAAACTTTAAATTATTAATTTTTTTATAAAATTACCAAAATAAAATTTTTACTCACAATAAGTAAACAATATAAAAACATATATAAAAGAGAGAATATGAGCATAATTTTATTTTGTAAGAAAATTGCAAAAATAAATTCCGTTAATTTTGTTTGGTTACTTTTTGATTAAAATGTTATTTGCCTGCACATGTATGTCAGCCCATCTAACGATTCAGATACAAGTCGTAAACATTTTCTACTGTTCCAACACAACCCTGAAGAGTGTTAATTAAGTATTTGGCATCTTCAGAAGAAATTTAGTTTTGTTTTGAAAACAGTCTGTTTTCTCATCAATTACATCACCTTGAATTATATCTGCTAACAATTCTTCATCGCATGCACCGTTGAACACTTGAACATCATTGTTTAAGATTAAAAAAATCTTCAGCGGTCAATGCAAAAGATAAGTTTGGTGAGTTTTGAGAGTACTAACAGCCTTGAATATACTGTCTTGCTTTCAGCTTTTGTTCAGAAATTTAATTAAGGTCAATATTCGTGTTTTCGTTAATTTTCTTTTTCAGCAATTTTCTATCTTGGATGCTGTTACAGAATTCCAATTTCCGGAGACACAACAACAAGCACATTTTTAATCAACTGCATAAGGTTTTGGTAGCTCGTTAACAGGATTGTAAACAACGTTTTAAGCTAATCATTTTGGATAGTATCTCTTGAAGCACTTGATGTGGGCAGTTGTTAACTATGTGTCACTTTCTTCTTCGTCTCTTTATAATCATCAGACTGTTTTTGAGGATTTCGTCCGTCATTCAAGCTTCCTTATTTCCCTTGTAGTCAACTGGTAAACTTTTGACATTTCTATAACTAATTGACTTAGAGTAATTTTCAATGGCTAATAGATTAAAATTATTTGTTCCAGTAGTGTCTGAAGGCAGCAGGACTGCCAGTCTCTGATACGATTCATTCCTACTTTTACAATATGTCTCTTTACAGGACACTGTTTTGTCTGGAATCAGCTGACAGGACAAACCAGTTTAATCTGCATCGTACGCATTATCATAATAATACATTTTTTTCTAAATTCTCTTTTTTCATATTTTCCAGGATAAGGCATCCGTTGTTGGAGCTGACATTTCTTCACCCGCGATGGTTTTAAAACATACAGGGTGTATCTAAACTCTTGGGCAAAATTTAAAGGGGTGATAGTACACATCAAGACAAACAATATTAAATAGGAAACTAAAGGTCCCAAACGTCCTCCGAAGAAGATAGACGCCTTAAAAGTTTAGGGTCCAAAATTTCAAATGATTATAAAAAACGGAAAAATTGGTCGATTCGTTTGCGGTTTTTACTAAAACTATTCTTTATGTCGGTATTTTCTTGAAAATAAATTTTAAAGATACAGTTCAAAAAATGCCGACAGCGGACGCTTTAGACTTTGGAGTAACCAAAAACTATTATTTGTCGTTATTTTTTGTATCTCATTACATGCTTTCAAATGCTTAGACGTAAATTTAAATTTTGAGCTCAAAATCTGAATCGTTGGGAATGGTTAAGTAGCGCAAACTGAACTGTGTTTAGGAGTTAAAATTTCAAATGATTATAAAAAAAAGGAAAAAATGATCGATTTGTTTGCAGTTTTCTCTAAAACTATTCTTTTTGTCAGTATTTTCTTGAAAATAAATTTTAAAGATAAAGTTAAAAAATACCGATAGAGGTTGCTCTAGACTTTGGAGTAACCAACAACTATTTCTTAGAGTTATTTTTTGTATATCATTACATGCTTTCAAATGCTTAGACTTAAACTTAAATTTTAAGCTCAAAATCTGAATCGTTGGGAGTAGTTAAGTAGCGCAAACTGAACTGTGTTTAGGAGTTAAAATTTCAAATGATTATAAAAAACGGAAAAATTGATCGATTTGTTTGCAGTTTTCTCTAAAACTATTCTTTATGTCTAAGCTTTCGAAAGCATGTAATGAGATACAACAAATAACGGTAAAAAATAGTTGTTCGTTACTCCAAAGTCTAAAGCGCCCTCTATCGGTATTTTTTTAACTTCATCTTTAAAATTTATTTTGAAGACAATACTAACATAAAGAATAGTTTTAGTGAAAACCGTAAACGAATCGACCAATTTTTCCGTTTTTTTATAATCATTTGAAATTTTAACTCCTGAACACGGTTCAGTTTGTGCGACTTAACCACTCCCAACGATTCAGATTTTGAGCTGAAAATTTAAGTTTAAGTCTAAGCTTTTGAAAATGTGTAATGAGATACAAAAAATAATGGAAAAAAATATTGTTGGTTACTCCAAAGTCTAAAGCGCCATCTATCGGTATTTTTTAACTGTATCTTTAAAATTTATTTTCAAGAAAATACTGACATAAAGAATAGTTTTAGTGAAAACAGCAAACGAATGGACCAATGTTTCCGTCTTTTATAATCATTTGAAATTTTAACCCCTGAACACAGTTCAATTTGCGCTACTTAACCACTCCCAACCATTCAGATTTTGAGCTCAAAATTTAAGTTTAATTCTAAGCTTTTGAAAGCATGTAATGAGATACAAAAAATAACGGTAAAAAATAGTTGTTGATTACTCCAAAGTCTAAAGCGCCCGCTATCGGCATTTTTTGAACTGTATCTTTCAAATTTATCTTCAAGAAAATACTGACATAAGGAATAGTTTTAGTGAAAACCGCAAACGAATCGACCAATTTTTCCGTTTTTTATAATCATTTGAAATTTTGGACCCTAAACTTTAAAGGCGCCTATCTCCTTCGGAAGACGTTTGGGACCCTTAGTTTCCTATTTAATATTGTTTGTCTTGATGTGTACTATCACCCCTTAAAGTTTTGACCAAGAGTTTAGGCACCCTGTATATTCGTGACGTTCACGGAAGGAGGTAAGCCGTTTATAGCTGGTTTTTAAATCGTTGTTGCTTAGCAATGACGCGGATTGTCTCTCTTTTTCTGAAACTATTGGTCCACTAATGGATACCTTTTTTTTTCTCATCTCATGGAACGATATTAGACGGCTTTGGCAACATTATTATTTACGGCACTTTTAATTCTTCTTCTTCTGTATATCACTTTGCTTTTTTTTCTACAGTATTTTCATTTTTTTTTTTTTTTTTTTTTTTTTTTTTTTTTTTTTTTACGTAGCTAATGTCGAATGGAAAATCATATAGTTTTTAGCAGCGTTAACTTGCTTCCATCTTTCTTCAATTTTTAAAATGATTTTTTTTCTTCTAATGTGAATGCTTTACGCCGGGCCATCACTTTTACACATAAAATACGAATTGAAGGTACTGATTCCCCAACTACACAAGTTTCGAAACGAAAAAAAAAAGAGTCAAAACTTGGACAAGGAGGCAGACATCGTTTTGTTTTGTTTTTATTTTTTTTGGTACATCACATACCTGGCGATGGGATGTCGTTTTCGAAGAAATAAACTGGGTTGCGTGTATTATCAGTTTTCTAAAGAGGAATAATTGTGGTTGTAGGCAGGTGGAGCTAATAAGTGATTATCGCTGTAGGTAGGTTCAAAATACTTTGAGAAAATAGGAATTTCCCCGAGAACCAAAGGAAAATACCGTTATATGTAGATATGTTTATGTCTAAGGACTGTATCGTTATACACAGGCCTCGGTGTATTTTGAAGCAATTTCTTTTTAATGTTAAATGTTTTTTTCAAGTGTCATATCTATCACAGAGTGTCGTTTCTTTAACTACTATTAAGTATTCCTAAAAAAATGAACAACAATAAATATTAAAAAAAAATCATTTTACGCACCCTCCTACTTTTGGCCAAAAATGAATGTAAATCAAAGTGCTCCATATACCCGAGTGAATAAAACATATTGCAAGATTTTTTGCACAAAATCCTTGGGGATAAGTTTATATAAAACAAATTATTATCAGAAAGACCTGTTCTAAACCACACATAGAATTTGTGAATGTTTCGGGTTGAACAAAAAAGTCTGCTCATTTCACACGATTTTATGCAAAACCAGCGATAACATCTGATTTTGCCTTAAACCGTGTGAAAACCTCCGCTATAAGGTGTTTTTCTTTTAAACAATGATTGTAGGGAAGACGACTGGAATTTTGCCATCTTTACCGATGATATAGAAGTAGTCGTATACGTTCGGAATGCGAGAACGTCCACTGGACCAGAAAACATAACATATATCTACTAACGACACACCTGTCCATGATTGTTTTATAGAGTTATTCATATTAAGTTTTTGTTCAAAGAGAACAAGGTAAGAGACAATACAACTATTGTACTATTCAAAAATAATCTTATAAAGGAGGCAGGCTTGTAGTTTTGGATGGAAAGTGATCTGAATTTTATCCATGGAAGAATTCTGACTGCTGTAAGGTATCAAGACTTCGGGTCACATATCCTTCTTCGGATGGTGAATTTATATTAATGGATGATATTTATACATGACAAAAACTCTGTATATATCTTTAGTATCAAAGTTTAATGAGGATGCATTTGGTAGTTTAATTTCTTGTCCTTGAACACGTATAATACCTCTTCGAGGACATTTTTAAATGGTTGGATGCTTTGCATTCGATTCGAAAAGATGGAACAAAGGATAATCATATTTAGGAAATTAATTCCTATTTCAATACACGTTATTGAATATATGAAATTCGGATTCGTTGGCGTTAAGCCATTATTTTTAGGAGCAGACGCATTTATTATTAAAGCCTTTTTATTGTTTTCACAAAAATATTTCATTTAATTTTTTACATTTTGCAATACAATTATTTATCCGCTCGTAAAATATGCTAAAAATTTAAATTATGTAAAATTCAATAAATAAATATTAAATAGAGAAATTATGAAATTACATGTTTCATATTTTTTGTTTTGCAAATTATACACAAAACTCATCTAGTACCTTGACTTTTGGAGGTATATTTTTATACATTTTGAAAAATTTCTGAGACTTTTGAATGTAATTATAATTTATAAATTTAGCAATAGCGATGTGTCTACGTTTTCCCAATTTTGATTTCGCACATTACATAGATATTATTATTTAACTACTATGTTTCGAATATTTTCAAAATTGAATGACCTTATAAAATTCCCTTACAAACTACAATAGACATCACTGGCATATTTTGTGCAAAATTTATGAAAACATTAATGTAATTATTGGCGTACGTAATGGTAATAGTGTCTACTATAGTATGTATTCTTTCTATTTTCTTTATGTTTAACGTAATATATATTTTTCCCATTAAATGTTTATGAGCAATATTTATATATAGACACGGCATCAATTATAAAAATTTCAAACCCTTCCGTCAGGTAATTTTAAGACAAAGATTTTTTTAATTCGATAGTTAAAAAAAAAATGTATCACAACTGAGGTGTTAAAAAAGGGAACAGATTAGTTTACAGTTTGATCATAAATTCGCAACAACTGGCATGTAAATTAATAGATTCAGAAGATTTAAAAACAATATAAACAGACAAAGAAGAAAAGTTTAATGTTGCGCTACTAGGTAAAACTACTAGGAACTCTATAAAGTACAATGTTGATGATCTAATTTCTCGAAAATACTCAAATTATTTTTAAAACAATGAATCTCACAAAAAAAAAAAAAAAAAAAAAAAAATGTTTTCGAATGTGTTCAACGTGGTAATTAGTGTCTACTATAGTATGTATTCTTTCTATTTTCTTTATGTTGAACGTAATATATATTTTTCACATTAAATGTTTATGAGCAATATTTATATATAGACACGGCATCAATTATAAAAAATTCAAAACCTTCCGTCAGGTAATTTTAAGACAAAGTATTTTTTAATTCGATATTTAAAAAAAAATGTATCACAACTGATGTGTTAAAAAAAAAGGAACAGATTAGATTACAGTTTGATCATAAATTCACAACAACTGGCATGTAAATTAATAGATTCAGAAGATTTAAAAACAATATAAACAGACAAAGAAGAAAAGTTTAATGTTGCGTACTAGGTAAAACTACTAGGAACTCTATAAAATACAATGTTGGTGATCTAATTTCTCGAAAATACTCAAATTATTTTTAAAACAATTAATCTGAAAAAAAAATTGTTTTCAAATGTATTCAACGACAATTTTAGTATACAAGATTTTTTTTTTTCAAATGCTTCAACAGAAATTAAAATCTTTCTTTAACCAATTACATTTAAAAAATGATAAAAAAAAGGAAAAATGATAAAAGCTCACACATATATCACTAAACTACCACAAATAAAATAAAAATTCAGTATAATTCTTTCTGACATAATATACCCATTGAAGGACGATAAATATATATATATATATATATATATATTGTGATTCAAACTTTAATGCACGTTCGGTGTCCATTTTCAACATTTTATGTCACTCCGTTTTACACTTAAATTTGAAATGTTTGACAAGTTGGGCAAGTTATAAAATTTATCCATCAAAATTTAAAGAATAAAAAGAAAAACGTTTCTTCTAGAATATTTATTTCAGTTATATAAATAATTCTATAAGCATGTTTTCAATTATAGCACATAGGTATACATTTTAGCATTTATATCATTTTTTAATTATTATTATAAAAAAGATTGAGTTATTAAATATAAAATAAGATTGTAATTATCAACGTTATTAGTATTGATTTAGCTTAATTGGTAAGTTGAAATAGATAGACAATATTAACAGATGTGAAATTATTGCTTAAATTTAAGTGTTTTTTTCAGGCAGATGATTATTTTCGTAGGTCCGAAAGAAAAATGTTGAACTAAAGTAAATAAAATGTTTAACTTCTTAGATTCAATGTAAGTAATGTCTTACACGCTTCAAAAGAAAACTGCTGATATCTTCTAGAGAAACTGGTATCTTAACGGCGGTAAAGCAAAGATGGAACAAATACAGGGTGATTATAAATTAATTTCCCAATTTTACAGGGCTATTAAAAGAAAACAAAAAAGTAAAATCCTGTTCTTAAATGGAAAAGAAAAATAACAGTATAAAGTTTAAATTGCACAGTTATAAGTGTTCGATGTGAGCTCCCCCAGAAACACGAAATATATCGAGGTGGTAAGATAATTCATCCCACACTTTTCTCAGCAGGATTTTTTTAGAGCGCTCATCAAGGTCAGGTGTTTGTTTAACCACTACCAACTGATGTTGAAAAACTTCAGACACGAATATCTGCAGACATTGAAAGTTGCTACTGTTACTTATCCCACAATCTTCCTCACTTTCAGCATGTACCGCGAGACACTTTTAATGTCTGCAGATATTCGTGTCTGAAGTTTTTCAACATCATTTGGTAGTGGTTGAACAAATACCTGACCTTGATGAGCCCTCTAAAAAAATTATGCCTAGAAAAGTGTGGGATGAATTATCGTACCGCCTCGATATCTTTCGTGTTTCTGAAGGGCCTCACATTGAACACCGTGTTGATAACTGTGTTGAATTCAAAACTTAAAGTGTTATTTTTTTATTTCCAATGAACAACAAAATTGTACTTTATTTTGTCTTTTGTTAATATCCCTGTATAGTTGGGATATTCATTTATAATCAGCCTGTATTTTGAGTACAATAAGTGCCTTTCTCAACAAAAGGCATATTACTTCATAAAATAATTCGTTCTCGTTAGTTTAAATATAACCTATAATAAAGGGGAATGTAATTAAATCAGCATAAACTAAAACATTTATAAAATATTTACTTTAAATATTCTTCGTAAAGACATGTTTATTATTGATGAAATTTCAAAAAGTTTATTCTTTTTGTTTTTACTTTCTTTTATCTTTACAAGAAGAAGGTATTGTATTCGTGAAAATTTTCGACTTCCGGTTTTCGACGTACTTACAAGTTTTAGGGGTCAGAGATTCCGAAAAACATGTTCTTACATAACGTCTCTCTGTGACTCTGTGACTCTGTCTGTCGGTCTGTATGTGACACAAATTTTGTGGACGCTCTATCTCAAGAACTAATGCACGGAATTTAATAAAAATTTATATTTCGTTAGTCGCTGAAATAAATTGGTGCTGATTAGTCTTTGGTGCAAATCGTTCAACAGGTGACGCTGCTAAACTGCATTTTTCACGATTTCCGCAATCCCTTCATCTCCAGAAGTAATGCACGGATTTTTATGAAACTTCAGATTGAGTTATTCCTTGATATGTGTTGGCGTTTACTAAGTTTTGGTGTAAATAGTCCAAAAGGTGGCGCTGCTATACAGCATTGTTTACGATTTCTGCAAAGGTTTTATCTCAAGACCTAATGCGTGGAATTTCACCAATCTTCAGATTCAGTTAGTCTTTGATATTAGTTTGTTCTGACTACGTTTCGGTGTAAATCGCCCAACAAGTGGTGCTGCTATGCTGCATTTTTCACGATTTATTCCATAGACTAAAGAAATAGATCTCAAGAAATAATACACAAATTTTTATCCAATTTCAACTGAATTTCCTCATAAATATTGGTGCTGATTATGTTTTGTTGTAAAAAGCGTGACAGGCGGCGATACTAATCTCCATTTTTCAAGATTTCCACAATAGATCTATCTCAAAAACTAATGCACCGATTTTCATTAAACTTCAGATTCAGTTAGACTTTGACATAAGGTGTCGCTGAATAGGTTTTAGTGTAAATCACCCAACTGGTGTTGCTGGTATTTTTCAGGATTTACACGGTTTTAGTGATAGTCATATCTCAAGAAATAATGCAGAGACTTCCATATCTTTAGAATTCTCAGGATAGGCATAAATTGCCATTTACTTTTGGCACTGTGATAGCGAATTTTGAAGTGTCAACACACATGAAATAGAAGAATATTTTAGGATTGGCACATCTGGCTAGTCTTACTTCGTTTAAATAAAGTTTTCAGACAAATAATATCACAATTTGGGATATTTCAATTAGTACATATTTTATTAAATAATAAAATTATCTATGACTTTTACACATATACAACTACAGCATTCAATACAAATAAATTAATTCGATTTAAAGCATTTAAAATTCAAATACAATCTTTAAAATTGATATAGGCTAACTTCCTCAATTTGAATAAATCTTAATTATAACGTGAAACGTAAATCGAATATTAGTATGTACTGTGTTATTCCTACATTCTCGAGAAGATAACAATGAATACAATATCGGGTTTCCGTGAATAATTGAAATTTGTGTAAAAGATAAATGATTGGGATTCAATAAAATAATATTAATTAAAATTATCTTCTATGTTTCTAGAAATTGATAGTTTCCGAATAGAATGATGTGTAAAGTAATTCAAAGGTAAAAGTAATAAATGGAATTGATATTTATGCGAAGAAAATAAAAAGTATTATTTCTAGCTTACTATTATTACTGCCTGGGTCAAAACTATGTATGCTGAAATTCATTATCTAAAATATCTGAATACCAGATATATAAAGTATTTATACATTTAAACATCATTTTTCATATTCCTTTTATTAAGTTTCTACATTCCTTTTATAAATTTGTATATACCTTTTTTATTAAAATTGTGCATTCTTTTTATTAAATTTATTCCAATATAAGAATCTTAGTTTCCTACATAGATTAAATAAAATACAAAATTTAATAGGGGTGCACAGCTGTGGTTACTTTTGCTTTCGGAAATAGGGGTAGTCATTTGTACGCACATTGACAACATAATTGTAATTATGTAATGCTACGATTGCAGTAAAATGTAAACATTTTCCTGTACATTTTTTTCATTGCATAATAAACAGCTCCACATCCTAAAAAGATTTGACCCCTATTTTTCACACATTACAAATCGAAAAATCTCCTGGAAATAACTCCCAATCACTGAATCAGAGTAAATGTTTCCAAATTCATGAATCGAAATTCCTTTTGAATAGCTAAAACTTTTGAAAATTAGAACTCTCTAACACAACAACTGTAAAAATTAGAAATATTTTTCAGTTTAAAATTTAATAAGGGAAATCAACGTGAATAAATCCATGAGTATATACACTGAAAGAAAAAAAAATATACCGCTTTCATCGATACATCATATTATGAATTATTTGATTTGCGAGAAATTATTACTTGATTTCTAGGATTAATGCATAAACTAGAATTATAGTCACTGAAACTCACTTCTTATGTTCGCATTAATTTACAAGGATTTGCCCACGATAATATAGAAAAACGTCATTGAAATTTAAAAGGGATAATTACAAATTCTCTATAAAACTGAACAAGAATTTTTAAGGATGACACGGAACTCTTTTTTGTTAATTTTTTCTTAAATTATTTTATAGATGCCTGTGGCAGAATTTTTTTCAGTGTATCAAACTCTATTTTCTCCCTTTCTTATTTTCTTTAGAAATGTAAAAAAAAACTACTGTACACAATTGCATGTTTATTTTATATATATATATATTTAAATTTTAAATATTCATATCCTTACAAATAACTAATGTTCATTTCAGTTGATAATTCAGCATAATCTGAAAATAGTAGATGTGAGAAACATCCACGCACATAGAAAAATCCGATTTTAATATTGTCTATATAATCTTTAATTAATTAAAATCTTCACTTATTAATTACCAACAAAACATCGTACTATTTTCTAAGCGTATATATAAATTTTAGTTCTAATACTGAAATTTCCGTTTTGTATGAATTCATTGATACAATTCCTTAAAATATACAATTTAATTATGATGTAAGTTAATGAGATGAATGCAACTCATCACTCTTAGCTATAAAAATAATACAAGAATTATTATAAATATGTAAGGAAATTTTACTAAAATATTATATATAATTATCAATGATTTAATCCCCCTAATTAGCATTCCAGCGTGGAAATAAAAGAGTTGGGATCTTATGAATCTTAATGATAAAGTATGCGACATTTCGAATTATTTTTAACTGACTGATAAAGAGGATAGGAAATGAAAAAAAAGTAATATAAATAGTTTTTTTTTGTTTCATGCGATATATAACAAAGAAAATAATATATATATATATATATATATATATATTGCAGACTTATTTGCATTATTATAAAAGCATTCGGTAAAAGCAAAAGCTATGAAAAATTTGAAAGATATTATACATTATAGAAAATATTTTTCTGATATGTTTTTAAGTTTTCTAGATTTCTACAAGACGTCATTGAAAGGGATGTATGTCAAGGAAGAAATATGACCACAAACTCATCAGCATGTGACGTTACATTATGATATCATAAAATTACATTTATATGTATTTGAAAATGGAACAAACATTTCAAACGAAACTGCCTTAATTCAGTCGAGATCCTTGACCGATAAAACTTTGAAAAAAATTATAGCAGGACAATCTATCCTACATACCTTATCAAAATTATCCAAATAAAATATATCGTTACTGCAACCTCATGGTTCTACAAACTACAAGTAAGGTTACAGGTGAAGAAACAATAAAATAATCTACCCCAAGTTTTGGTAAATGTTTTTAGAATGACTGTCCGTTGTGAAATATGACTTGAATCTCATTTTGTTGTGACTGTACGAATTGGTTTATAGAGTACTATGCCCGTGCCTTTTTGTAACTCTAAACCGTTCCTTTCTTTAATGGTTAATATCCCGGGTAATTACTGAAAATGTTTTTGAATAATCATTATCAAACATTCTTTTATACCTCCGCAATATTAAGTACCTCGATTGCCCATCAACTGTCTTACTGAGCGCCTGCAAAATAAACTTTATGTATAACGGAAGAATACAACTTTCTAAAAAACTGTGAGACCTAGGGTAATTGTTATAGTTTCCCTGCAATGTTTAAATACATGTCTACTAACCCTAACTTTTTCACAATTTTAGTTCGAATAGATTTGTGAATAGAGTGGGGAGGGGACATGTTTTTGCATTACATTTTCGACGATATCCCTTAAATATGATTCCTAAACTTAAAACAATTCCATTTTTCAGTTCGGCGTTACGATACCCGCACGATAAAAAAGATGATTTTTATTTTCAAATAACTTAATTAGCCCACCCTACATTTTTTATAAATATATTTGTTAATGGTTAATAATCTATAAATATGTGGGTTGAGAGCTTTTATTACTTCTGCCAAATTTGATCTTCCCAAGCTTCATAGTTTACCAGAAAAACGGCTGTGACAATCTGACGGACAGACATACACACGAGTGATCTTATAATGTTTTAGGTTTTACTTTTGAAGTAAAATTGCTGATATATTATTAAATTTAATACATATAATTGATATACCATCATTGACTATATCACTGACTATATAATTGTCACTACCAATGACTATACCAATGACCATTGATACAATCAATTGACTGTATTATTGACATTATCAATTGACTGTATCATTGACACTATCATTGACTATACCATTGACTATATCATTGACTTCGACATCGATGGAAAACATACTGTGGAAATTTGCTCAAATTGCGATATATCGGCAAGAGAAAACAGAAAGTTTCAAGAGAAAATTTTGGACAAAAACTTAACTAGTCTGCTATTTAATTCCCGAAAAAATGTTTTTGTTTTAAATTAAAAGATTTTTTCCGATGCATTTACTTATTTATAGGAAACTAAAAACGACTTAAAACAACTGCAAAAGTTTTATCAAAATATTTTTTAGACTACTGAACGAAATGCAGGTGTAGCAGTGTTTTTTTTTTTTTTTTTTTTTTTTTTTTTTTAGGAATAGGACGTGACCGGCGGGAAATGCAGAGAGATTTTTTTTTTTTGTTTTACCGTGATTTAATAAATAAAATCTTTACACACGTTATTATGCGTTTTACTCTTGATGTTTATTTAATTAGGGTAGCTTATGAAAAATAATGTTGACTGTAATTCCTTAAAGAAATCAACTCTAAAGGAAAAAAGTTAAATTATTAAAACTAGACAAGACAGCATTATCTGACCTCAACCTCTTCATTAGATGACTGTGACTGTTACAAAAATAATTTCGAAACTAAATGATTCTTAAATAAAATAACTAAAAATATAATAAAATAACTAAAAGTATTAAGACAGCATTTTCCATAACTATGTTAAATATCAAGGACTTATAATATATTATAGGACTTATAATATAAGACAAGGAAAATATTCACTAGAAATATTGTCAAAAAAAATTGGGGATATATCTTTTCAGCACGATCCAATATACAAAGAGCGTTCACACCTATTTAATGTTATTTACCCTTGCATTTCGGTAATACTATTAGCATTCAGTTTCACACGAAATATATCCAATGGAAAAACAATGCTTCTACAATAATGGCATTTTATTTTAAATATTTCTTATGTAAGACATATTTTACGATTATTGAAGCACATTACTATTACATTTGAACACTGGCATAATATTAGGACAATATTAGTTGCCTAGTAAGGTAGGATATTCTTCCAAAATTTTAAATGTCAAATACTTTTGATAGAAATTTCAAAATATTGATTTCTTCGATAGCATTAATTCCAATATTAAATAGTCTACAACAATTTAAACCATCTAAGTATAATAATATATATAATATAATATTTAATTTCTTAAATATGTATATTCTACTTTAGTTTGTAAGTTTAGTTTTTCTACTGTCTTCTCAGGAACAAAATGTTTTCTTTACATTAACCTAAATAACAAAGAAACTGTATCGCAAATCAACAAATTAAATATTCATCTAAATATCGAAAATAAGAAGCAACATCCTGTATCCTACACAAATACATATTGCTAGAAATATTATCTCCGACTAAGCCTTAAAGGAAACGATTCGAAATATTGAAATGCAAAGCAACATACAAAAACACATTCGAGAAAAAGAAATACAACAGAAGTTATTTCTACATATTTTCTGCGATCATAAAGATAATCCATTTTCTACTAAGAAAATTCAGAACACACAAATGTATGATTGTTCGGAATTTTTAGAATTCTTTCAAAAGAAGACTGCTAGAATTTTGAATAAAAATAAAGTTTACATGTTTATGTATTGAAATGTCATCATTACTACTATAATGCCATGTTTAAATAACATTGAAATTTTGATTATAGAATATATTTGTGAATTTGTGTTTTTTTTACGTATCTGAATCTTATCTATTTTTTAGAGTGTACTGTGTAATAAAGAATAACTATTGTTTATTAAAGAAGCTTAAATATATGGTAATCTTTATATAATACTTAAAATAATTTATAAATTTATATAAAAACATATTTCTATAAAAAAAAACTACTTCTGTAAAATTTCTGTAATAAAATTTCTGTAATGAATTTCTGTCATTAAAGAACACTATTAAATGACTCTTCATCGATTTATCATCATTTCCATCTTTTGACTCTTCATTTCAAATGTTACAATATGTCTATAATTGTTATCCGGGTAAATCATTAATCTAATTTTCGAAATTATGACACACTAGATATGTTAGAGTTTTGAGTTTTTAATTAAAATGTTTTTATGATATCCAAAATATAAGGATCAAACTCTATCAATAATTAAAACAGTGCAATGAAACCATATCTTGTAACATGGAATCATTGATTATGCATCGTTAACACAGGATTAAGTAAATTTAACTGCTCATCTTATGAATTTCCGATGATGGAATCACTTAATGAAGTATTTTAAGAACGCTTTAACAAGTATTGTCCTTATCTTATATTTTTATGGATTAAATGATAAAGACGTTTCTAGACTTTTAGATGGTAATTGGTGATTTAAAAGATTAGAAACTATAAATTTAAATATTGTTGTAATTAAATTAATTTAATTTGTATATTTTATAATTAACTACCATAATTTAATTCTTTTAAATATAGTAAAAAACACATAATGCTCTATCTATATATATATAAGCCGTTCTCTGTGTGTATGTCCTTTATACAAATCTTTAATTTTTGACCGTTTTGCCCGAAACTTGCTGTAAATAGGCTTTAGAACGTGGAATAGATCCCTGTTACCTTTAAAAAATCATCAGACCAATATTTATCCCTTTTTTCTATCATCTTTCATAATTTAACATTATAGAAATATCTCATTTTAAATTTTCAAATTCAATAGCTTCTTTCCTGTTGCCACACGTCTAAAAAACTGCTCAATAATTAAAAAAAAAAAAAATGATAACTCGAGTACTTTGTTTTATTAGCCAATAAAAATTCAGACTCGACTGCTATATTTGTACATTTTTGAAATCGACGTCATTCTAATCAGAAAATGCACATTTTTATATATTTATGTAAAAACTTTAACTAAGCATGTTTTAAAATGACCTTAGAAGTACTTTAGTTGAATGTTAAAAAATCTATTTTAATGAAGTCGTTTCAATATCAAGAATCAAATAAGGAAAATGAAAATAGTAAAAAAAAAAAAAAAATCGTTTGCTAGATATGACGTCAATGTCATCAATATAATTTCAAACTGGCTCTAAAAACTGGATGCTACAATTTATTCCCTGTTTCTTTATAATCTTTAATTATATCATTTAGATAAATGTTTTAATACCTGAAATGCAATGATAACATTATACGATTTGTATCGAATACGGTTATATAAAATACGATTTTTGTACGATTTATATTAAATAGAAATTATAGCTGCTATTTTTTAGGGTAAGCTTTTTTTTTCTTTTTTAAACAAAGTTTCATGACTGACAGACTTTTTTGTTAGACTTTGAAATAATGGGATGCATGATGTTTAGAGATCAAATTGCACTAAAAGCGTAATTTATGGTACGGTTAGGTTGTTGCCACCAACAATATGGTGCTAGGCGTTACTCATATATATGTCTTTTCTTCATAATATTGCATTAATAGCAAACGGATATATCTTTTTGAATTGGGTTACAGGTATATTTAAAAATATATCCGTGATTGAAAATTAATTTAAAATGGATAAACAATCCGTAAATTGAGATAAACTTTTCAAAAAAAAAATTACTAAAAGTCCTTTTTGTATTCTATTAGATTTAGGAATAATCAAATGGGCGATGCTTAAAGGTCAAATTGCAGTAAAAGTTAAATTTATGGTTAGGTTAGGTTATTGCCACCAACAATATGATGCTAGAGTTACTCATAGTTCATCAATGTCTTTACTTTATAATATTGCATTAAGAGCAAACAGGTATATCTTTCGTAATTGGGCTGCATGTAGGGATGAGATTTTCACGTTTTTGCACACCAGTATATTATTAAAGAAAATGTTGTTCTGTTAAATCAAGAGAGTGTCCCGATTAAATGAAATATCATTTACTCTAACAAAATACTGGTGTGAAAAAATGCGGAAATCTTATCCCTGGCTGCATGCAAATCAAAAATATCCATGATTGAAAATTACTTTAAAATCCATTCACATGAAAAAATTAAAATACAAATTTCAAATAAATTTCATTTGACAGAAGCCTTTTCTATTCGACAGTGTGAAAAACGAAATTGTATGATGATCATAAGTTAAAAAAAATTTAGTAAAGGCAAAATTTATGGGTTAGGTCATTGCCCTCATCAGTATAATGTCACAATTGGCATTGTGTTTGTAGTTTATATCATCATCATCATCATCATCAACCGTTTTCTATCCACTGCTGGAAGTAGGTCTCCCCCAGATTTTTCCAATGTTTCCTGTCTAGTGCTTTAGTCATCCAATTTACACCGGCTACTTTTCTGATTTCATCACTCCATCTTACTTGAGGTCGTCTTCTTGGCCGTTTTAGCAAATAATTGTACTTTAATATATGTTATGACATTTGTTTGGAATATACATTATTATGGTATAGTTAATAGTAGACGCAATTAAAACTATTTTACTTATATTTCTTATCGGTCTTTTAACGATTCGTGGACGGTAATGCACCAATCTCAGTTACTGTCACTGCCGTATTATTTCATTTTAATGTATTTTACCCGGGTGGACCATTATTATTGACACGAGCGAAGCCGGGTAGATCTGCTAGTATTTAATAAATACGAAGTTACATATCTGTGATAGAGATACCTATGACTAAGAAATGTTTCATAAGTAAACAAAAATTATATTTTGTAAGGAATACATACGCTGTTCCCAAATTTCAATAATAACAGAATTTTGATGTTATTTCTAAATATTAACAAGAACGAAAAATCATGCATTCAGCACACATTATGAAACACTTTCCAAAATTTTCGGAATACTGTAACAAAACTTTACAATTTATTAAGGTGACAGATGTCTAAATAAACAATTTAGAAAATACATAAATCATTTAAAAGACAATTTCTGCAATTACCATGAATCGAACGAAAATTATACATTTTTTAATGCAGCTCTGTATATGGCCTATTGATTCATATTTATATTACATAGTATCTAAAAAGTTAGTTTATTATATGTGTAGTAGAGTTGATATTCCCCATTCAACAATTTCCGCCACGAAATGGAAATCCACTAACAAACTTTTATGTACCCCTTTGTATTATCTATAGAATTTATACATACCAAGCAATATGCAAAAAGCAGTTAAATTTTAAAACGCCTATTACAACTGAAAACACATTTCCAGCAATTATTCTTCATTTGCAGTAATGTACCCAAATACTTGAGTGTGTCTCAATAAATTATATGCAGACCAGATTCTATAGCAATCTTTTTGTTATACCCCTCAGTAATATATACCAGTTTCAATATATTTAAAATACTGTAGAATTATTAAAGTACCACGCAAACAAATTTTTTCCCATAGGCAATAAGGTAACGGAATTAAATGACCCCTTAATGCTACACATTTTATTTTAAATACCGAACATGCCACCGTAAACACTCATAACATATTATCAATTTCATGGCGATCATCACGGACGGACAGACAGACAATCGAATTCATAAGCATAGTGTTAAAAAGATAAATTAGTACAATTATTAATATATGCAGCAAAAGATCGAAGTATAACAAATGTTTCAGTTTTTCTCATTGTAAGTGAATAGTGTGTATTTATATTCAGTATATATATATATATTCAGTGTATATATATATATATATATATAATAAATTTGAAATCACGAATATAAGAAGAAATTGATAAAGTTCTAAAGATGATTTAGAAATGAACATATGAAACTATGAATGACTCACAGAATCATCAGAGGAGCTTGTGAGTTCATTCATAGAAGATGCGTTATTTCATCCAATTTTGTCGGAATTAAGCCTAAAATGACAAAATTTAGCTTCTTATAACGCAAACATTACCGAAAATAGATTGGATCTGGATTAATAAATTGGAACTGGATTAATAACTATAATGTTTAGAGTTGCCATCTTAAGTCAAAATAAAAAAATAAAATGAAATGAATGAAAATGACTGAAAAAATCAAGAAAATAATTAGATTAACTTTTAGTTAAACTAGAAGGTAAAAAATAGGAATAAACTTAATAAGTACTGAGTGAATACAAAATAAAATAAAGAAAAGAAATAAATTAATACAAATAAATAAAGAATTATATATATATATAACCATTAAATAAACATTACCGACAATCATCAAAAGCCGCATTATTGTGAATGAATTGACAATAAAAATGGATGCCACAAACCTATAATATAGAACTGTATGTATAAAATAAAGTCCCTTATACATAATTACAAGAATTAATAAGGAAGAATAAAAAAAGAAGAATATGGATTCCGAAAAAATTTAAAAACTTATATATTGAATTACGTTTTCAAGAGTACAGAATTCAATGATATAAGCAAATCGGTTGTTTTCTGTGAGAAAAAAGCTAAAAGCTGAAATTTTTTTTCTCCTGTACCCGAACAACCAATAGAACCAAAAGAATAGTCTCAAGATAATAACAGAACATTATCAAATGGCATATCATGGAAAAACCTGAATAATTACCATTGCATATAAAAAATGAACAGGAAAAAAATAAATAATGGATGTTTATAGAAGATTGTCAGATTCTAAAATTCCCAATATCCTAAAGATCACAAATACAGTGTGTAAATTATCTTCATAATTAGCCATAAAATAGCTAAAAAAGTATGATTGTGACAATCAAACAAATTAAACCGATAATTAATCATGGAATACAAAGTTGAAAATAAAACAATATTAAAAAGTATAGAGGAATAATAAAAACTATTTACCCAATTTTAATGCATACAGTATAACATTAGTTATATCAAATAAATTTATATGTATAATAATCACTAAAAAGATGGTATACTATTATTAATTAATGTGATATTGTCCTGAGTAGACTAAATTTTAAAAAACAAGTTAATATTGAATTTGATTAAATAAGTTAAATTTAATATGAATTGAAATAAAAAGAAAAGTCACCAATTACATATAAAACATCAAATCAACATCCATATAAAATACGTATTAGAAATGTAGTAATAATACTAAAGCCCCATCATTTTTTAAATTAACCATTGCGTATTATCCAGACAACACCACCCTCCTCCGTACTCTAACAGCCTATAGAAATTTCTTATTATCATTTTAGTTTTTAATTTTTTATAATTTTTTTTTATTTTATATTTTTTTTTGTAACTTTGTTTACGCATGTGTTATTTTTTTTTTTTTTTAAGATCATGTAAGTACTAATTGTATATTAATGAATATATGATTTTTTTTTGGAAAACCATGATTTAATGCATCATAAATTAGTTTTTTAATATTATTGTTAATTAGACGAGAAGAACATAAACATTTTATTCTATATAAATGATTAAGTAGTATATTTCGATATACAGAATGATGAAGACAAGATTTAAAATTTGTAAATGTATTAACTTTGAATTTAAATTCTTTACGTTTATCATATAAATCTGTTATTGTTTTGTTGTCTTTTATTGTAATTTTAAGATCTAAGAAGTTAATAGTATTGTTAGATAAGAGGTTTTCTGTTAATTCCAAATTAGTGGCATAATCAACTGGAAATTGAGAAATTTTAGATTGATCAATGGCAATTAAAATTATGTCATCAATATAACGATATAAATGTAGATTATTATTAGTAAAAGTACGTTCATATAAGTATAAGTTTGATAATAAACTGGATGTACAACCACCTTGTGCCATACCAACGTGCTGTAAATATAATGTGTTATCTTGCAATATATAATTATTATAGATAATGAAGTTTGTTAATGATTTAAAATATGCGATATCAATATTAGATGGTAATTCCAGTTTTTTATAATACTTTTTAAATAATGCATTTATAATATTATGTAAATTTAATAAGTCTATATTATTAAAAAGATCTTTGAAGTCGTATGTCGTTATATTATATACACAATGAAGATTTTTTAAAATATTGACCAGTTGATAGCTATTTTTTATACAATGTGTGTTATCATTGTTTGTAGTAAGTATATATATTTGATTAAGAATTTATAACAGAAGTTTATTGGCTTTAATGTTATATGTATTGAGACCAATAGTTACAGTCCTAAATTTAACTGGATAATTTTTTATGAAATTTGGGAATAAGAACTAAATAAGGATAATTAATGTTAGTAGATAGAATATTTAATAGTTTATGATAACGTTGAATTTTACGATTACTTACGATTACATTTTCATTAGTTTTTTGAAAAGATTTATTAGAAGAAATACAGGTTGTAAGAAGTTGGTGATAATAAGATTTACATATGATTGCATAATTATTAGGAGATTTGTCTACATATGTAATAACGTAATTTTTTTGTAATTTAATAATTTGTTGGGAAAAATGCTTTGTGTTAATAGAAACCAAATCAGAAATATTATTATTATTATTATAATTATTATTATTATTATTATTATTATTATTATTATTATTATTTTAAGCCATAGTTAATCTTTCAATTACTAATATTTTCCATTGATTAAAATATACAATAGGTTTACTGTAATATATTGAAATTTTATATATAAAAATATCTATATCATATGTAAACCGTTTAATAATAGATTTATCAGTAAATTTAGATGTCTAGTACCAAAATCCATTAGTTTTTTTCAATTTAAAATCATTAATAATATTAAGATTTCCAGTGATTATATGTACATGATCATTGTTTATATATTTTTTTTAGATTGGGGTCATTGCATTTACACGGAAAATTACTTGCAGCAGATGTATTTTTTGAAATTGTATTGTAGTTAAAAATCTCTCTACCAATTGTATTCGGATATTTAAAGGTTTTTGATATATGAAGATTATTAATAGGAAAATAACAGTTTTATCGTTAATTATAGAATTGATGTTAATTTTATTAAATATATGATTTGAAAAAGCTGTTATTATTTGAGTATTCGTATTTTGAATTTTATGTTTTTTTTTTTTTTTTTTTTTTTTTTGTTTTTTTTTTTTTTTTTTTTGTAAATTAATATTTAAAAGATTAACCCTAGTCATAATGAGATCAAAGTAAATATCAGAAAAATGTTTACAGAAAGATTTACTTAGAAATACATTTAAATGTTGTACAATCTCTTTATTTTTAATAGCAAATATGTATTTTCGAATTAATAACCAATTATAATGCTTTAAATATTTACTTTGAAGATCATTAATTTGTTTAGTGATATATTTTTTAGAAACTACAACTGATGATGAACGCTTTCCACGTTTGTTTCGTGTTGTTTTATAATTTAAATTATGATTAAGAGTAAGATATATATATATATATATATATATATACTTTTATAAAGTAATTAGAGTAGGATCGAACTTAATGTATGACAAGACATGGCATAATATTAAAAGAGTTTACAAATTGTAGAATTTAGATGAATTCCATGCTTTGAATCGTCATTTCTAATGTTAAAATATATCTAAACTTTTTCTCCAGATAAATCGTTAACGTAATTTTCAAAATTATTAAACACACTAGGAATATGATACAATTTTGTGGTGTTAATCAATTATGTTTTAATGAGATCTAAAATATAAAGATCAAACTCTATCCATAATTAAAAGATAGCAATGAAAACCTATAGTGTAAAATACAATAATTGATTATGCATCGTTAACTCATAATTCAATAATTTTAATTACGCATCTTTATGAATTTCAGATGTTAGAATCTCCTAATGAAATATTCTAAGACTGCTTTAATGGGGTGTGACTTATCTTATATTTTTCATGGTTTACATGATAAAGACATTCCTTGACTTTTACAGATGGCAACTGGTGATTTAAAACATTACGAACTATGAATTTCAATATTGTTGTAGTTATACATTTTACAATTATCTATCGTAATTTGACTTTTTTAAATACATTAAAACTATATATAATGCGTATTCCCAAATTTCCATAATAACAGAATTTTGATGTCATTTCTAAATATTACAAATGAAATTTTGCACAATTATGTTTATATGCAACAAAAGATGGAAATTAGATAAATGATTGATTTTTCTATTTATAAGTGTACAGTGTATATGTTTGTATTAAATCGTGGTTTTTTTTTTCAGTATCAACCATTTATAAAGTAATCAGAGTAGGATTACACGTAATGTAGGGCGACGCATGGCATTGCATTAAAATAGTTTAAAAATTGCAGGATTTAAATGATTTTAACCAATGTGCAATCCATTTCCCGTTTATGCCATTTAAATTTACAATTTTACCTGGATTTTGTCGGACACTAGTTACGTTTATATATTTGTTACTGTACTATTAATTTTAGAACTAATACGTCATTAAATGTCACATCGAAAACAATTTTAACGTCAATTTTTCATTTAGATATTATTAATTGATTACAAAATATGTAAAATACTTAAAATACAATTGCATTGCCTTCTATGCATCATGTCTCTAAAAGACATTCTGCACAAATGAAATTTTAATAAATTTAATAAAATATTTAAATAGATTAAGGATAAGATAAATCTAAAAGGGAATCACTTTTTCTGCATTCCCAAAATGTATACTTATAATATCACGTTTAAAATTTTCTTATTTTTCATTTTCGATATCTGTAAAAGTATATCACTAACGAAATATAAAAAAAAGAAATACTTAAGATGTTTTTCACTTCAGAGCGGTTTTGGTTGTTATTTAAAATGTTATTAAACTTATTTAAATTTTTTTAAGAGGTGTTATAATATTTGAGCAATCGATGAAAATAGTTTTTCAGATTAGAATTCATTTTAGATTAGTGTACAAGCAAGGTTAAAAAAAAAAAATAATAATAAAAATTAACACCATACTAATTATTTTGCAAATCATACACTCATTGCTATAAAAAATTGCGCACCTAGAAATAATTGTGGGATCGTAACAAAACTTGGCATAAACGTATATATCAGGCAGATATGCAAATGATTAGAAATACAGTGTGATTGCGCATTGCGTAATGCCACTAGAGGACATTGAATTTCGTCCTCCTTGAAATATAAAACTGGTAAGCAGAACGCGTCTGAGTGTACCTTTTCTTTTGCAAAGGAAACGCTGAGGTAGACATGGCGTTAAGCAGCCATCGAAGACAATATGAGCAGCTGCCAGAGTTCGAGAGGGAAAGAATCATCGGGATGATGGAAGCTGGGTGGTCAGCTCGACGAGTAGCTCGTCAAGTAGGCCGTTCTGATTTTACTGTGAGGAAGTGTTGGGAACAGTGGACTAAAGAAACGTGACAGACGCTCTCGGAAGGCGCCTGGCTGAAGGACATCTAGTATCGCGGCGCCCATTACATGTGCTGCCAATGACACCCACCCACCGACGCCTCCGTTTAGAATGGTTCCGTGCACGACGGGATTGGATTGCAACGGAATGGAACCAGGTAGTCTTCAGCGACGAGTCTAGATTTAATTTGAGCATCGATGACAATCGTGTTCGTGTGTGAAGGCCCCGTTGTGAACGCCTCAATCCTATCTTCGCTTTACAGCGACACACCGCTTCCACAGCTGGTGTGATGGTATGGCGTGCCTTTGCTTACGATACACGGTCACTAGGGTGGAACTAAAAAACGAAGTTTCGAATTTTATATTCTAATAGTGATTATTTTTTTCCTTTTTAACTCCATAAAAAGAAAATATTTTTCTTTTAATTTTAAAATGATATTTTCCGGTTCCTCAAAGCGCCTGATTTTCCCTAAAAAACGAAAAAAAGCCAATAATTGCTTGAAAAGTTTTTTAAGCTTATTGTTAAATTTATATTTTGCAAAATTAAATTAATTAAGTGTTAATGTCCTGTAATAAAGAGAATAATTTAGTTTGGGTGTCTTAGAAAAGTTAGCCCCACTTTATTTGACTTTTGTAGAAGCCAGCGTCGTGGGCGTCGGCTTTCATTAATCTCTGATTTATTTGGCTGAGACACATAACAATTAGTCCGATTTAACGTGTGTAAACAGTTTCTTTAATTATTTTTCAATAAACATCCGGTGTCAAAAGTGATAAAGTCTGTTAACGTACTTAAATCTAGATAATTGTTGAAGTGTCCTGTATTTCGTGAACCAAAACAATTAACATTAGACTGTCATCTGTGACGAACATATGAAGATGTTATGAAACATTATTCTTGGGTTCAATTTAACTTAAATCTGACAGCTGGAATCTGGTAAGCACTATTTCTAAAATTTCTAAAGATGTTGATGATACAATTAAAAATGTATTGCTGAGACCTTCAATTCCAACGGTTTCTGATACATAAATCATAAAAAATGATTAGAGACTAGTGCGAGAAATGTCAAAATTTGAAGAAAAATATTAAGATTTGAAAGAATAATCCCACACCCAATATAAAATTGCCAAAAAAGTTAGGTAATCCTGCAAAAAACATTTCTTTGTGTAAAAGCACTAAATATTATCGTGTATCAGAACAAGAACGTCACTTTCTCAAAGACCAAAGAGACATGGGGTGATGGCAATAGGATCAATAGATATGAAAACTACAAAAAATGTGTAGTAAGACCGGAAAAGGAAATATCAAGGAAAAAAGTTATTTTAAAACAAAAAAAAAATGTTGTTTTGATTGATTGATCGTCAAGTGTAAAAAATAGTTCGGAAGGAAATAGTTCAATCGGTTGTTTTTCTAAACCTGAATTTGATAATCAACAAGGTGAAAGAACCGAAGTATTAGACAGAAGTGCAAATATTATTGCAAATGGCACCTTAGAAGATATGTGTATTTCTGATGATAATAAAGAAAGGTAACTGAAAGAAGGACTTGAAGACGACAAAGAGAAAAGAAAAGGAAGAATTTGAAAGAACAGGAAAGACGAAATGAGTTAATTTTAGAAGGTTAGTATTTTGATGGCAGAAAGGATAACACTATGATAACTGAAGCAGAGGAAAAAAAGTATAACTAAGAATCATTAAAGACGAACACCTGGTCTTAGTTCAAAAACCAGGATAAAAATATATTGGTCATATTTCATTGACATCTTCTTCTTATATTAATATAGCCACTGCAATTTTGGTGTATTTTCAAAATAATAATACATACATTTCAAGTTTGAATGTTATTGGGTGAAACAGAAACGCCTTTAATGCAGGATGCAAATCTGGAGTTGTTAAAACATCGAAAGCAATACCCTAAAAACTTTATAATGGATAATTTGATTATTACATGCAAATGACCTTTTTTCTTAGATACTTATTTCAACATCTTGCTGTAAAAACTACGGGTAAAAAAGGATTTTCTGGACCAGTAGGAAAGTGACTTGAAAAAATATGATCATACTGAAATTATAGACTATAAAAACACTGATCCTATCTTGACGTACTGATCGGATGAAGAACTTAAAAAAAGTGCAAACAGGGGATACACCTGAATTTTAGATTTTCCTTGTCATACTGAAACAGTGGAAAATTGTCCCGCGAGCCCGTGTGTCAAAATTGTCCCGCGAGCTGCCTCAACAGTCTTTAAATATTAAGCAAAAGATGGCTTAATCCTTGGAAAGTTGAATTCCCACAATGTAATGACAAAGTTTGCCTAAAAAGACAGTAGGTTGAATATCCAGTTGAATTAATCCATAACAAAGGGAGGTAAGGAGGGTGGAAGTCGATGTTTAACCACCTCGTCGTGGTGAATTCTGGATAGTATTTGCTAAATAAAAGTAGATATGAGCTAACAGCTACGCTGTTTACTTTAAGTTACTTTATACTGAAATTTCAAAACTTTGACCTCCTTGAGGAACCGGAAAGCAACTTAATTTGAAAAAACCTTTTCAGCCAAAAGTTTTGACATCCAAAAAGGAAAAAAAGTTTTCACTATTACACATTAAAACAAAAAAGTTTTTTTTTTTTTTACCCTATACTTAAGTTCCACCCTAACGGTCACCCCTAATATTGATCCGTGGCACAATGACAGCCCAAGGGTACGTTCATGATATCCTTCAGCCACATGTGTTGCCACTCGTGGCAGGGTTCCCAGGAGCTATTTTTGAGGAAAAGAATGCTCAACCTCACACAGCAAAGATGTCACAAGCCTGCCTCCGGCACATTACCACCCTTCCCTGACCTGCTCGATCCCCAGATTTGTTACCAATCGAGCATATCTGGGATCATTTGGGAAGGAAAGATGGACACCCTACGAATTTGATTGAACTCGAGGCGCGTTTACAGCAACTGTGGAACGAGATGTCTCAGGACATCATACTTAACTGGTATGCCTCAATGCTCGCTCGTATCGCATCGTGCATTCGCGCTAGGAGCGTCCTACAGAGTACTAAAATTTCCGTTCATTTGTACTTTTTTCTGTAATAAATTATCATTTTTCTTTCGTTTTCTACTCACTTACATATATCACAGTAAACTGTAAAAAAATACAAACAGTTTTCCTGTAGAAATCGGAAAAATTGTTGCCCTTATCGTACCGGGAATTTTTCCGACCCAGCTCGGAATAAAATCAGTAAAATCGGAATAAAATCCGTAAAATACCGTTTCATTGAATCTTTTCTTTTTTTTACGGATTTTATTCCGATTTTCCGGTACGATAAGGGCAACTATTTTTCCGATTCCTACAGGAAAACTGATCGGATTTTTTTTTACAGTGTAGTACTTATGCGTGTAAAATATCGTTTCATTTGGACGTCTTTTTCTTGGCGCAAATTTTTATGGCAAGGAGTGTAGCATAAAAAAAGTGTTTAAAATTCATTACAAGTAAGTTCTACAAATGATTACACTACTAAATTTTTACTTTAAGGATCTGCAGGTAGAAAATGTAACAAAATTTTAAATTATCAATATTAAAACCTAATTGCAACACCGTATTTGGATTTTTCATTAATTTAACCTTTCAATATCATCCAGGATACTATTTGGACAAGGTGCTTAGGATTTAGGCGATTTAAGGTTTTGTAAATTGATGTTAAATTAATTCAGTTTTATTCGTTGAAAAACAGATTTCAATATGCGTGGCATTTTTTGTAATATAACACAAAACCACATGGCGGAGTAAATAAATTAAAAAAAAAAAAAGACTACGTAAAAGGGGAATTACTAATTAATTATTTCTCATTAATGTGAAACTACCTTTTATATTACTTAGCTATTTTTTATTACTTGTATTGATGACTTATAAGTTGTGTTTAATTGTTATTTCTATCTATAAACACAGTTTTGTTGAGGGCTGTGAATTAGGGAGGACCGATTTTTTTTTCTTTTTGATTCGCTATACCGCGGAAAACTTGTATCAGGCGTAGCTTAGTAAAATGCAAAAACAAAATAAATAATTTTTTACGTTTGGCGGTAGCGCATCGGGCCTAAAATTTGAGAAAAAACACGATTTTGATAATTATTGTAATAAATGGAAATAAATCAAATAACTTCTATAACAAGCAGCTATAGACATATTTTAGTAGAACCGAGTCTAAGAATAATAAATAAATGGAAAAATATATACATTTAGCAATACACTGGCAGAGTATTATGTTTAAAAGAAAAGCATTTTTTTAAATGACAGATTATCATTGAAACAAAAACTATTTTTCTTATTGTACTATTCGCTAGTGTAATTTCGCTTTCTATTAAAATATAGTCCTTTACTTGTCTTTACTGTCTTTTGGCAGTTTGAAATAAGATTTGCTTGAAAAACTAGGCATTGAAGGTCTTGCGAAAAGTGTAGTTCTTATAAAACCCTCTCTGGAATTGGACCCGAAGACTTTTTTGGACGGCTCGGTTACCAACTTCACTCACCGTTCAACTGCTTGGGTGTGACATGAGAATTGGTCAAAGTTCCACTGGGCAGTTGTTTCACATGACTGGACCTTAGATCAAATCTCTTAGCCGGTGACTTTTCGCAGCAGAGGTAGTGGTGAAAGTGTTGTAAAGTTCCAGTGAATCATTTTGATGCATTCTGTAGCTAGAAAATTGATTTTGAGTGTTTGAAAACACCTGATTGACTTTCTGTTAGAACTTAAGTTTCTAGCATTTATAATTCTTCTGAAACACAAATCTCGTATATGATCCCTTTTATCTACTATCATACTCATAAGTAAGCTTTCTGTATTGATAAAAATGAATTTCTCTCAGTCAACCTCCTTTTGGGTCAAACACCTTCAGCAAGTTTTCAAGGAGGAATTTGGACGATTTCATAACTTCCAATGCATGTTCCGGTCCATTTGTGAAGTATTTACTTTTTTATTACTAAACCATACAGGTACATATGACTTTGGGAGAAAAGAAACTATAACCTTGTGTTCGTCTGTTGGATTTTCAATACTTAAATACAACCAAAAAATTATGTTCACCGTTGTTAACCACCTTGATTGGCAAAGTGCGACAGTCTTACGATCAGATAAATCTTCAGGATAGCTGCCTGCTTTTATAGCACAACTAATGTCCAGTAGGTACTGCTGAACTTTCCTTAAAATTTGCTGGTCGAATTCTAGAATTTCACACTCAACGCTGTCAAAATTTATCCCTGGGAGATTCCCTCATTTACTGAGCTGCGTACCAATCGGACCACTGAATGATTTTGTCCTATTCGTTTCACCATCTAAAGTTTGAAACAAATGCCAGAATGACAATTAATTGAAATGTAAGAGTCATCCCCACACACACACACAGTAGTGGTCTTTTAACTTCTTCAATTGTGCGAAAAACACCTGTTTTCCACCCCGTGTTAGTAACCGTGCCATCACATCCAATCACATTTTTTTTGTTTCCTTTACGTCCACACTTCGAATTTTACCAATAGCATGCATTCTTTAGTTCCATGATATGTATCTTTTTTGCTTTTCCACAGTTACAAATAATTGAGACAGGACACTCAGAAATATCAGGGACCATTTTACAATTGCAGTCTGATGTTATTTTGCACGTAAACGCAGAGACATCAAACAGTAACAAATATATATATATTTTAAAATCTCCAACTTTCTTTTTGAACTTTTACTTTCCCTTATCATGTTTAAAGGACTTAACAAGATTACGATAACTGTCATGATATGCATTTATTAACTGAACAATTCTGTAAGGTGTTACTGTCGGTATTGAAGCTTTATAAAACACAGATTTAACTTGTTGTGTCACAATAATTGAAACTTGAGAAAAATTACCTGACTTGTTGTTTGATTTCAAGGCTAAGTTGAATTTTCATGAAAAAATACTTGAGAACGTCTTCATAATTTGAAAGTTTATTCACAGGTAACACTTTTCGGTGTCCAAATAACGAACAGTTAAAGTCACTGCGAGTAATTTCCTTGGAAACAGCCATAACACAATGGTTAATATAATCACTTAATCGAATCAATTATTAAGCAGTCAATAATTAAATCAGTCGTTAAGAAACGCGATTGATACGCACAAAAGAACACACTGCTAATCATTGCAGGCAGAATTCTAGTAAACAACCCACAGAAACCGTTGTGTCATAAAGCAGTTCATTGTGAAACGTGAGTACAGGTAGTATTGACGGGCTCCAATTCGCAGCAGGGTACTTCGCACTGGAATAAAACCATTGCTGCCAGAATAGAAGGACTCAGAATACAACTTGATTACGTCAATTTAAGGATTTTTTAACTGCTTCGCGCTACCCTAAATGAAGTAATTTTGTTTTTTTTTTATTATAAGGTTTTTTTGCTTTCTTTTAAAGCTTTTTCATCATAGCAGTTTTTTATCTTTTGCGTTTATAGCTTTAAAAAAAAATGAAAGAAAACAATTACTTTTTCAATAAATTTCAAATATTCAAGTGCGATGTGCTACCATCAAACGTAAAAATTAATTTAATTTGTTTTTGCATTTTACTAAGCTATTCTAAAGCCACGTTTTCCGCGGTAGAGCGAATCCAAAAGATAAAAAAAGTTTTTTTCGGCCCACCCTACTATGGATGTCTATGAAGGTTAGAGTTGCAATAACGCTAAAGATCATACCTACACAACTTCCAGGTTGTGTAATATTTAAGCGGAGCTTCTGACTGTGAAATAGTCAATGAAACATCGTCTTCATTTTGAAAGACCTATTCAATGATATCTCACTCAATTTTGTGCGTAATTTTTTTTTCATCTCTACCGCCATTTTGTATTTTATGGCCGGTATTTTGAATTTTTAAAAACAAAACCTAGTATATAACCATCGGACGGTTAAGACGATTCGATAGAGCCCTCATTCGTTAAAATCCATCTAGCCGTTGGGATGTTTCTAGGGTATAAAGAAATCCACATACATAGATACGCTTGAAACACATAACCCTTCTTGGCAGTCGGTAAAAAGGTATATTTTTGAATTTGTTTATTTTAAATTACTTCAATTCGTATTCTGATTTTAAAAAAATCGTATAGTCTTTTAAAAGTTAATTTTCAAATTATGTTATTTTTACTTTTGACCCATATACTCGATTGTTACGGTTCTAGTACACTAGTCATTTGTTATATTGTTCCTTTTTACACCTATTTTGGGGACATATCGCTCTTTTTATTGCCTGTCTGACGAAAAATATTTCTTCCGATTTAACCGGGTTTTTTTTTTTTTTTTTTTTGGCTGGTTTTATTTACTAGTCAGTTATGGTATCTGCGATTCATTATTGTTTGTTATAATAGAATTAATTGTAACATAAGTATAAAACAAATTTTTTTGAAGAAAAAAAACATTTATTTTCAGTGATTTATATTTTATATTTGTAATACCCTGCGTTATAGTGATTTTTTTTTCTTGTCGTCAGAATGTGTTGTGCAACAATGGGCCTATATAGAGTATATTCTAATGTGATATATAAAATTGCAGCTTGAAATATATAGAAAAACTGAAATAGCGATTCCTTTGAAGACAATCTCAAAAAAGATTAGATCCATTCCCTAATTATTGTTATTTTCAAATTATGCTGTCATATTCATAACACCGGAGTGTGTTATGCTGCACATTATACACCGGAGTGTGTTATATACACAACGGAGCGAGAGATGAGGTATACGTTACTTCTAAACTTTTTAAACTTTTTTTGTCATAACTTAAAATAAATTAGTTATGAAATTACCCTTTTCAATCCATATCCTAGGGAAACGCTAATAATATCTTGAAATTTTAAAGAAATCCAAAAATTAAGATTATATTTCTAAGTACTGGTCAGTTGAGTTTCTAATCTTATTTCCTAAAATTCTTATAATTTCTATATCACAATATTAAAACATTTTATTCCTTAAAGACGTTATAAAAACACATTAAAAGTAAATTAAAAATCTTATTTTACATGTTTCAACTCTTTTCTGAGTCGTCATCAGAATGTATAACAGAAAATAACAAATACATATGAAAAATGGAAAAAATCATCGAATATAAACAAGTAATCATATAACACGCCTTATATTTTCGCAACTTTTCGTGCTCCCTCTATGTCGCGACGCCGTAAGTTGTCCAACCATTCAACCCATAAATTCAGGATACGAAAAGATAATGTACTGTTACAAACTCCTGAACTTCTTAAACAAATTTCAATGGACTCTCTTATAAATAATTGTAAATAAATATTAGACCTGTAAATTATTTTACTCTCTTTAAAAAGTATGTTAATGTTCTCTATTTGATTTATCCGTGATAAAGCAGTATTACCTTTATTATAATATATGCCCGCTATATGTTATTTACATCTGATATTGAATTTTCGTTGAGTTGTACCTATATAATGAATTTTGATTCCTCCCTCCCTAATAAATGGAATCATATAAACTCCTGGGAGGTCATCTCTATTAATAGGATCAATTTTAGCATTTAAAAGCATCTTTAATTTCGGAGGCGGCTTCGCGATCAAACATAAACTAAACTTTCTTAAATGGTTTTTTATATGTTCAAAGAAACCCACAAAATAATTTGCTACAACCCTTTTCATATTAACTTCATTAATAGTTTTATTTTTATTTTTAGAAGTATCAAAAGAACTCTGAATTACTTTGTTAATTAATTTTACCTTATATCCATTATCAATAGCAATACGTTTAATTTTCTCTAATTCATCCCTCAGATTCATAGTGGAAGAAATCCTAAATGCACGATTAATTAGGAACTTGAAGGTGGATAATTTATAAGGCATTAGGATACATGCATCGGAAGGTATACCGTTTAAATCCGCGATAGGTTTTCGGTAAACTGAACGAATTAATTCATTCCCCTTTCTCTGTAACTCAACATCTAAAAAAGGTAATTTTCCCCCTGTTTCTAGTTCAAAAGTAAATTTAATATTATTGTCAAGTTCATTTAACTTCTGTATGAAAATCATTAACTCATCTATATTACCTCGTCAAACAATAAAAATATCGTCTACATAACGTAACCATACTAAAGAAACTACCTCAAAAGTGTTGAAAATTTTAGATTCGAGGGGGCGTAATTTAAATTCTGCCAGAAGGCCAGATATTGGGGATCCCATCGGAGCACCAGATGATTCTTCATAAATAACATTATCAAAAATTAAAAAAAAAAAAAATACTTGAAATAGGGGAACGTATACTTTTTCTAGGGACTTTTTCTTTTTCCTTTTTATTAGGGAGGATCAAAAATCATTATATAAGTATAAACCAACGAAAATTCAATATCAGGTGTAAATAACATATAGCGGACATAAAATATAATAGAGGTAATACTGCTTTATCCCGGCTAAATCAAATAGAGAACATTAACATACTTTTCAACGAGAGTAAAATAATCTACAGGTTTAATTTTTTTTTACAATTATTTATAAGAGAGTCCTTTGAAATTTATTTAAGAGGTTCAGGAGTTTGTAACGATATATTATCTTTTCGTATCCGGAATTTATGGATTGAATTGTTGGACAACTTAGAGGGAGCACGAACAATCACGAAAATATACATTGCGCGATATACGATTACTTGTTTATATTCAATGATTTTTCCCATTTTTCATATGCATTTGTAATTTTCTGTTATACATTCTGATGACGACTCAGTAAAAGAGTTGAAACATGTAAATATAGATTTTTAATATACTTTTAATGTGTTTTTATAAGGTCTTTTATGCAAATAAATAATTTAATATTGTGATATAGTTAGTAGTGGACGTAATTTTGACTTACTACTCGCACCTATTTACACGTATAATTTCTTATTTTCTTAACATTTTTAGTATCGGATTTGTTCCTATCGTTGAGATCATAGGTAACGACTTAATAGGGACAGCGGGAGCAAATTTCCATCCCAAATTTAAAATGTCATCTATGTATTAATTAAGTGCCATGATTAAATGGAAAATTTATTTAATTAGTCGCAGAAGTATACCTGATTGCCAATTTTCCCGTCTGAAATTCTGCAATCGAAGATGAAAGCTGGCAAGCATATGTGGAAGTTTATGCTCTGTGTTTGGCGGGATTCTAAATGTATCTTGTGTTTAGAGATACATAGTTACCAAATCCCGATTTTTTTAAACTAGTAAATTACTACAAAAATGTTTGTTTTATTTTATTGAAGATATTGTTCAATTGTAAAAAAAAGACTCTTTACATATAAAATATTGGTATGAAAGAGAAATCAGGAGGCTGGCAACTATAGAGATATTACCAAGAAACCGTATCATCAAATTAAATGAATTGAATCTGTTAGCAATTGGACTATTTGTACCTAGCCAAGGTCCAGAAACGTCCAAAGCTTGTTAATTGTAACAGAGTTGCTTCCGATCACGATAATGCAAGACTACTCAGAATTTGGGTAACTCGAAAGAAATCTGTAGATGGATACACACAGCTCGTTATATATTGCGGCGTGATATATTCCAATTTTTTGCTCCGCTCTAAGGGATCTCAGTACTCTTAAAGCTTTAAAATTTTCAAAATTTTATTTTTTTTAGATGTTAAACTCCCATCTTCTCTGAACATTTTGATATAATTGTTTCCTTGAAATTCCTATTAGAACTGAAGTTATGGCTTTTAGATTTATACACGTTCAATAGCTGAAGCGTCGTTTCGGAAACTTTGAAGCCATTTTTCTCAAAATGACGTTTTTGCGCATAACGCGCACGATATCTCAAAAACTTATGAATATTTTTTCATGAAATTTTCAAAACATATGTTTCATGTTAGTCTGTATAAATTGAACCTAAAATTTCGTTTTTATTGTTCAAAACAATTTTTTTAGACGATTATACTGTTGAAATTTTCTAAATTTTGCATTAGGAAAATACAACTTTGTATTAAAATTATTAAAAAAAGCTTTAAATACAAATTTATTTAAGTTCAGGGTAATTATTATAATCTGAAGTATATGTAGGCACCAAAATTTTCATTCTATTTGCAATACTTATTTTGTAATCGTGCGCGTATGCTGTTATGCCGATTTTTTGCTCGTCAAATATCTAATAGTTTGGAGCCCCCTGTAAATGCTAATTCTGCACCCTACAATTTTTTAAATACATGAAATGAAAGAAGACACTTGTACATTGTATTCCAATTAACAGTATGTCTTAAAATCAAATACATTTTGAAATATTAAATGTTGAAATATGTTTAAAATATTAAATGTTTTCATTTTTTCCAATTTTAAGAGTCCTGAGACCCCTTATTCTAATTGTGTGGTATGGCGTTTTATTCCGAGAAGCTATGAAAACGGCATTATTAGTTTTTTTCCGTCGAAAAACCTAACCTGCTATGAATGCGAATTTTTTATAAATCACTGGAACATGACAGAATGTTATAAAACAAATTGTCAAATATCTTCTTTGTTAGCAGAATTGTCCTTGTGAAAGCAGTACTGGAAAGTTATGACTTTTTCGACCACCCAATAAAATGAATTGTGCATATTTAACTCTTTGGAAGAGAAATTCTACTGTGATATGTAAGTTTTCTAACACCGAAGGGACTATATGCATTTTAATCATGATCATTATTGATATTTTTCTGAAAATGTAGTAATCAATTGTAAAAACGTTTTTATAATTCATACGTATGACGTTAAAAGGAAATAAATAATGTGTTTATATAGAAAGTAGGTTTTTCATAAACCTAATTTAATTTCATTCTGAACTTATGTTTTTTCAATATGTACGAACATGAAAAAAGAAAATTATTAAATTAATCGCTCACAGAAATTGTAAAAAGGCGCATATATGTATAAATTAGAGCCAGGAGAATTTCTAATCTGACATTCATATTTCTAATAGAAAATTGATTATAAGCTAATGGAATACATAATTAGATTAATTTCTTTTTTCGACTCAGCACGAATTGATCCAATCTCTGGTGAATTTCTTTTAATGCAGATTCTTTGAGGAAATTATATTTTGCTACAAAATTATATTTAATCAATTTTTGACAAAACACATCTTTTAGTTAAATAAATCGCCAAAAAAATATTTACGTTGATTTAATGAGCTGTGTGATAGGATTATTTACTATTTCTTAAATATGGAATGTCATTCAGTTATAAAATGACAATTTCATTTGAAATGACACTAAATGTGATAAAATTAAAGTGGTCGATAATCGTTTTTATTTAGATTTTTGAAATACGTGTTTTACATTTAAATTATTTTGAAGTTGTAAAAGCATTAAAAAATAACTAAAAAATACATATTTTTTTTTAATTTAATTATCGTCTTAGTTTTTGAATTATCTTTCCTTTTTATCATAAAAATAAACGTAAGTATATTCCAAGATAAACGATTGTTTTTTAAGCACAAATGTTTTCTGCTTACACTGAAAAATTCCCCGCTACTGGCATCCAGATAATAAATTATGCCTCTAGAAAAAATAGCTCTATGTCATCCTTATAAATTCTAGTCCCCTTTGCTAGAGAGTTCTATTTATTCCTAATAAAATTCTAAGGCGTTTTCCTTTATTATGGAGGTCAAACGTATTTCAAAACCTCTGCAAATAAATGAGAACAAAGGAAGTGAGTTTTAGTAACTATAATTCTAGTTTATGAATTAATTCTAGAAATCAAGTGATAATTTCTTGCAATTAAAACTATTCATAATATAATGTATTGTTATATCATCTAGAAAACTATAGACTAGAAATTCTCGATCATTTCGTCTATTCAGGTTATATGTTTACCTTATTCGCATAGCTCGTAAATCTATATTTCTAGGTTAGGGATTTCGAAAATGATAACAATTCGTTCTAGATGAACGCTGTACAATTTTTCTTTCGGTGTAGTGCTGTTTATAAACATTATTCTTAAACATCCCTAGAACAAATACATATTGATTATACAGGTTATATCGGGACTACAATAATTTTACGGCTTTACATCCATATAAATTACTTAAAAAAAATACAAATATTGATTCAATACTAAATTTTTCATAATAGAATCCGAAATGAAAAGTTACGTCGTTCGGTACAGTCGTCTAGGAGTCGTTCGGTAGCTTTATCTCCCCGAGCCCGACCCTTACCGCTTTTTGGTGTCTTTAATTTGTATAATTTCCCTTTTAAATTTATCCGGTTTCAATTTTTGATTTTTTTTTAAAATCTTTTTTTCAATCCTGGCTTTCGCTGGAGAGTCTTTCACTCGGGACGTGGCTGGGGACCTACATATCTTGCTTCCGCAAAAGAGTCGGACTAGAGTAGAAGAATAAACGGCTGCGGACGAAGATGGGCCGCTCTCCGCGGCGATCGACCCACACGCCCTCCCCCGACCGCCAACCGAGACTAATAATGGGCTCGAAGTAGCTAGGAGTCGTTCGGTAGCTTCATCGCCCCGTGCCCGACTCTTCCCGCTTTTCGGTGTCTTTAATTTGTATAATTTCCCTTTTAAATTTATCCGGTTTCAATTTTTGATCTTTTTTTATCTTTTTTCAATCCTGGCTTTCGCTGGAGAATCTTTCACTCGGGACGTGGCTGGGGACCTACGTATCTTGCTTCCGCAAAAGAGTCGGACTAGAGTAGAAGAATAAAGGTACTACAGAAATAACAGTTTCACAGTGTACGTATATAGAATGAGTAAAAATACAAAATTTTTATAATATTTTTTCTTTATTACTTAGATTAAAATAGCAATTAATTAAAGTCAATGAAATCTTAATTTCCTTTGATATCTACAACAGAGATGCCTATGGTACATTTAAATAAAGAAAACATTTTTCCAGTCGCTATATATGTTTCGTAATTATCCGATAATATTTTTTTCAACATTATGCCTGTCAATATCATTTTTGTCGATATCATGTCAATATAATTGTTTCACATAACTATAATGATGATGAAATGCAATACTGAAATGAAATGTGATGCAAATGAAATATTTTAACTTAAAAAAAAAAAAAAACTTTATGTGTCAAGTTATTAGAAACATATTTAAATTTTTAAGGAGACAGTGGACATTAAATATCAAATCCTTGAAATTCCAATGCTATCTGAAAATTGGAAGACTTGTTAATGGAACGTATAAACAGTAATATTCAAAATTTGGTGTTAAAATAACAAAAAGGTTTCTAAAGAATATTTAAATTTTTAAAATAACGAATAATTGCCATATTTTACAATGTCCCACGCGCATTTCTTTTGCATAAAATTTGACAATATTTATTTATGAGATAAATATTATATTTTACAGTGGGTGTTGGCATGAATTGTAAAAGATCACAGGATGTATACACAAGAAAATAATATTTTCATAATTATGATTTATCTTTTCTAAAAAAGTAGCTATTTATTTTCATATTCCTATAAATTTCAAAACGAACGTACCCTGAAATACAACTTTTTATAATAATTTGTATTTAGTATTGAATTGAGGATATACAGTATAAATTTCAAACGAATGTGATAATTAGAAATGTGCATGGAACGTTTTAAAAGTTAGAAGTATGCGGAATTTTTAATTTTAAGAAACCCATTTCAAATGGTCCAGCACTGGTTGCTCGACCATTAAAAAAAAAAAAAAAAAAAAAAAAAAAAAAAAAAAAAAAAAAAAAAATCTGAAATATTTTGTACAACAACCCTAGTATGATAGGAGATCAAAATGTCTATTATTTTAATATTATTAATTTTTGTTTGTGCATGGCGGCCATCTTTGTTTCATCGTCTGCAGCAATTTTCTCACATGAAGGGTTTACGAAATTGTAAATAATTCATCGTTTATTTCTGCAATTTAAGTGCGGATTAAAGCAATCTGTACAGAATATATTGGGCTAAAAATTTAGTAATAGAGTAGTTTCCAAAACTAACTGCTCATTGGTATAATTTAAGCATAAATTTTCAGTTTTTTTCCAAAATTTGCCCGTTTACAAGAGGAAATTTTTCTAGCAAGGAAAACTGTCAACATGACATAATTTTTTTTTTACAAACAGGCCGAAAGTACTTGTACTCACACGCCAAATTCCAGATCTGGGACTTGCTTTCTCTTTGCTAAAAAAAAAAAATCCCGAATTTTTCAAAAATGTCAAAAATCACAATTTTGAGGCTTTGATATCTCTGGTAGGGCACGCGATAAAAATCTGAAGTTCTGATTTCTAAGAGTATTGTATGGTAGTGTTATGCACAAGAAATTTCAGGATGGAGATTTAACTACAAGGTTGGATATGCAAGGGCAACATGTTAAAACAATACTGCCAAACTATTGTTTTGTTGTAGTCACAGGTATGTATTTATCTCAGAGCGCCATTTAAATTAATTTTTTTATTTATCTTTAAATAATATTAGTAGAAAATAAAGCCTTTTGCAAAGCTTACAAATTAATTTAAAAAAATAATTATGTCTAAGGCCTACTTTTTGTATGGTTTCAGTAAATTTTATTGTAATTTTAGTAACTAAAAGAAACCTCAGCACTTTTACATAAAGCAAAAAATATTTTTATACAAGACCAGAGACAAAAACAGAAAAGGAAAATAGAAAAGCTGTTAATGTTGGCATACTTGTTGAGACATGATCAAACGTGTCAAAACATATTCCTGCTTGTTGGTTTAAAAATCACAATTTTAATGCTGCTTGCCAGTCCCTGAAACTTGTTCCTACCGTAAGTATGTTTCTGTAAATAAAATATTATACGATGTTACCATGCATCAGCCTCGATTAATTTTCAGAAAGTAAAGATATCTAAAGACCTTTCAAAATTTATACTGCAGAAAAATGACATTTTTGCATAAGAAGTAAGCTAGGAATTATTAATGAAGTCAGACTTGCACTTAGTGTTTTCAAAGTTTATTTCTATGAGCCAGCAGGGCAAAGAACTTCAATCAAGTTATCAAGAGATGAGAAGACTTGATTCCTACAAATAAAATTTTGAGAAAGATCAAAATTTTGGTATTTAAAACAACAAGCAAGAATGTGTTTTGACACTTTTGATCATGTCTCAACAAGTATGACAACATTAACCGCTTTTCTCTTTCCCAATTCTGTGTTTGTCTCAGGTCTTGTATAAAAATATTTTTTTTCTTTATTTAAAAGTGCTGAGGTTTCTTTTAATTACTAAAATTACTTACAACAGAAATTACTGAAACCATGCAAAATGTATGGCCTTAGGCATAATTATTTTTTAATTAATTGCTAAGATTTGCAAAGGGCTTTATTTTCTGTTACTATTATTTAAAGATATTCAAAAACATAAATTTAAGTGACACTCTAAGATAAATACTTAGCTGTGACTACAACAAAATAATAGTTTAGCAGTATTGTTTTGACTTGTTGCCCTTTCCATATCTCAGCTTGTAGTTAAATCTGATTCCTGAAATTTCTTGTGTATAACACTACCATACAATACTGTCAGAAACCAAAAATTCAAATTTTTATCTCGTGCCCCACCAGAGATATAAAAGCCTCAAAATTGCGATTTTTGACATGTTTGAAAAATTTAGGATTTTTTAGCGAATTGAAAACAAGTCCTTTATCAGGAGCTTGACGTGAGAGTACAAGTACTTTCGGCCTATTTGTAAAAAAAATAAGTCATTTTCACAGTTTTCCTTGCTAGAAAAATATCCTTTTGTTTAACGATAAATTTTGGAAAAAACAGAACATTTATGCTTACATTTACCCAATAAGGGTTTATATTCGGAAAAACATCTATTACCAAATTTTTAGCATAATGTATTATGTACAAATTGCTTTAATCCGCACTTAAATTGGAAAAATAAACGATGAATTATTTACAATTCTGTAAACTCTTCTTATGAGAAAATTGCTGCAGACGATAAAACAAAGATGGCCGCAATGCACAAACAAAAATTAATAAAATTAAAATAATAGTCATTTTCAACTTCCATCATGTTAGGATTGATGTACAAAAAATTTCAGATTTTTTAAAAATGGTAAAGTAACGGATAAATGATTTTCTGAACCACTTGAAATAGATTGACCCCAGCATTTTAAGTTAAAAAAAGCATGAATATATACCGTTTTTAGAAATATAAAAGTTTATATATCTGTGAAATCGCGTCGGAATTGAAAAAATCTTTTGGATGAGTTAAATTTCAGCATATATTTACAGATTTATTCAAATAAATAAAATAGATTATTTTTTGGAATATCGCGATTTTGAAGTCACTCTTCCTTATAAGTATGTATGCATGATGCACAAAAAATGTTATTCTAGAATGAATAACTAGTCACCCGTATTTAAATTTCGAAAGCTGAATTCTATCCTGATAATTTATAGTTCTGTGAAATTTGTTTGAACTCCTGTATTTAAACACTCTGAGTCGGTATTTAAATATATTAAAGGAAAATAAAAACTAAGCTAATATTAATAATATTAGATGTAAATTTCCAACTTGGCGAAATAATTATAAATGTTTGAATACCGATGTGTGTACCCATATACAAACACACACACACATACATACATACATACATACATATATATATATATATATATATATAAAGAGTGGTTATCTATAATTATAGTTGATTCATGGTTAATTCCTTAACATTAATATTAGATTTATAGAACCAATTAAAAAAAAGTTTCAAATATTGTTCTTCTTCCTCTCATAACATGTCATTTAAGTCAAAATAGTTATTTTTAAAATGTAAATTTTCGTGCTGTCGATGGATTCTATAAGTAATATTTCAAAATTACTAATTAATTTAGTATTCCATCTTGTAAACCGTTACAAATAGCGATACTACTTTGTAGCGATCAGAATTTACCATATTGAAAGTTATATATTTTTATCTTTTACTGGTACTAAAAAAGTTCTTTTCTTTTTATATGTTTTTTTTTTTTTTTTTCATTTAAGGCTAGCGATTTTATTTAGTGAAATTGAGAAAAAAGATTTATTTTTAAAAATTTAAATTTTCGTACAATCAATGGATTCTATATGTTATATTTCAAAATTACTAATTAATTGAGTATTGCATCTTCTAAACCGTTAAAAATAACGATACTACTTGTTGCGATCAAAATTTATCATTTTAAATGTTATATATTTTTATCTTTTACTGGTACTAAAAAAGTTCTTTTCTTTCGCTATGTTTTTTATTATCATTTACCATTAACGATTTTATTCAGTGAAATTGAGGAATAAGATTTATTTTTAAAATTTTAAATTTTCATACAGTTAATGGATTCTATATGTTATATTTCAAAACTACTAATTAATTGAGCATTCCATCTTGTAAACCGTTAAAAATAACGATACTACTTGTAGCGATCAAAATTTATAAGCTTGAGTGTTATATATTTTTATCTATTACTGATACTAAAAAAGTTATTTTCTTTTGCAATGATTTTTTTGTATTTACAGTTAAAGATTTTATTCACTGAAATTTAGAAATGAGCTAGGTATACCGTTTTATGACATACCATAAATTTTTAAGATTAAATTGAAAGTTGAACCTATTCAAAGAGTTGGCTTTGGACATCAACTAAAATGAATAATTCAGTCATTCAATTTAAAATATTTCAAAATGCTGAAATCATGTTTTTAAAAATGGGTATATCTTGCCAAAAATCTCATTCTCGTCTTACATTATAGTTAGTTGGAAAATTACATTTAAAATTTTTATTTTGTAAAATGTTGAAAAGATGGCTAGTTCGTACTTATGCTGAATATTATATGCGTACGATTTCATTGAAATACTACCCTATCACTCAGCTGAATTTGAACAACATCAAAAAAATTTAACTTTTTCTCTGTTACATTTTAATACACGTTATCTACAGTTTTTTTTATTCTGGGAACGTTTTCTTACATTTTTTGAGATGAAATTATACTTTTGTCAGATTGCCTTCATTCAACTCCAAAGAATTTCATAAGGATTTGTTTTCATGTGATATAGAAATGTTCATATAGAGTAATGTTTCGGCTCATGTTTTCTTTTTACAACTTTGTAGCGAGACATTTGTTTCGGGAAGATTATCATCTTATGTTTCATCATATATAAATACAGAAGTTTTAACCTTATACGTTGTGTAAAATTTGGTTACTCACATATGGATGTTACAATTTTTCATGCGCTGTAGATAAAAAATGTTTATTATATACAGTGTGCCCACGTATAACCTGACCGACCTTCATTTTCGCAACCGTTGGTTCTAGATGCATTCTTCCAATTACAAAAATGGTCAAAACTAGGTGCAGGGTTAAGATAAAAAAGTTTGAAGCAAAAAAACAATTTAGTGGAGAATTACAGAATCTAAATTTTTATACGGTTCCCCGGTCCTATAAGTTATATTTAGTAAGATTTCTCTGTTACACTGGCAAGTAAGGCAAAAAAGTCCCATTATTCTACGATTAAAATTGACCGAGTAATAGCTGTTTAAATTTGGAGTATACTTTTTGCTGCATATTAGGGTTCATTCACAAATTTAGTAGAAATATAATTTCGTCAGATATATTAAAGAAATGGTTGAGAGTAAAATTAGCATTGTGATATAAATTTGAAATCTTTAATCATTCTGACACATTACAGCAAAATGCACAATTTGTACTGAACATCATAAGAGGATAAAAATAACAGATTTTTTGTTAAATAAAAGGATGAAAAACAACAGCCTCAATTCTTTACAAAATGATACATATTTTAAAATGCTGCCACTGTCTTTCAACTTTTGGGTTGTGGCATGTTTTTTTAGCTTTTAAAAATTGATTCTTATGTAATTTTTAGCACTGAATCCGAAAATGACCATAATTTTAAACCATCACGTCAGGAATTTTCTCAAATCGCAAGTTTCAAAGTTAAAAAGCTAAAAGTTAAAATTGATCCCCCCTCCCCTCCCAACTTCATCGGACCCCCGAGTTGTTTAGCGGTAAGAAACACAGTATAAGCCAAAAAATCTAACAAATTATTGAATTAAATAAAATTAAACCGAATAAAAAAGTCTTACATCTATTTTATAGTATCAGATTTTTCGCTACATTTTAACCTTGAAATTTGCGATTTCCGAACAGTGTTGACAGATGGGCTACTTTTTAAATTCAGATTTCTTGATTGGCACCAATTTTTAAAATGGCAAAATTCGCCTTATTTAATGACATATTAATTAAGGAAAAAAACAAAGGGAATGTTGCCGTTTCAAAAAGTGGTGCCAATCAAGAAATCTGAATTTTAAGAAAGTAGCCCACTGGCAACACTGTTTGCGAAAGGTCGTGACATGATGGTTAAAAGTGAAGGTAATTTTTTTATTCAGCTTACATGTTATATATACATAATAATATAAACATATAATAATAAATACATAAAATGTAATTATAAAATTTAAAAAACACAAACATTGCAGGTTTATGTTATCTATTCTAAAATTCTTCTAATTCTTTACGGTAATTTATCCGATTTTTTTTGTGTTATCCTCTAATATAAGTATGTATAAGATGATAAGAGTCGAAAATCATAATAATATTGCATTGCCATCGGATTTAAGTCAGTATGTAAAATTTAACTTCGATCGGGCATTTGAAAGGAAGTTAAAGTTATAGTACAATTTTTAAACTGGAAAGACGTTCATTGCATGTTAAATAAAACCTTATGAAAATAACACAATTTTAGTTAAAAAAAATCATAGCCTTACAAAATAAAACATATATTAAAATACACTTATTTTAACTAATCTGAAACTTAACTAATAAATCTTAATCGTAATATTTGTACGATTTCTTTCAAAGCGCAGATAGCTTGAAATAAGTTTAAGTACTTTAAATACAAGGGTGCGAGCGCTGCGCAGCAAATGGCTGATTTTCACCACTAAATTTTAGTAATATTCTTCGCCTTATTAAATCTCAGAAAGGCTGACAATAAATAAGGGGAGTAAAAATTAAAAAAATTAGTGGTAGCAATCAGCCATTTGTTGCGCAGCGCTTCCACCCCTGTTTAAATACGATCCTTGAAAGCATGGCAAAAATAATATGTTTTGAGATGCATAAAAGTGGTTTAAGTCGTGCATTTCAAAGTTTCATAACTCGGTCAATTTTAATATTAGAAGAATGGGACTTTTTAGTCTTACTTGTTAGTGTCACAGTAAAGGTTTACTAAATATCACTTATACGACCGTGGGACCGTATAAAAATTTAAATTTCGTAATTTTTAAATAAATTTTTTTCATGACCCAAATCGCTTTAAAAATAATTCTTTACCTTATTTAAACCATTTTTGTAATTTTTGTAATTGGAAGTATGCATCTAGGACCAACGGTTGCGAAAATAAAGGTCGGTCAGGTTATACTTGGACACACTGTGTATATATATATATATATATATCTTGCCAGCGGACATGTATTATACCACAGAGGCACAGAAGATGGGAGAACAAGCGGTGTAGGATTTCTGATTCATAAAAGGTGGAAGAATCACATCGTAGAATATGATAGTGCATCAGATAGAGTTGCAAGGTTAGTAATACATGTGTCCAGAAGATACAAGCTACAAATTACCCAAGTTTATGCACCAACAGTAAGCTATACTGATGAAGAAGTTGAGGATTTCTATGAAGAAGTAGCTTCAATGCATCAAAAGGGAAAATGCTACATAAAATTAATAATGGGAGACTGGAATGCTAGAATTGGGGAAAAAGAGAAAGGTGAGTTATCAGTAGGAAATCATGGATATGACCTGCGAAATGAAAGAGGAAACAGATTGATTGAGTTTGCAGAATGTGGACAGTTGTATATCATGAATTCATTTTTCAAGAAAAAGCCACAAAGAAAATGGACATGGCGTTGTGCAAAAGGCTCAGCAAGTGAAATCGACTACATCTTAACAAACAAAAAGCATCTTATTCAGGATTGCAGCGTTCTCAATAACTTCAATACAGGAAGTGATCACAGGTTGGTTAGATGCAAACTGCTGTTAAATACTAAAGTGGAAAGAATGACGCTTTTGCAACACTCAAAGAAATCAATCGATATAATAAATCTCCAGAAACATAAAGAAGAATTCCATTTGGAACTTAAAAACCATTTCCAAGTACTTCAATCAGCTTTAGAAGAAGAGCAAGATGTTACAGTAGTGAACAAGAAACTAACCAGTACTCTACAAGATATTGTAAAGAAGATAGCCGGCGATGCACAAGTAAAGCAGACAAAGAAAATAACAGAAGAAACAAGAAGATTGATGAAGAAACGCAGAGAATTTAAAATGAAGAAAAACAATCCTAAATCAAGAGTTGAATATGCTGAATTATGTAAAACGGTAAGAAAATGCGTTACAGAAGATATCAGAAAATTTAACTCTGATCTTATCAAGAAAATTCTAGAAGATAACAAAAGTTTAAAATCAGCTAGGCGAAAACTTTGTGTTGGAAGAAAAGGTATTTTTGCACTAAAGAGGGTAGATGGAACAATCACCAAAATCAATAAAGAAATAGTACACATTGTCGAAAAATTCTATAACGATTTATATAAATGTGAAGATCAGAGGGAAATCAACTTATGTGATCCACGAGAAAACTTAACAGAAACCGATGCCATAATCCCAGTGACGACAGACAAAGTTTTACAAGCCATTAAATTTATGAAAAAAGGTAAATGCCCCGGAGAAGATGGAATTACAATCGACCTTATCAAAGAAGCAGGAGAAGAATTTGCAAAAAAGCTATCCTTACTGTTTTCCAAATGTCTCCAGAAGTCAGATGTACCAGAAGATTGGAATAATGCTGTGATGATGCTACTTTACAAGAAAGGAGAGAAGGAAAACATTAAAAACTACCGTCCAATCAGCTTACTGTCAGTGATTTATAAAATTTTCACCAAAGTTTTAACGACAAGACTTGAATCAGCTCTGGACTCAGCTCAATCTAGAGAACAAGCAGGATTCCGAAGTGGATTCAGCACAATGGATCATATCCAAACGGTAAGGGAACTCATAGAAAAACATAAGGAATATAATTTACCTCTTTGCCTTGCCTTTATTCATTATGAAAAAGCATTTGATTCGGTCTACACATCAGCAGTAGTAGAATTTCTGGAGGACATTGGTATAGACAAACCTTACATCAATATTATAAAGAAGATTTACAAGAAAGCAACAGCAACCATCCGCTTGGACAAAGGAAAAGCAAAGATCAAGCTAGGAAGAGGGGTAAGACAAGGAGACACCATTTCGCCTAAGCTTTTTACTGCTGTCTTAGAAAATATTTTCAAGAAGCTGGATTGAGAAAACAAAGGGATTAGAATAAATGGGGGATATTTAAGTCATCTCCGATTCGCTGACGACATTTTTATTTTCAGTAACAGTCCTGAAGAATTGGAAAATATGCTAAAAGATTTGGCAGAAGCTAGCATTAATGTGGGATTAAAAATAAACTTGTAAAAGACTAAGGTGATGTTCAATTCATTTGCATCAAAAAAGAAAATCGTCTACAACAACACTGAAATTAAAGAAGTGCAAAGTTATGTATACCTTGGGCAAGAAATATCATCTGATAATAGTATCATGAATGAAATCAATAGAAGAATAAGAAATGGATGGAGTGCTTTTGGGAAGAACAATATTATTCTGAAGAGTAGCATTCCCCTGTGTTTGAAAAGTAAGGTATTTAACTAATGTGTTTTGCCTGTCCTAACTTATGGAGCAGAAACATGGACGCTAACAAAACGGATGGAACTATGGAAGTACACAGAGAAGTATGGAAAGATGTATGCTAGGTATAACTAGAAGAGACAGAAAAAGAACAACCTGGATAAGAAATCAGACGAAAGTTTTTGATATCATTGAAAGAATTAAACGGCTAAAATGGAAATGGGCTGGGCACATCGCAAGAAGACAAGACAATAGATGGAGCACAAACACCCTACAATGGTATCCCAGAGATGTAAAACGGACAAGAACACGACCTCAAGTAAGATGGAGTGATGAAGTCAGAAAAGTAGCCGGTGTAAATTGGATGACTAAAGCACTAGACAGGAAACATTGGAAAAATCTGGGGGAGACCTACATCCAGCAGTGGATTGAAAACGGTTGATGATGATGATGATATATATAAATATATATATATATATATATATATATATAGTATACATATATATATATACTATACATATATATTATACATATATATTTAAGAGCAATTACAATATAGATTTGGCATTGGATATTTTGAGGTTAAGGATTTTAATATAATGTATTTCATAATGGAATACATAGAAATTCTAAAACATGCTATAAATATGTACAATTTATTGAATAAATACAATCATTTGCTTTCAGATAAGGACATAGAAATTGTCAAGGTTTTTAGATACGATAGACCTTTAGGTCATAAGGTTTTTAACTATAATAATTTTGCAAAAGAAAAAGGTAGAAAAAATGATAATATTTGCCGAAACGTCAGTGAACGCTTACTGTGGAGACACGAAATGTTTTGGTTTCTGTTAGTCTGTTAGTCTGTCTGTCTATTCCGCGATAACTGCCGTAAAAAGCATCCGATTAGCTTGCAATTGTGTGGGTATATTCTTTAGATACCCGAACATAGCTGTATGGATTTTGCTTAAATTTGGTTCATTCGTTCGAAAAATATGGAGGATTTTATTTTGCTCCATAATGCTTTTCTACGGCAAGTCAGACGATTTTCAAATTTCCACACTGTAAAAAAAAACACTGTAGATTTGCCAGAACAAACTCGATCATAGTGAATGTGCTGTATCTTTTTTTTGTTTTCCTGACTATATAAACATGGAAAATACAGTAGTTGAGTAGTTGCGTAACATTAACAGCACAATGCGTTGGCAATTTTACGCAACTGCTGTAATTTTCCATGTTTATATAGTCAGGAAAACAAAAAAAAAGATACAGCACATTCACTGTGATCGAGTTTGTGCGTGAGATGAACAGTACTTTGTACTGTAAAAATGTCATTTTTTTACAGTGCATTTGTTGAAAGAAAATGGCACGTTTGATCAATGGATTTAAATGTTAAATTATGGATACTAAAATTTCCAAATAAAGGTTTTAAATCATTCCTATTATTTTGAATTTTTGTGGATAAATATATCAGATATTTTAATTTGCGTGTATAATTTTTTGTGGAACTTTATACAAGTATTCCAATAATATAAAGCATTTTTTAAATTAATTTTCTTATTTTACTTGGTACATATTTCAATATTTTTTTTCTTTTCCTTTTTTTTCCGTTGCCTAGCAACTGTTATTCGTAGACAATTATTGCGTCAAATATGAGTGAAATTCGTAAAATACGTTAATTTGAATGTAGTCACAAAAAATATTTTATAGCGCCAAATCGATGAAATTTATACAATTAAAATTGAGCACGATAATGAATGATTTTCCAGTAGATTTGTAGATCTCCAGATATGCCTATTTTGGGGGCTTTTAGTATGTTATTGCTATCGCATGGATTAGGTTGTTTAAACTAATGTTTTACCATGCTATAAGTGAAAAAAAAAGTACAGTTAAAGACATATAAATGCTTTTTAACACTTTCCAACATGGATGAAAAGTGTTTATGACTTCAGTTTGTCTATCTGTGACCTGCCATGTGTCTCTACGTGCTCTAACTCGCTTAAATATAGTCGGGATATTACATGTAATTGATATACGATATTGAGGTTTGCCAAAGTATGTTCGGCATGGAAAAGGAAGTGTGTAGCATTCATAGATCAATTACAGGGACTATCAAAATTCTGTTACATTATAGTCTTTGGGAAAAATCATCTGCGGTGTATTTTAATAATGTTACTCAATTTTAAACGTAATGAAATTTATATTCATTATTAAGGTGCACTAGAACCTGGTTACTATAAAATGTACTATGTGTAGCACTTACAGCATGCGTACTGGGAACTCAAATGTATTCATAATATTACAATCTTTGAAGAAAATTCTTTTGTGGCGTTTTTTAATATTGTTACTCTGTTACAAAATAATAAAATTGTTATGTATTTTTGAATCATTTTTATAGTGTATGGGGTGCAAAGTATATATTTTTTTCAGGGTCACATAAAAGTGGACGATTAAAATATGATCTACAGGGGAAAAAAACTCCTCATAGCTTATTTTAACACATTAACGATGGAAAACGAGAATTCTCGTTTTATTCAGAATACATTATTGGCTAAGGGAGTGACTTCTACCTTACAGAAAAGGTATTTATATCGTGTTGTCGATATTTTTTATCGATTGTAAGACATTATATATTACATCCGTACATTGAAAGATATTTACTACTGCATAAACATGAAAAGCATATCTCAGAAATCAACACTGAGAAAAAAAAAATATACCGCCTTCACCTAGAATGAATAGATAGTCATTTTCTGTATCCCTAAACTAGAAATATAGATTTCCGAGCTATGCGAATAGGGTAAAGAACTAAGCTGAATAGACGAAATGATCTAGAATTTCTAGTCTCTTGTTTTCTAAGTGACGAAACGATAAGGAATTGTTTCAATAGCGAGAAATTCTTAATTTCTTTAATGGTTTCATAAACAAGAATTATAGTTACTAAAACTAGTCTCTTGTGTTCGCATCTATTTGCAGGGATTTTTAAATAAGTTTGACCTCGAGAATATAGGAAAATGCTCTTGAATTCTAGTAGTAGACTCTAGAACTCTCTATCAAAAGGAACTAGAATTTATAAGGATGACATGGAACTATTTTTTCTAGAGCCACAATTTAAATTCTAGGTGCCAGCACTATATTTTTTCTCAGTGATTTTCAAATCAGAGGGAGGAGCTTTTACTGTTTTTAAACCCAGATTTAATAAAAATTTGCCTGTCGTCAGTGTGTTAATTGTGTTGCACTAATTCAAACATTATGAAATTAAAATGCATAACTGTGGTTTACTAAAAGAAACTCGAATATGATTTGTTTCGCATTTATCGTTCATTTATAGGGTCACATAAAAGATTTCGGATACAGTTCTGGTCTATTATGTATGATTGCTGAAGAGCGTTTCCGATCATGGTATGCGTTTTAACGTTAACTATATTTTTGCTTACTATGTGGTGTTTAAAAATTATACAGACCATATACAGGGCTACACAAATGAATTCGTAAATATTTATGAAAAGTAGTGCAAATTGCTTCAGTGGGTTTTTTTTTTTTTAATTTGAGTTTTGCAAAAATAAATGCGTAAAAATTTGAGAATGCGTAAAATTTTTTACGTAATATACAGGGCTGTAGAAAAGAATTCATGTACGCATCCGTCTATTGGTAGAAATTACTAAAGAACATTAACACAATCAATTGAAACTTACAAATGTAAATTAAATTACACTACGAGGGGGGGGGGGGTTCAGGGGGCTCTGCCCCCTTGAAAAAATCTACTTTATCATCTAAAAATTACCAGAATAAGTAGCTCATGAGAATTTCAGAATACCATTACATAACAACGTGTTTAATTTAACGTTTCTAATGCCTGAAAACTTCGAAATATTTTTTCCTTTTATAAATGTTTATGTAAATTAAAAACTTTTAATTTTGTTTTTGTATAAAGATTAATATTATTCAAAGTGTGCTAAAAACAATGAGTTGCAGAGCTGACGTTGAGGCTCCTGATCTGCAGATTTACTAGTTTATGTCATTGTCATGATCAAAGTTATAGTGATTACGCGGATGTGCATGTATGTGTTACTTTTATTTTATATACATCTCCCGTGATTAATATTCAAGATATGAATGGAAGATAGCTCATAAGTCATAAGAAAATAACAAAATGGCATTTAATATTCTACTATGTTTACATTAATGTATAATAAATCTTTCACATAATCATTTATTAAATTTGCTATTTATTTACGTGGATGGAGTTAAAATCTTGCTTTAAATGATGATTTCGTATTCCTTAAATTTGCACTCATATAATGTTTGTTTCTTACAAGCTGTTTCGCACGCAACATGAACATTTTCTTATAGATTGCTGCCGTGTAGTTAAATTGATAAATGTACCTTAATATTTCAAAGCAACTGAATCCATTAGATAAGCGTGGGTTTACAGCATGCAAGAATTCTTCTATGGTTTTATGAAATTTAAATTATGATGAGGATTCTATAATACCTTATCGACTATACAACCCCGAAAACGTTTTCTTTATAAATAATGAAAAAAGGTCTCATAATATATACTACGTCTATGCAAAATCATGGTATGCATACTTAAAAATTAGAAGTATTTCTTTGAATTTCTAATTTATAGCTAAGTAATTATAACTAATAAATTTAAATACTACATTAATTTATAAAGTAAATAATTAACCAGGTAATCGTGTTCTTATGTCGGTATATTCAATAACGGGTCATAATAAGCAAATTATACGATTCAGATTTCTTAATAAGGAAAATACTTCATAAATATGAAATAAAATAACATTCGTCGTTATAATGAAAGGTGTAAATTTGGTATTTTTAAATGTTAACAATCTTTAATATTTACAATACTATCGTATCCAATTTTAACATAATATTTTGGTTATTCGTAATTTTATTTCCGATTACCAAATCGTAAGTCATTCAGCCGAGTAGCTTAGCGTTATACAGATTTAAAGTTTGGAACTCCTAATGTTACATACATTTTTAATAATTTAAAAACAAATTTTAAGGCAATGTTTTTTTTTTTTTTTTCTTTTTTTTTTTTTTTTTTTTTTTTAATAAATCAGAAACTACTTTGCAAAATCAGCTGTAGTTTTGTATGCAAATTTTCAGTTTAATTTCTGTTGCTTTCTAAAATTAGCTAAAAATTATTGCTTTAACGCAAATAGTCATGTTTTCATTTAACTGACTTTTGACAAAGGTATACATAAAGTGTTGTTTAATGAAAGGGAATCAATTCTAAAATTTAAATATCTGTCGTGTTCCCAGGAATATTTGACACATAATAACACAGTCAATAATTAAATGACATTAAATGCCAGCAGCATTTTCATTACAATAGAAAAGTCACCGATTCAACTTTCCGCAAAAATAAATTTGATGATTATATTACCTGCCCGCATATACTTATATGCATAGGAAAAAAGTCACTCGAAATAAACTAACAGCAACGAGGCTTTAACAAGAAAAGCTTCTGAATGTAATTTAACTATGGATTAGTGTTCGTTATCTTAGGTTCGCAGATTTTCTTCGATTTTTTTTCACAAACTCGAGACATTGCATTACGCTGAAAGTTTTTAATATTGTTAATTTTAGAGATGTTACACGACCACATGTGCCGTAATAAAATTTTAACTCGCCGTTGTCGAACATGTGTGCATAGAAATAAATTAAAATCACATATTCATTGGCGAAATACCTCGGCATTTTCTTTTTGTTGGTGGCGGTATACGTACGACTAGTTCAGCAACAGCAGAAAATCGTACATTTTTAAGTGCCTGTAAATTTCAAAATTTTAATATTTTCCAAGGTCATATGAACTTTTAAATCTTTTTATTTGCAATATATAACGTCTGAAGTATAGAAATGAATAAAAGTTCCCACTTTAGTCTGTTAACGAGCAATACATTATACTTACATCCCGGTTGACAGCACGTATAAACATAACATGTGTTTATAATACCACGTAAAGTTTTCATCATATATCAAAGCGGATTTCTGAAATGTTTGAACGACGTTCACAAGATGTAAAATAGAATGCATGTTCATGCAAACACCTGCAGAAAGATGATTTATTATCCATTGGAATGTTTTTTTATAACAGTTTTTTTTTCGAAAATAATAAATATTTAATAATTCTTGCTTCACACATCCATTTTACTTTTCTCTTTGTCTTACATAAAATTGAAGTGTTTTTTTATTATTGACAAGTGATCAAATGCATGTCACTTTTGCGTCACAATCAAAACGGGCACTAATTTGTCTAAAACGTATGAAAAAAATATTAAAGCATCGTTTCTTATCATGAATTTTATATGTGTATTTTACTATCATATAATTCTATTTCATTTTACAACTTAATTTGTCCGATATCGATAAGTTTTCAGAAACTAAAATTACTAATTGCATATTTTCAGATATAATTTTAGTTCATTTAAAATTCCGTAGTCTGTGTTCTATTAAATAAAAAAAAAAATACTTTACAACATATGCATTAGAAAATGACTGCTGTATTTTTTTCTGTGTGTAACAACTTTAAATTAATGTGAAATTCTTCAAAATTGCCTATAATCAAACGAGAGACGGTTAATCCATACTTATCTTACTGTGCTTGTAATGATTGCTAACATAGAATTATTTTCTAATGCCGTAATGGGTTCAGATTATGAAGAGAAATTATGTGTTATCATTTTTATAAAATGCTTAATGCATATTCAGTTTTAGCCTAAATGATTCACAGGGTTTTAATACACTGGGCATTGGTAGGTATACGACCTACACAGATGGGCGATACGTGACAAGATACATACACTCACCAAGAAGAAAAGCTCGCGTCGTGGCTTGCGTGCAGGAAAGCATCACTACTTCTGTGACGGACATTGTCAGAATCATTCTAACGTGTATATGGAACTGGATTTCCGTTGAGATGTGTACCGGGTAACTAAGGGCGCACAGACTGAACATTTGTAGTAAGTACCAGAAACGGTGAGTGTATGTATCTTTTCAAATATCACCAGTCTTTGTACGTTATATACTTTTAAATAAACAATCTTTTGAATACCGATGAATTATTTAGACCAACAGTGTTTTTTATCGCTGGAGCATTCTGATATTGATTTCATATTCATACTACTGATACATATTTGTAAAATGTGTAATTCCAAAAATAATGATGTAGACACGAGTACTCTTTAATAAAAGATGAATTAAACAGAAAATATTCATGTATAATTCAGTAAAGTCAGCCAAAATATTTTTTGAAATAGTACAGCGTTTGGTAACATATTACAGATATTTTATTTTTATTAAAGGCAGTTTTATATTTCTGTGATTGTTATTATAGGTAACAACATTTTTGCATCGTATTATTATGAAAACTCTTTTTCACACTACGACTAAAAATAATCTAGAAGGCTCTAAAATAATTTGCATCAAAACAAGTCCAGACTCATAAGTGAACTGACACAGAAATACATGGCGCAACAGTAAATCGGAAAATGCGGTTCACAGTATGTTACGATACATGGTATGTTTCTCTTTTTCGATGTCACGGTGATTTCATATCTCGTATTAATGAGTCCCTCAACATTGCTGTTGTAATATTTTAAAGTTATGTTTTCGGAGTAATATGTACGTTTTCTACCAACAAACTAATCTGACACTTTCTGAACATGGACACATGATGAATATTCTTTCACATGATAACTATTTCAGCAAGAACATGCTTTCCCGTTAAGCAAATAACTATACACGTGTTGTATGCTACATCCTTCGTACCGTGTGTAAGTTTCGCCTACTAGCATATTCGATGGATAATTTCAAAATAAGACATTTTATTATTTTTTAAATATTACTGATAGGTTTTTCTGTAATTGGTTGAAATGCACAAATTGCTTCTTTCTAAAGAAGAAAAAAAGAAATATGTAAAAAGTTCGAACTTAATGAAAACTCAATTATTATTTTATTAAATTAAATGAGGGTAATTTTTGTTTGCATTGCAAAACGTTTGTGACAAGGACTTTAGCGTTAAAAGATGGTGCTACTTAGTGTGAGAAAATGTTTCAAAAGAACATAGAAGAATTTTATAAATCAGGTAAATATTAAAGTAATCAATAAAGAATGGAGATGATAGTAACATTACATTGAGATGATAATAAACAAAAGTCAATCATACCTAAAGAAATTGAAATACAGTTTGGAAAGCGAAATATTAGGTTAATGTGTTATAATTATGCAACAAATTGCATGTTTTTGTTTTAATTAAAGGTTGTTCTAACTGTAATAAAAGTCTGTATTTTCTCAGAATTATGAGGTGTACGTTTGCATATTTAATGCCAATCAACTATTCAATTAGGATAAATTATTTTTTAGATTAGAATTATCTTTTTAATTTGAACGTTTCGTTGAAACCTCTCAATAACGTATTTACTGACCAGTAAATTCATTGATGCAGATCTCTTTCTAAATTTATATGTATGTTAAGAAACATGTTATCCTAAAGATAACATGCAATCTATTTTTGATTCCTTGTATTTCTACCAAATAAATTCTCAATAAATTATATTTATCGATATTTTTGAAATTGGATTTGTTAATAAAGAAGAAAAATATTTTAAAGATGAATGGAACAAAATCATTTATTTTTGTGTTTAATCCATTTTAGAATTCTACAAGACTTTCAACTTAGATTTTTTCCTGTTTTCCCTTTGGGATACGAAACTTTGAAACTGAAGTAGATATAAAAGTACACGGCTCCTTAAAATCGATTGAATCACACTATAAAAAGTTATAGATTCCTTTCGATGTTCAACTTTGAATTTGCAAATGAAATATTCTTCTTATACATTTAATTGGAATTTCATTGTTTTCATAAAAAAACAAACTATTCTTTTATTATGAAAAAAGGAATCTTTTATAGGCAATGTGCAAAACAAAGCATATATATTTATTGCATGAATTTTGTTTCTTTCTTCTTCGTGTGATGGAAATTTGTAGCAGTGTAATTTCTGAAAAGGTATTTTCTTACAATATCATATTATCTGTAACAAAAAACTCATATGGGGTCGATCAGCGGTAATATGAGATGCGCAAACATATTGTGCTAGTGTGATACACACATAAAATATAAGAATTTCTTAAGTAATAAAATGGGTTTGTTATTTTTCTGTAAGCCTAGTAAATAATCATTTCACTTATGCACATTCAGGACATAAGCTGAAAACATTTCAGTCAGATTTCAGAACTTTAAATCTACAGCGCTTAAATAGAAAAAAAATATGAAACTATTCTAACCAGAAGCTTGGAATTTGACATGATGGTTAATTTTAAGATGTAAATGCGTACTACGAATGGTTTGAAAAAAATTCAAAGCTTTAAATGAATACTGAAATGAGGTATGACATGACCATAAAAGAAACGAAACACTTTCTAAATTGTCATTTATTTAGAATTAGTTTTAGTTCTTATTAATTTAAGTATAATTTCTGTTTGTAATAAAAAAATTTTCTGTTTTTGCCAGTGTGTTTATAAACACCTCAAAATCTAAAAAAATAGCGAAATCAAAGCAAAAAATGTATATAATGGAGAATGAGAAATTATTTTAAGAAAGCACTTGATTGACCATTTTTTCTGCTGTAACCCTTATTTTAAATTATTTTTTTTCAATTATTTCAAGTAAAAGGATTAACTTTATTTTTGATTTTGATTTTGACCACTCTTTTAAAAGTGTCAAACTCCTAATCAGTAAAATGATTTTTTAAACATATTAAAATATTTGAAAGCACGTTTCTGATACTACTCGACGTTGTCAAAATTGAAATTGTTCGATTGCATATATGTTAAATTTATGTTTATGTTTATTTATTCATTAAGTTTTAATTCCGCATGGAATATTAGACGGAGACAAATACTAAACTATATAATGTTTTAACTGTGAAAGGGTTGTTATTATACTTCCGTAATATAGTCTGTAGGCGATAGAGAGGTATTTAAAAGAATCATGCTTGAAAAATAATTATAATATAGCACGATACGCATTTAAAACAATCTTCAACTGAAACAACATTTTTTTTTTCTGTACGACTGTGTAAAAATTGAAATTGTTCAATTGCATGGATGTCAAATTTTTGTTTTATTTATTTTATTTATTTACTTTTTAACTTTTAATTGCGTAATGGAATATTATCTGGATACAAATTCTCTTTACAATCCACTCTTTATAGAGTTTTTTTGTGAGAATGAATTTTTATTATCCTTCCGCAATAGAGACTGCAATTAAATATATTTTTAAATAATGCTTGATTAAAAAATATTTAAAACACCATACAAAAATGAGTTTATTAAGATACCAGTTTCAAACACTCTTCATTGGAAAGTACAATTTTGTCCTTATACAATGATGTAAAAATTAAAAATGTGCGATATTTAGAAGTTTAAAAGAACTGCAGTACTTAAAATTGAAAAACTAAATTTCCCCAAATATGAAAAGTAAATGAATTGCCCCTAATGCAAAAGCGATTAAAAGTGAAAGGGGGTGGGCTATGAAAAATAAAGAATAGAGAATGTGGAGGGGGTGGGCTATGAAAAATAAAGAATAGAGAATGAGGAGGGGGTGGGCTATGAAAAATAAAGAATGGAGAATGAGGAAGAAAATCAAAAGCAAAAGATTCCTAATCCCTGAAAATGTGTACAATAGAAAGAAGCCAAACATGGAAAATGAAGCAAAGCAAAACCTAGTAAAAATCCAAATATTGGTAACATAACAGGAAAAGGGTGCAAGGGTTTCAAACTATACAGCAGAAATGAAAGATTCAGGGGATTGCAGAATCACATACCTTATTATGCAATTAGCTAGTGAGATGGCGGTAGACTAAACTGAAGATAGAGTAATGATAAAGGTACAAAAATTTAACTCCATAAAAGAATAAAATTACTTGATTAAAAAAATTGTTCAAAGGCGACACCACAGACTTTGAAGAATTTCCTTCTCTCTATTAAAGTGATAAAGAATCATTTACAGTATTCATTTAAAATGCCAAAAGGGAGAAAAGAGATACAATTGTTTACATGATACCAATATGCCAACACAATATTTAAAAAAAAAGGAAAAAAACTTTGTTTTAGTAAATGTTAAGTGTGGAGTTAGAAAGTCTGCTGACTATAAATATGTTTCTATTATAACTAAGATAAGAAGTTTAGAAATATTTTAATAGCCGCTCTGTAGGCTGATTTTTGCATAAAAATGATGAATTCTTTGCAGCGGACATTATGGATACATATGATGTCCTGCCCTTTTTAACACCGAATTACAATCAAGGAAAACTATTACTGCTTTTCCGGGTTGTATACATTTTCATGAAAAATGAATAAACTCAATCAATAAAGGCCGTAGAATGGATTTTAGGTAGCTTTCATTACTAAAAGCTACCTATTGCAGCCGTTTGGAGGAAAGCGATTAAAAAAAAAATTGGTATATTTTCATCGATCATGACCCCCAGACCACGAAACCACCCTCCGTTCAAAAGTTGATATATATATATATATATATATATATATATATATGAACTTTGTCACACTGTAACTATCGTATATATGAACCGATTTGGATGTAACTTCGGATATAAATAGTGCATACCAATGTCGTTGGCCAGCTTCACCGCCATCTTGTTTCAAAATGGCGGCCATTTAATTAAAAAAAAAATTGGAAATGTGGTACCAAACAATTGAAAATTGAAAGATATTTTTTCTTATGTGTTTGACCTTGATACAAAGCTTCCGGAGCATTTTTTTTCGTCTATATCTTAAAAAATGGCTGAGTTATAGCACTTTGAATTTCTAGCGTGGCTGACATTTTGAAACGACCTGATTTTTGTCACGCGATAACAGGCGTATTTTTGGTCCTATTTGAATGTACCTTGATGCATACATAATACGTACCAATGTCTCGACCGAGTTCGTTGGCCAGCTTCATCCGCCATCTTGTTTCAAAATGGCGGCCATTTAATTAAAAAAAAATTAAAAATTGAAATGTGGTACTAAAAAATTAAAAGTTGGAAAATATTTTTTTTATGAGTTTGACCTTGATACAAAGATTCCGGAGCAGTTTTTGTTTCGTCTATAGCTTAAAAAATGGCTGAGTTATGGCACTTTGAATTTCTAGCGTGGCTGACATTTTGAAACGACCTGATTTTTGTCACGCGATAACAGGCGTATTTATGATCCGATTTGGATGTACCTTGGTGTATACATAATACGTACCAATGTCTCGACTGAGTTCGTTGGCCAGCTTCATACGCCATCTTGTTTCAAAATGGCGGCCATTTAAACTTTAAAAAAATTAAATTTTAAATGTGGTACCAAAAAAATTGAAAATTGAAAAATATTTTTTCTTATGTGTTAGACCTTGATACAGAGATTTCGGAGCAGTTTTGTTGCGTCTATATCTTAAAAAAGGGCTGAGTTATAGCACTTTGAATTTCTAGCGTGGGTGACATTTTGAAACGACCTGATTTTTGTCACGCGATAACAGGCGTATTTATGATCCGATTTGGATGTAACTTGGTGTGTACGTAGTACATACCAATGTCTCGGCCGAGTTCGTTGGCGAGCTTCATTCGCCATCTTGTTTCAAAAGGGTTGCCATTAAAAAAATAATTTCAAATTTTAAATGAGTTACAAAAAAATTAAAAAATGAAAAAGATTTTCTTTATGCGTTTGACCTTGATACAAAGATTCCGGAGCAGTTTTTGTTTCGTCTATATCTTAAAAAATGGTGGAATTATAGCACTTTTTATTTCTAGCATGGCTGACAATTTGAAACGATCTGATATTTGTCACGTGATAACGCGCGTATTTATTAACTTATTTCGATGTAAGAAGGTATGTGGATAGTATATCGTACTGTCTCAACAAAGTTCAATGGCCAGCTTCATGAGCCATCTTCTTTCAAAATGGAGGCTATTAAATTAAATAAAAAATTATATTTAACCCGTTAATAGTCGCGCGTTGGTCTTTTCCCCGCCCGAAATTCGTTATCTTCCTGTAACTCATTTCCCATTAAAGTTACGATAGCCAAATTCCGTGTAGCTGACCTTGAGTGTTCACACACTTGTGTAGTAAAATTGCAAGTCATTCCTGCTATTTCTTAGCATTTTATCGCATTCTTAAGTTTCAATCGGTCTAAATGACCGCGTTGCGACCACTTGCGTTAGTTGAATTTTTCCCCCTCTTTAAAATTGTTTTATTATATTATTTGTGAAGTCAGTTCGCACAAAAAACTGATGGATGGTCACTTACATTTTTTTTTTCATTGTCAAATATTGCGGGAATAAATTCTCAAATTGACAATCGTTTAAATATGGAAAAAGGGGAAATTCATCATCATTATTTTAAAGAACTTGCTTTCTATTTATTACCAGAACATATAAATGAAAGAAAACAGACAATAACACTGCCAAACCATTAAAAAAGAGAGAAGAGAATTTTGTGGGAATCAGTAAAAAAAATTTCCGCATCTCCAAAATCTGAAAAGTATCGTTTTTGTACAATAAAACAAATTCGAAAGATAAAACAATTTTCTCAGAAATGTAGTATGTATATCTGTGAAGAACATACATATAATTTATTTGTACAATAAGAAAAATAATGAGAATTTTATAATGTAGGTTAGAAATTACGAAATAAAAATCTCTTTTGGATAATTCAGTGAATGTTTATACTATGATTTAAAAAAATATTTTAAGTATTTTTCTAAAATTTATCTATTTTTAAATTTTCATACTGTAACTAAAAACACATTTTTTTTTAAACAATGCCTCAGAAAATGTTTTTATTACTATTATTATTATTATTGAAATCCAATAGAGGCTTGGGGGCGGTATCTAACAAATTTAAATCTGTTGTCCTTCATCAATTGTTCAAACTATTTTTCAGAATAATGTTTTCCAGAATATGAGAGAAAATTCATTTAAATTAAATTATTGCTGCATATTTATAATTTCGGAGAAAATTTTCTTATTGTTTTTATTATTTTAATGAATGTTATTATAAAACAATAAATTATAATATTAATACATTATTATGAAATGTACAATTGAATATTTATTTTAATTAAATAGTTGCTGTAAAATACATCCCTATTAAGATGAACCTTTCAATGATTCTATTAATTAAAATAATTTATCCATCTTAGGATTTAAATGTACAATTGCAAATGTATTTAAATTAAATATATAATTTCAATAACTTATTTATTATTTAATTTATATAAGCGAAGTTCGTATCCAGCGTTTTTATTCAAGGGCGCTGCTCCCACCCTGAAATAAGTACAAAAACTACAAATCGTGCATTTTTATTTGAAAAATGGATTTAATCACAAAATCTCGAGAGCTCCCCCCCTCCTCTCCCCCCTCATACACACACAGACACCCCACAAAATAAATAAATAAAACGTAGTTACAACATTTACATTTATAATTTCGAAGTTAAGAATTTTTTACTTTTTTCTTTATTATATATATATATATATATATATATACATAATATGCTGGTAAATCAGTGGTATTGTATTTGATTTTTGTGTTGCATGTCATAGGTTCCATTTTTATTTTCAGTTTAATTGTTCAATTTAATGTCAGTGTAATATATTGATGCTAAATTTATTAATTTTATTTTATTAAATGGATATATAGAGTGCCGGAGTATCATAAAAATCTACCCGACTCTGATTATGTCCTTCCAAAAAAAATAAATAAATAAATAAACACTATCACGAATTTAGATTCATATTCGTAAATGTTTTCCTACTAATTATTGATTCATAGTAACATCAGAAATTCAATCAACTCATTTACTATTTACTTTTAAGTATTTATGCAAAATGAAGAAAGAGTTATTAAAAACACTTATCTAGATGCCAACTGAATATATACTTAAGCGAAATAAATAATTGCTGTAAAAGGTTGTGAAATAAATAATTGCTTTAAAATGTTGTAAAATGAATAATTGCTGTAATCTTTTAAATTTCGGTCAATATTTTCACCCTACGTTATCCGTTTTCGATCATCTGATAACACCGGAAAGTTTCCCCTTCGTTTTCGGCCTGCTGGTAACGGCGGCAAATGGACCGAACGCGACTACTAACGTTCTAAAAAATGTCGCGACTACTCTCGGGTTAAAGTGAGGTGCAAAAAAAAAATAAAAATTGATAAGGTTTCTTTCTTAAGTATTTGACCATGACATAATGATTCCGGAGCAATTTTTTTTTTTTGTCTTTATCTTACAAAATGGCTCAGATGATTTTCAATTTCTAATGTGGGTAACATTTTGAAAAATCTGATTTTTTGCCAGCGACAGCACTTGTATATATCAAACGATTTCGATGTGAGTGAGCATGTGCACAGGAATTACTAAGGTCTCGACCAAGTTCACTTGTTAGCCTCATCCACCATGTTTTCTTAAAATAACAGGCACTTCAAGATATCGCCGAATTTGGCAACCAAATGTAAGTAATTTTAAATTCATAATGATTTAGTATTGATAAAAATTAGTATTGAATCTCCTATAATCGGTTTCCACTAAATCGAGCTTCGTGTGTTTGAATAATATAAGCTTGCTTTTTAATAATAAGAAATATGAAAGCTACCTCTTCCTCTCGGCACTGGCCGGAAGGATTTTTTTTATTTTTGTTTTCTTTTTCAATAACATTTAAATACCATTCCAAATGTACTGGTTAAAACTTAGGAAAAAATAATTTAAGTGTTTCAGATAATTTTCTTTTTAGATTTGTATTCTAAAATATCGTTTAAAAATTAGGGAGGTAGTTTAACGTAGTGGATTATTTATAGTATTTTAATAGATTCATGAAAAATGGCCTGAAATATAGGCAAAATGAAAGATAAAAATTTTGAATATTGCACTGAAATATTAGATGATGTAATGATTTGTTACATGCATCTCATTGTCTGTGTGCTTACAAACACTTAAAAGTAATGCTGTCACACTTTGCCCGATGGCCAAATCATAATTTTCAAATTCCGTTAAAGAGATATAAGACAGTTTTTTTTTACATTTATTTTATGATAGGCATAACTGTCTTTTAATAAAGAGATAGGGGAAACAAATACGCAAAATACAATATATACAGGCTAGAATCAACAAACAGACCAAAAGTGTCTATGGAAAGTGTTTCGTCTAATAATATCAACGATTGTCTTATAGTGTGAGAAAAAAATAAAAGGCAACACAAATTACAGTTAGTAATACAAATAATCATGTTATAGCACAGATTACATTATTTAACATAATCAATAACTAGAAAATGGTGACAGCCATCAAAGAAATTCTTAAAGGAAGAATATACAAGATGGCCGGAGTTATTTTACTGCGATTGTCGGTTTTAGTTTAAAATAGCAGTGACATATTCCAGCAAAAGGGCTAAATCCGATTTTTGCCCTCTCTCATTTCTCAGCATTGATGTAGAAGAAGAAGGTTAAATATATTGAGTGGTTCCCACTCGGCCTCCTTTAGAGGCCCCACTCCATATATTTAAAATCCTTCTTCCGCATCAATATTGAGAGACCAAAATCTAGTCCATATTTAGTGCCTATTGCTTGAAGTGTCGTATATCGCTGATATTTTAAACTAAAATCAAGATTCGCAGAGAAAATGTCTTGACATCTTACATAAACCTCCTGCATTATTTTTTTTTTTATAGTTGTCACCATTTGTCACAAATTGAACTTTAAATTCAGCCAATTCATTTTAGGACACCGGGTAAATCTTTTAAATTTTGTTGTAAATAGAGATGAGCTATCAGTGACTGTTTCGAAAGCACTTTAAATTATAATCACTTTTATCAACACGCCTATTCTTAGTAAAATTATCTTAATCAGTTTTTATGGCATACATTAATACACTTAAATTTATCTGCTGTATTTTAGAAATTTACTGTTTGTTCTTAGATGATAATCTGCGTGACTAGTAACAATAATGGAGTCCTAGTGTTGCAAAGTACTAGATAGAAGATATGAAGAATGATAGAAGAAACTTTGTAAAATATTATATTTGATGGTGCAGCTCAAATAAACTAATTTTAGAATCGCATTAAAGATTTTAATTTTTTACATCAAAGAAAACATAAACCGATTACTGAACATATACTTATGTTTAAATGTGACACCAGAACACGATAAATAAGGCATAGAGCTTCAGTAACAAGATAAATTTACCTCCTGCAGATTATATGTTTTTAAAAAATCCGTGCTTATTTTTTATATAGTTCAAATCAAGGCAATATCTATGGCTCAACTTTTGAAATCAAATTACAATATAAATTATACCTTACAATAAACACCAGTGGTCCCTATTAAACGTTTATACGAGTATAAGTGTAATACCTATTATACGGGTACTGATTTCACATACGTATAATATGGCTACGGCGGTTATACGTATTATGCAAAACAGCATATACGGTACATCGTATATATACGGATCTTACCCACGCGGTTTAACATATACAGAACTAAACGTTTTTCGTTTACGGCATGAAAATAGATGGTTTAATGCTTATCTGCGGATTAGGGACATTAAGAATTATCATCTAGAGTCCTGCATTCTCGCGGATTACCGGGACTATTGCGATTCTTTTCTCAAAGAACCACGATGGCCTAGGGTTTACTTACCATCTGGTTGTTGGGTAGGTACTTAAAAAAATCTGAATAATTTTCTGAATTTTAGATTCTCGTTTTTTTTCTAAAAACTAAACTAGTCATTATGAAATGTTTTACTATTGGTAGCAGGTAGCTTCAAAGCTAACTTTCTCAGATCTGTAGCACAGCACCTAGATTCATTTTATTTATGGCATGGGACCTTGGCGCGAAACATTATTTTTGCATAGGGCTACAGAACAGACTTAATTTTTCTTTATATTTTATAGTGACATTGATTGATCCTGCTCCTGGGAAGTTTCGAATCATACTTTTTTTTGTATTTAAGAATATTGTTTTCTAAATTTATAATATTTTGAAAATGGGTTTTACTCTAAAAAAGAAAAGAGAAGGCAAGTCTTTTTAAGCATGTGCAATTGCGTTCTAAAACATGCAAGTCGATTATTTGATAGTTTATAAGTAATCTAAATTTATGGGTATTCTATTCAAAAAATGATTTTTGTCAATATTAATATATCTTAAAAGTAATGCCCTAACATCTTGTATAAAAAATACCATGAGTACCATGATTAAAAAAATGGATTTTCATTATACATTAGCAGAGTAGAAAACATTAGCTTCATGGAAAGAATAACCTTTGTGCCAGGATGCAACCTTGAGTGTAACAAACACGAATAAAGAATTTTTAAAGATTAAAAAAAAATAATAAATAAAATAATAATAGTAAAAAAAACGTGCTTAACAAGGATTCACAATAAATCTGAAACATTTATTATCATTCTTTGCTCGAAAGTTTTAATTTTGCTACTTACTTACCACAAATACAGTTTGTATACTTTACACAAAATATAAAAATAACGGGGTATCTGATCTCAATACCGTCAGATGAACAAAAAATTTATATCAATTCAAAGTTAAAATTTGTGAAGTACTTTTTGCAATTCGCGGTAATAATTTTCGGTTTTGAAATAAAACACTAACATATTTCCAGTTTATTTTCCATTCAGTGACGTAAGATTGATGAGTTCCATTGTTATTAAAAACAAATACGATACTTGAAATATACGTATACTTGAAATATAAGTATACTTTAAATATATGTATGCTTAAATATACGTTTAACCGATGTACCTTATACGTGTCCAGATACGTTTAAACGTTTAATTTAAGGTATTCGCATTTCATTTAAACGTATTATATGTATATTACGAAACAATTTAATAGGTTACGTCGAAATAACACGTCTTGTTTTATATTTCATTTTACTGGATTAGTACCACATATTAATCAGCCGCTGGTGATGTTGTACAGCAATCATACCACTGAGTACAAGCATCGCTAGTGGAGGTATAAACTCCGTGAAAATTTAGCAGCTGTAGAGCGATGACAATATTGGTATAGTCCAATCAAACTCTTATTTATTCATGAAGAAGACAAGGCAGCGTGAGTAGTAAAAAAAGGCATATGAAGAAATAGGGGGTTTTCCCAATTAAAAGCATGGAAATGTAGTCATAGGAAACTGTTTATTCAATCAGAACATACCAACACTAAACAATTCCCACAGGATGAGAAATCTGAGCATTCCACTCGAGCATAAACTAGTTACTCATACGAAATAGATGTTAATTCAAAAAATGATTATTCTACATGGCTTAGGACACCGGGTAACAGGTTATGTAAACAATAAAACAGCACAAAAATCTTGTTCTGAGCTCATGCTCGAACTATTTATTAGGATGCGCGGAGGAAATCCGATTGAAATGGAAACTTCAGGCTAACCAAACCAAAATCACGAACGATCTTCGAAGTGAAACTGGGATCCGACACTCAGCCAATGGAGAGCGATCAAGAAACGTCATAAGAAAGAATCCCGACGCCGCTACTGGAAGGATTTTGATGTGAAAAGGCTGTCTCCTAGCGGGCGGGAAAATTAGATGAAATAGAATAAAAATGTAAAAATGGCTCTGATAAACATTCGAAAAATAAGTAACTGCGTTCAGAACTTTACAGTTTGGCAGACGATAAAAATTAATGAAGGGATTAAAAGTTTAGATTACGTTTTGGAATAAAACTATTATTAAGATACGCGTTTTAAATTTATAGGAATTTAACTAGAAATAAATAATAGGGCGTATTAAAAAAAGGAAATAATGAATATGCCGGTAATTTAGAATAATTTAAATGAATAGTAAAAGTAAAAATTTTTGTATAACAATATCCCCCCTCCCTAAAAACCGGTGAACTGGTGGCTCCGTGACCCCCAAGATCATTGAGGAAAAGCATGAACTCGGATTACAATAGTATTACCCGGTAGTCTGAATTTTTTCTCCAATTCTGTCAAAAACCAAATCAATAAATTACTGCTTAAACGCGAAACTGTGGGAATTGTTTTTTTTTTAATTACAAAGATAATATAAATATTTCTCCAAAATGGAGTAAATTATATTCTAAATAATCTCCTCTTCTTTTACTAACAACTTATTATTTACAATATTAACAGATATTGACAATATTAGAATTGTTTAGGAGTTTTCTTAGGAATTTACATTATTTCCACATCACGATTCAACATTAGTTTAATCTCTATAACTTAAACACCATAATGTAGAAATTTTCCATACAATTCACAAGTTATATAAATAAAAGGAAAAACATGAATATAATAAATTAAAAATTTATGTACAAAAATTTCAACTGAGTATCAATCTCCTACAGTTTTTTTTTTTTTTTTTTTTTTTTTTTTTTTTTTTTTTTGTTTACTGGGATGATTATATTGTCCTGATACTATGCTATAGTCCATTGAAATTCAATTATTGCTCATTTTTGACACAAGAAAAACTGTAAAAAAAACCTAGTGCCATATGCACTCTATAGTATTGTATTGTTATGATAATAGCGGTACCATACTATTACCACTTTCCATAAATTCTCTAGTAAGTATTTTACTTTCATTATGTTCACATGTTATCACAATATTTAATTTATGAGTATTCTCTGATATCTCATATATAGACTTCATTAATTCATAACACTGATTTTTCTTTATTACCTCTCTTTTATCTCAATATTCAATAATAAATTATCTATGCTTTCTATCATAGAAGATCTAGCAATAGTAAATTTAATTCAATAATAACAATAACTCAAATTTCTCATCAAAAATTTCAAAGTCATATTTTAATTCATCACTTCAGTAAATCATAATAAGAGATTATTGCACTCAATGATATTGGCTGGGTAAAAAGTTACATAGCATAAAAAGAGATCTCCTATCAATACAGATTCAATAAGAAATGAAATTATACCATGTCAAAATAAAAATAAAAAAAAAATTCTGAAATTCTCCAGCAATATCATTGAAACAAAATCTTAACTGTTTTTCAATATGTGTCGAAATATTTCGTTCATTTCCAACATGATTACGCAATCAGTAAAAAATAAATGAATAAGTAAGCAAGAGAAAAACAAGTTGGGTTTGAAATCCAGGACACTTGCATAATCAAAAATTATTGGCATAAATTCTATAATGTTTTATTATTAATAATTATAGTTCAATAATGGATATTTTTTTAAATCCAGTTAACATTTATTCATAGTTTACATATAACTTTAAAATTTATTTAATATTCTAATCTAATTCAATTCAATATAAGAAATCTTTAACTCAAATCAACTCATTTACGCCCGCGTAAACAAGTAATTCAAGTAAAACATCAGCAGATATGTTCTCGTGGACCCTTCGAGAACACGCTGTTATATAGAATAGCATTGATTGATTAAATATAATTTATTTAGTTACTTTTTATTAATTTATGACTATTTAATATTAGGCCAGGGCTTTAACATTAGTTTGTTGTGAATTCTCATGGGATAATTTTAATTGATCTGGTGAAAAATAGGGGTGCAATTTAGATACATGGACAACTTCGTATTTCGATTTTGACTTTGCCTATCAATTCGAACATTTACAGGAGATAATTTGTTAAGAATTTGATAGGGACCAGAAAAAACTTGTGAGAGCTTTCTACTATTGGGGTAATTGAACTCTTCATAAATTACAAGATCTCCTACCTCAAACTTTGGCTCTACATAATTTCGGTCATAATATTTTTTTACTTTTCAAATGGAATCTATTAGTACGCACTTTAGCAATTTTAAGGGCTTCATTCACAGGAAGGTAGTAATCTTGTTTTAGGGTGGAATCATAAGGTAACTGACCAAAAAGTAAATAAGCAGGAGGGAATTTGGTTATGGAATGGGGCGTATTATTGTATTCACTAACTACTTCTGTCAAAAGTTTTGTCCAAGGTATTTTAGAGGTAGTAGAATTAACTTTACACTTTAATCTAGTAACTATTGACTGATTCACTCTTTCGCATTTCCCATTCGTTTGAGGGTGATGTGCTGATGTTAAACGTTGCTTAATATTGTGATTTCGAAGATTTTTTAAAATCTAGATGAAGTGAAAGCTGCATTCCTATCACTCAACACTTTTTGGGGAACCTGTACATTGGAAATTTTGTTGAAACATAATAATTGTTTAGGACATGGAATATTGAAAACTTGTTTTAAGCAATTAGTATAGGTCTCAGTAGTAACACTTTTTGATGGAAAAGCCCAGACATATCTAGTCGCGTGGTCTATTATGATGTGTAGATATTTTTGGTGGAGATATAGTAATTGAATCCTCCCACAGTATCAAGAGAAAGACATTCAAAACGTTGATCTGTGGTTGGCATAGCTTGTAGTAAGCCAAATTTTCTCTGTCTGTTTTTTTCTGGCAAATGTCACAATGTTTGACAAAATTAGTTATATCCTGAGTCATGTCGGGCCAATAATAATTAGGGGAAATTAAATTTAACATTTTTTGGATACCGGGATGACCAAATTTTTCATGAGCAGCATTTAATATTTTTCTCCTTAAAGACATGGGGACTACTATTTTTCGAAATCCTTTCTTTCTAACTATTATAATCCCATTTTCATTTTGATAGATTTTGGCACATACATCATGTTTCTCCTGCATCTCTATAAGTTCTTTTACGTGTAGAAGAAAAGTTAAGGGTTGAAAACAATGTAATGCCGGGTTTCTTGACAACATATCAGCTTCGACATTTGTGGATCCCTTTTCGTACACAATATTATAATCAAACATGCTTAACTTAAAAGACCATCTAAATAATCTACCTTTCAAATACTTAGTATTCTTTAACCAAACAAGAGATGCATGATCAGTTTGAATGGTGAATTTTACACCAAAATTTATCTAATGTGTCAATGATGGCAAGACATTCTAATTCAGTTATAACGTAATTTTGTTCATAACTTCTCAATCCTCTAGAATAACAAGCAATTGGATTTAAAAACCCATTATTATCTGGTTGTTTAATAACTGCACCTACTGCCACCTGTGAGGCATCAACAAACATATGAAGTGGTAATGCAGGGTCATAAATTCTTAAGTCAGGTTTAACAATTAAGGCTTCCTTTAATTTCTGAAAAGAATCTTGGCAATTTGAATTCCATTCCCACAAAGTATTTTTCCTAAGTAATCTGTTAAGGGGGTGTCTGATTTTGGCATAATTATCTATAAATTTATAGTAAACATTAATTGATCCCAAAAAATATTTGGAGTACTTTTACATTAGAAGGTGGTTTTAAAATTTTTATGACATCAATATTAGCATTAGCTGGAGTTACAGTACCATTTTTGATTCCATATCCTAAGAAATTAATTTTATTTTGAACAAAATTGCATTTAGATAATTTAAGTTTAATATTTTCAAGCCTACATAATTCAAATATTTGGTTTAGATGTTGCAGGTGTTCTTCTAAAGAGGAGGAAAAAATAATTATGTCATCAAAATAATAACAAATAAATCAATTCTATATTTAATGAGAGTTCTTCTAAGAGTCCTATTGAAAATTGGGGGACCAACTTTGACACCGAATGGAACAACATTCCACTCAAAAAGTCCAAAATTGGTTGCAAAAGCCAATTTTCCAGTATCTGCTTGGTGAATGTGTGTGTGCCAGTAGCCAGAGGCTAAGTCCAAATTCAAAAAATACTGAGGACGACTTAATTTATCAAGAATCCCATCTATACGTGGTGAAGGTTCAGCATCATTTTTCATTATTGTATTTAATTTACGATAATCTACACACATTCTAGTTTTCTTAACCTCATCGCGTTTCATAACTAAAGTAACAGGGACAGAATAAGGACTATAACTCTCTTTAATTAAACCAGCAGCTAATAAAGCTTGAACTTGATCTGAAATTTCTTTTTCATCCACTGCAGAAGCCCGATAAAGCCTCATAGATTTGGGTAGGTCAGAATTAAGAAAAACGCTCTGCGGCTCAATATTAATTTTTCCAACATCTTATTTTTTTTGGAAAAAATGTCTAAATAATCCCTTATATTATCCCTTAAAGTTTCATTTTTATAGCATTTACCTCCCCAAGTAATTTAGAATCATTAGAATTAATTTGATCAAAGGATTGAGGAATCATGACATTTCCATAATCGGGTTGCACTCTCTGGTACTTTTCATTGACATTAAAATGAAGTAACTTTAATTTATCAATGGATATGCTTTGAGATCGATTTAATACAAGGTTTCCTTGTAATACTTCACATTTATTACAATCTATATCCAAGTTAAACTTAGAACAGCCTGACAATCCTAGTATGGCATAATTTAAATCAGTTTTACATAACAAAAATTTAATACATTTTTGCACATTACCTATTTTAAACAACAGATTACAAGATTGGTTCATTGTTCAACAGTTCCTTTGGCATGGCCAATAATAATAGGTGGAATATTTATAACTTTAACATTTAACAACTCAACAAATTTTAAAGTTAAATTGATATTGTAGAACCTGAGTCGATTGCACAAGGTAACTCCTTGTTATTTACATATCCATTAATGATTAAATGTCATATATTATGACTAGGTTGCTGTTGTTCACTAGGAGGAGGAACATAAGATTGCATAGGTTCAACATTAAAAATACAAGTCCTCTCCCAGTGGAAAGCATCCTGTATAGCTCTGTTCATACACATTCGACATGGTCGAGTAGGATACTTATTTTGAAAATGAGTAATAGGCAATCTATGGCTAATAAATCTAGAATTTTGAGCATTAAGAGGGTTTTGTGGCCGAAAATTAGAATTTGTTCTTTGAAAATTCTGGTTTGGGCGAACCCAATGTCTAGGAACTTGGTTATTAAACTGGAAAGATCCATGATTTTGAGAATTATTCCTAACATTATGGTTGTTTACATGAGAGGTGGGAATGACTACTAGTTGTTTAGCCATTCTGTACCAATCTATGGTGCTCTCTGGAGGGTTAATAATCATATAATTCTGATATTCTGGCTTCAAACCATCCGTCAAACCTTGGACTATGATGGTTTCACATAAATGAAGTTGTCTACTAATCTCAATCTTTTTTTCTGAAGTAACTCTCTAATTCATTAAGTTCATTTAGCTTCATAGAAGCAAAATCAGAAAATCTAGGAACTTGTACTTTTATAAATTTTTCTGAAAGAATTTCAACTATTTAACTGAAAGTAGTACACACTAGACGCTCATTAATGAACATTTTAAAGCTTCTCCCTTCAAAAATTTAGAGATATTTTGCATTTTCCATGTTTCAACTTTTTTACCAGAACTGCATGCTAATGTTTCATCCAGGATTTTATATTCATCTCTGACTCTAGGTCAGAAGAGATGAGATTTACTTCACTTTCACTCATTTTATCACTAGATTTTTTAACAAATCCCGATCGCAATAGCATAAAAGAGGGACAACTCTTTTATACATGGATTCATAATAAATAATGTAAATAAACTTTAAATAAAATAACAAATGTAAATATTTTCTTTTCTAATAAATAATAACAGTAATACATTAAATGTAAATAAGGAAATATGGTGAAATATGAAATAAATAAATAAATAAATAAATAAATCTTTCAAAACTTACGACCTTGGGTTGTTTACAGACATCGTAATTTTCTTTCTTTCCTATAACTATTATTAAAAGAAAACAAAATGGTTTCCATCTATATAGACGCACATTCAGGGTAAAATGCAGAATATCAAATCGTGGTTACCAGGTGTCATCGAAGTAGAGTAGAGTAGGTCGACATTATCCTATGCCGGCTTTTTATTACGAAACAATTATGTCGAAATATCACGTCTTTTTTTTATTTCATATTACTGGATTAGTACCACATATTAATCAGCCGCAGGTGATGTTGTATAGCAATCATACCACTGAGTACAAGCATCGCTAGTGGAGGTATCGACTCTGTGAAAATTTAGCAGCTGTAGAGCGATGATAATATTGGTATAGTCCAATCAAACTCTTATTTATTCATGATGAAGACAAGGCAGCGTGAGTAGTGAAAAAAGACGTATGAAGAAATAGGGGGTTTTCCCAATTAAAAGGATGGAAATGTAGTCATAGGAAACTGTTTATTCCACCAGAACATGCCAACACTAAACAATTCCCACAGGATGAGAAATCCGAGCATTCCACACGAGCATAAACTAGTTACTCATACGAAATAGATGTTAATTCACAAAATGATTATTATACATGGCTTAAGACACCGGGTAACAGTTTATGTAAACAATCAAACAGCACAAAAATCTTTTTCTCAGCTCATGCCCGAACTATTTATTAGGATGCGCGGAGGAAATCCGATTGAAATGGAAACTTTAGGCTAACCAAACCAAAATCACGAACGACCTTCGAAGTGAAACTGGGATCCGACACTCAGCCAATGGAGAGCGATCAAGAAACGTCATAAGAAAGAATCCCGACGCCGCTACTGGAAGGATTTTGATGTGAAAAGGCTGTCTCCTAGCGGGCGGGAAAATTTGATGAAATAGAATAAAAATATAAAAATGGCTTTGATAAACATTCGAAAAATAAGTAACTGCGTTCAGAACTTTACAGTTTGGCAGACGATAAAAATTAATGAAGGGATTAAAAGTTTAGATGACGTTTTGGAATAAAACTATTATTAAGAACGCGTTTTAAATTTATAGGAATTTAACTAGAAATAAATAATAGGGCATATTAAAAAAAGGAAATAATGAATATGCCGGCAATTTAGAATAATTTAAATGAATAGTAAAAGTAAATTTTTTTATATAATAATATCCCCCCTCCCTAAAAACCGGCGAACTGGTGGCTCCGTGACCCCCAAGATCATTGGGGAAAAGCATGAACTCGGATTACAATAGTATTACCCGGTAGTCTGAAAATTTTCTCCAATTCTGTCAAAAACCAAATCAATAAGTTACTGCTTAAACGCGAAACTGTGGGAATTGTTTTTTTAAATTACAAAGATAATATAAATATTTCTCCAAAATGGAGTAAATTATATTCTAAATAATCTCTTCTTGTTTTACTAACAACTTATTACTTACAATATTAACAGATATTGACAATATTAGAATTGTTTAGGAGTTTTCTTAGGAATTTACATTCTTTCCACATCACGATTAAACATTATTTTAATCTATATAACTTAAACACGATAACGAAGAAATTTTCCATACAATTCACAAGTTATATAAATAAAAGGAAAAACATGAATATAAAAAATTTAAAATTTATGTACAAAAATTTCAACTGAGTATCAATCTCCTACAGTTTTTTTTTTTTTTTTTTTACTGGGATGATTATATTGTACTGATACTATGCTATAGTTCATTGAAATTCAATTATTGCTCATTTTTGACACAAGAAAAACTGTCAAAAAAACCTAGTGCCATATGCACTCTATAGTATTGTAAAGTTATGATAATAGCGGTACCATACTATTACCACTTTCCATAAATTATCTAGTAAGTATTTTACTTTCATTATGTTCAGATGTTATCACAATATTTAATTTATGAGTATTCTCTGATATCTCATATATTGACTTCATTAATTCATAACACTGATTTTTCTTTATTACCTCTCTTTTATCTCAATATTCAATAATAAATTATCTATACTTTCTATCATAGAAAATCTAGCAATAGTAAATTTAATTCAATAATAACAATAACTCAAATTTCTCATCAAAAATTTCAAAGTCATATTTTAATTCATCACTTCAGTAAATCATAATAAGAGATTATTGCACTCAATGATATTGGCTGGGTAAAAAGTTACATAGCATAAAAAGAAATCTCCTATCAATACAGATTCAAGAAGAAATAAAATTATACCAAGTCAAAATAAAAATTTCAAAAAATTCTGAAATTCTCCAGCAATATCATTGAAACAAAATCTTAACAGGTGTTTTTCGATATGTGTCGAAATATTTCGTTCATTTCCTACATGGTTACGCAATCAGTAAAAAATAAATAAATAAGTAAGCAAGAGAAAAACAAGTTGGGTTTGAAATCCAGGACACTTGCATAATCAAAAATTATTGGCATAAATTCTATAATGTTTTAGTATTAATAATTATAGCTCAATAATGGATATTTTTTTAAATCCAGTTAACATTTATTTATAGTTTACATATAACTTTAAAATTTAATATTCTAATCTAATTCAATTCAATATAAGAAATCTTTAACTCAAATCAACTCATTTACGCCCGCGTAAACAAGTAATTTAAGTAAAACTTCAGCAGCAATGTTCTCGTGGATCCTTCGAGAATACGCTGTTATATTGAAAAGCATTGATTGATTAATTATAATTTATTTAGTTACTTTTTATTAATTTATGACTATTTAATATTAGGCCAGGGCTTTAACATTAGTTTGTTGTGAATTCTCATGGGATAATTTTAATTGATCTGGTGAAAATTAGAGGTGCAATTTAGATACATGGACAACTTCCGTATTTCGATTTTGACTTTGCCTATCAATTCGAACATTTACAGGAGATAATTTGTTAAGAATTTGATAGGGACCAGAAAAAACTTGTGAGAGCTCTCTACTATTGGGGTAATTGAACTCTTCATAAATTACAAGATCTTCTACCTCAAACTTTGGCTATACATAATTTCGGTCATAATATTTTTTTACTTTTCAAATGGAATCTATTAGTACGCGCTTTAGAAATTTTAAGGGCTTCATTCACAGGAAGGTAGTAATCTTGTTTTAGGGGGGAATCATAAGGTAATTGACCAAAAAGTAAACAAGCAGGAGGGAATTTGGTTATGGAATGGGGTGTATTATTGTATTCACTAACTACTTCTGTCAAAAGTTTTGTCCTAGGTATTTTAGAGGTAGTAGAATTAACTTTACACTTTAATCTAGTAACTATTGACTGATTCACTCTTTCGCATTTCCCATTCGTTTGAGGGTGATGTGCTGATGTTAAACGTTGCTTAATATTGTGATTTCGAAGAATTTTTTTAATCTAGATGAAGTGAAAGCTGCATTCCTATCACGCAACACTTTTTGGGGAACCTGTACATTGAAAATTTTGTTGAAACATAATAATTGTTTAGGACATGGAATATTGAAAACTTGTTTTAAGCAATTAGTGAAGGTCTCAGTAGTAACACTTTTTGATGGAAAAGCCCAGACATATCTAGTCGCGTGGACAATTATGATGTGTAGATATCTTTATCCTGCATCTCTATAAGTTCTTTTACGTCTAGAAGAAAAGTTAAGGGTTGAAAATAATGTAAAGCAGGGTTTCTTGACAACATATCAGCTTCGACATTTGTGGATCCCTTTTCGTACACAATATTATAATCAAACATGCTTAACATCAAAGACAATCTAAATAATCTACCTTTCAAATGCTTAGTATTCTTTAACCAAACAAGAGATGCATGATCAGTGTGAATGGTGAATTTTACACCATGGAAGTAATGATAAAATTTATCTAATATGTCAATGATATTAAGACATTCTAATTCAGTTATAAAGTAATTTTGTTCATAACTTCTCAATCCTCTAGAATAACAAGCAATTGGATTTAAAAACCCATTATTATCTGGTTGTTTAATAACTGCACCTACTGCCACCTGTGAGGCATCAACAAACATATGAAATGGTAATGCAGGGTCATAAATTCTTAAGACAGGTTTAACAATTAAGGCATCCTTTTTTTTCTGAAAAGAATCTTGGCAATTTGAATTCTATTCCCACAAAGTATTTTTCCTAAGTAATCTGTTAAGGGGGTGTCTGATTTTGGCATAATTATCTATAAATTTATGGTAAACATTAATTGATCCCAAAAAATATTTGGAGTTCATTTACATTAGAAGGAGGTTTTAAAATTTTTATGACATCAATATTAGCATTAGCCGGAGTTACAGTACCATTTTTGATTTCATATCCTAAGAAATTAATTTTATTTTGAACAAAATTGCATTTAGATAATTTAAGTTTAATATTTCCAAGCCTACATAATTCAAATATTTGGTTTAGATGTTGCAGGTGCTCTTCTAAAGAGGAGGAAAAAATAATTATGTCATCAAAATAATAACAAACAAAATGAATTCTATATTTAATGAGAATTCTTCTAAGAGTCCTATTGAAAATTGTGGGACCAACTTTGACACCGAATGGAACAACATTCCACTCAAAAAGTCCAAAATTGGTTGCAAAAGCCAATTTTCCAGTATCTGCTGGGTGAATGGAGATGTGCCAGTAGCCAGAGGCTAAGTCCAAAGTCAAAAAATACTGAGCACGACTTAATTTATCAAGAATTCCATCTATACGTGGTAAAGGTTCAGCATCATTTTTAATTATTGTATTTAATTTACAATAATCTACACACATTCTAGTTTTCTTACCCTCATCGCGTTTCATAACTAAAGTAACAGGGGCAGAATAAGGACTATAACTCCCTTTAATTAAACCAGCAGATAATAAAGCTTGAACTTGATCTGAAATTTCTTTTTTACCCACTGCAGAAGTCCGATAAGGCCTCATAGATATGGGTAGGTCAGAATTAAGAAAAACGCGTTGCGGCTCAATATTAATTTTTCCAACATCATATTTATTTTTGGAAAAAATGTCTAAATAATCCCTTATATTATCCCTTAACGTTTCATTTTTTATAGCATTTACCTCCCCAAGTAATTTAGAATCATTAGAATTAATTTGATCAAAGGATTGAGGAATCATGACATTTCCATAATCGGGTTGCACTCTCTGGTACTTTTCATTGACATTAAAATGAAGTAACTTTAATTTATCAATGGATATGCTTTGAGATCGATTTAATACAAGGTTTCCTTGTAATACTTCACATTTATTACAATCTATATCCAAGTTAAACTTAGAACAATCTGGCAATCCTAGTATGGCATAATTTAAATCAGTTTTACATAACAAAAATTTAATACATTTTTGCACATTACCTATTTTAAACAACAGATTACAAGATTGGTTCATTGTTCAACAGTTCCTTTGGCTTGGCCAATAATAATAGGTGGAATATTTATAACTTTAACATTTAACAACTCAACACATTTTAAAGGTAAAATTGATATTGTAGAACCAGAGTCGATTACACAAGGTAACTCCTTGTTATTTTCATATCCATTAATGATTAAAAGTCATATATTATGACTAGGTTGTTGTTGTTCACTAGGAGGAGGAACATAAGAATGCATAGGTTCAACATTAAAAATACAAGTCCTCTCCCAGTGGAAAGAATCCTGTATACCTCTGTTCATACACATTCGACATGGTCGACTAGGATACTTATTTTGAAAATGAGTAGTAGGTAATCTATGGCTAATAAATCTAGAATTTTGAGCATTAAGAGGGTTTTGTGGCCGAAAATTAGAATTTGTTCTTTGAAAATTGTGATTTGGGCGAACCCAATGTCTAGGAGCTTGGTTATTAAACTGGAAAGATCCATGATTTTGAGAATTATTCCTAACATTATGGTTGTTTACATGAGAGGTGGGAATGACTACTAGTTGTTTAGCTATTCTGTACCAATCTATGGTGCTCTCTGGAGGTTGAATAATCATATAATTCTGATATTCTGGCTTCAAACCATCCGTCAAACCTTGGACTATGATGGTTTCACATAAATGAAGTTGTCTACCAATCTCAATCTTTTTTCTGAAATAACACTCTAATTCATTAAGTTCATTTAGCTTCATAGAAGCAAAATAAGAAAATCTAGGAACTTGTACTTTTGTAAATTTGTCTGAAAGAATTTCAACTATCTTACTGAAAGTAGTACACTCTAGACACTCATTAATGAACATTTTAAAGCTTCTCCCTTCAAAAATTTGGATATATTTTGCATATTCCACGTTTCAACTTTTTTATCAGAACTGCATGCTAATGTTTCATCCAGTATTGCATATTCATCTCTGATTCTGGGTCAAAAGAGATGATATTTACTTCACTTTCACTCATTTTATCACTAGATTTTTTAACAAATCCCGATCGCATTAGCATAAAAGAGGGACAACTCATTTATATATGGATTCATAATAAATAATGTAAATAAACTTTAAATAAAATAACGAATGTAAATATTTTCTTTTCTAATAAATAATAACAGTAATACATTAAATGTAAATAAGGAAATATGGTGAAATATAAAATAAATAAATAAATAAATAAATAAATCTTTCAAAACTTACGACCTTGGGTTGTTTACAGACATCGTACTTTTCTTTCTTTCCTATAACTTTTATTAAAAGAAAACAAAATGATTTTCATCTATATAGACGCACATTCAGGGTAAAATGCAGAATATCAAATCGTGGTTAACAGGTGTCATCGAAGTAGAGTAGAGTAGGTTGATATTATCCTATGCCGGCTTTTTATTACGAAACAATTTAATAGGTTATGTCGAAATATCACGTGTTGTTTTTTATTTCATATTACTAGATTAGTACCACATATTAATCAGCCGCTGGTGATGTTGTATAGCAATCTTACCACTTAGCACAAGCATCGCTAGTGGAGGTATCGACTCTGTGAAAATTTAGCAGCTGTAGAGCGATGATAATATTGGTATAGTCCAATCAAACTCTTATTCATTCATGATGAAGACAAGGCAGCGTGAGTGGTGAAAAAAGGCGTATGAAGAAATATGGGGTTTTCCCAATTAAAAGCATGGAAACGTAGTCATAGGAAACTGTTTATTCCATCAGAACATACCAACACTAAACAATTCCCACAGGATGAGAAGAGGATTTAGTACCCGTAGTTTTTCCAGCAAGAAATAAGTATCTAAAAAAAGTTCATTTGCATGTAATAAGCAAATTATCCATTGTTAAGTTTTTAGAGACTTGCTTCCGATGTTTTGATAACTCCAGATGTGCGTCCTGCATTGGCGGAGTTTCTGTTTCAACCAATAAATTTCAAACGTGAAATGTCTGTATTATTCTTTTGAAATTACACCAAAATTGCAGTAGCTATATTAATATAAGAAGAGGATGTCAATGAAATATGACCAAAATATTTTGATCCTGGTTTTTGGACTAAGATCATGTGTTCTACTTTAATGATTCTTCGTTATACTTTTTCCCTTTGCTTCAGTTATCATAGTGTTATCCTTTCTGCCATCAAAATACAAACCTTCTGTAATTAACTAATTTCGTCTTTCTTGTTCTTTCAAATTCTTCCTTTTCTTTTCTCTTTGTCTTCTTCAAGTCCTTTTGTCAGTTACTTTTTCTTTATTATCACCAGAAATAGCCATATCTTCTAGGGTACCATTTGCAATAATATTTGCAGCTCTGTCTAATACTCCGGTTCTTTCACCTTGTTAATTGTCAAATTCAGGTTTAGAAGAACTACCGATTGAACTATGTCCTTCTGAACTATTTTCTTCATTTGGTGAGTCTATAAAACGAAACACCACTTTTTTGTGTTAAAATAACTTTTTCTTCCCTTCATATTTCCTTTTCCAGCCTTGCTACACTGTTTTGTAGTTTTTATATCTACTGATCCTATTGCCATCACCCCATATCTCTTTGGTGTTTGAGAAAGTGACGTTTTTGTTCTGATGCACGATAATATTTAGTGCATTTAGACAAATAATATTTTTTTGCACGATTACTAACTTTTTGCAATTTTATATTGTATGTGGGATTATTCTTTCTAATCTTGATATTTTTCTTCAAATTTTGACATTTCTCACGATAGCATTTAATCATTTTTATGATTTGTGTATCAGAAACAGTTGGAATTGAAGGTGTCAACAATCACTTTTAATTGTATCTGAAACAGCTTTAGATATGTCAGAAACAGTGTGTTCCAGATTCCAGAAGTCAGATTTTATGTTAAATTGAACCCATAATTAATGTTTCATAACATCTTCACATGTTCGCCAAAAATGACAGTCTAATGTTAATTGTTTTGTTTCACGAAATACAAGACACTTCAACAAACTTCTAGATTTAGGCATGTTAGTAGACATTGTCCCATTTGACGCCGACTCTTTATTGAACAATAATCAAATAATCTGTAAACACACGCTAAATCGGATTAACATTTTATGAGTCGCAGCCAAATGAATCAGAGACAATGAAAGGCGACGCCCACTACGCTAGCTTCTACAAAAGTCAAATAAAGTGGGTCCATCTTTTCCATGGCACTAAAACTAAATTATACTCTTTATTACAGGACATTAACACTTCATTATTTTAATTTTGCAAAATATAAATTCAACAATAAGCTTAAAACACTTTTTATGCAATTATTGGCTTTTATTCGTTTTTTAGGGAAAATCAGGCGCTTTGAGGAACCGGAAAATATCATTTTAAAATTAAAAGAAAAATATTAACTAAAAAAAAAAAAAAAAAAAAAAAAAAAAAAAAAAAAAAAAAAACCAGTAAAAATAGGTTTATTCGGCTGTTTAGATGTTTCAATTGTACCTGAATCATTTTTAAAACAAATAAATAAAAATATTAAAAATTATCTGTCTTTACGAGTAAAATATCTGCGACAGATTGGCAGACAGACGCAGGAGTGATCTTATAATGCTTCTGTTTTCAATTTTTAAGTACGGAACTCTAAAAAGGAGCATGCAGGTGATATTGAATAAAACTAGTTGGATGTGGCAATCCCAAAACTTTCTTCTATCACATGTATTTTAATATTTCAAAATGTTGTTACAATAGTTAATATTTCATTTTTATTAATTCAATACTATGTTAACTTTGACTTTCATCATAAATTTCTGCTTCACTCAATTAATCGGAGTAAAAACGAGTTAATTTTGATCACGATGTTTATTAAAATCAATAGTTTTTCGTTATTCTGCTGTACGTTAGCTGTTTGCGAATAATCGGCTTATCAATAATGGGAAGTTCCCGTCGATTCATCCTCCGTCGCCATACAATAGATTTACGAAAAATCAAAAAAAATACAGAAAAATCCGCATTATCGTGCCCCCTTTCGGCCGAATATTTCCAAATTCAGGAAGGACTTTCCTGCCATGACCAATAACATGCACAAAAAAATTGGTTCAGTTCTATGCAAAACTTCATACACTTTTTGATGCTATAATGGCAACAGACATACGGATACATGGATACATGGGCAGACAGATAGACATTTTCTATAAACATGTTTTGGGGGATCTCTGACCCCCTAAAACTTGTAAATCCGTCAAAAACCGAAAGTCAAAAAAACTTTTGATTACAATACTTTCTTCTATTAAAGATAGAGGAAAGTAATAAAACAACCGCAGCCCTAGCAAGATTATATCAAAAAGAATCCATCCAAATAAATTACAATGAAAGTAAGATATGTTTTCCCTCTAGTCTACACTATCCATCCATTACAAGAGAAAGAATCCAGGTTGTAAAATACAAAAAATCCACTATGCAATGATGCAGCATCATTTACTTACCAAAATTATATCTCGAATTATCCAATGGTTATGAAAATAAAGATAAACATCCAAGTACAATGAAAAAAAATAGCGTGTATAATAAGGAATAACGTGTGAAAAGTTGAAGGATGGCTTTTCATAGACCGTGCAATTTTAGAATATTTTTATTTATTTGTTTTGATAATAACCCGGTTGGAGTCGAAGCATGTGAACAACCGATACATCATATTTTTATTGTTTTTAAAGTTTTAATTAACACCTTTTAGCAATTAAATCTGGTATAAATAATATAATATTTCAATGGTACATATATAGAATATATTTACTACAGTTAATTTAATTTTCTTATGCAAAATCTCTGCTTATGTAAGATTTTAGATTTGTTAAATATAAAATTTTTTATAATCACTTTTTTTTTTGCTTGTTGATTTTGAAAATGATCTATTTGAAAATTTTAAACACATGCAATTTAAGAACAAGTAATATATTCATTTTGGATTTATCTCTATCCGTGTATTTAGTTTTATTATCCTATTTTACGGATTACGGAGTATTAAAAGTACCACAAGTTTGACAATTTCAAAATTTCAAAAAAAAAAAAAGAAATTTCTAACTTAAAGTACTTTTCACACACTAATAAATGATCGAATTTCTGTTGTTAGTAATAGATATCGAAAGTGAAATGTGAAATTTGCAGCTAAAAAATTAGATCACTCTGCAATATGCTAAAATTAACAAAAATATTAAGAACATTTTCCGAGGAACGAGATTTTAAATAATGTACATTCAGCATTTTTCAGTTAAAAAACTGTGATATTATTTTAGGTAGATTTCGTAAGAAATACTACCTATTGCAGTCGTTACCATGGTACGTCTTTTGAAAAATTATGTCATAACTTTTCATTATAGAACCCCAGGAATCCAAAACCACCATCACCTCCGCACGATAAAAGTCGCTATTATGCACGGATCGTCTTCAAACTCGCCAAACACATTGAGATTTGACTAACATCTCGGCGGGGATTGTAAATGAAAAAAATCGTCCCATTGCAATAGAAATGGGGGAGGATTAAAAATTTTGAATACCGTCTTAACATGATTCTGATAAAACCAGCTCTTACACAACAATGGCAGGAAAAAATAAACATTCTTTCATTATAGCAGTTGCCAACAATTAAAAAGAAACCAATAAAATTCTCGCCACAACAATTACTTTTATATGCAAGATTTTCACGTGAAGAATTAAATAAAATAAATAGTTTGACGAATTAAAATGAAATGAATATTACGTCATAAGTTTTCTAGAGCAAGATTTCCACATGAAAACTCAAAATAAAATAAATAGTTTGACGAATTAATATATATATATATATATTGAGTCATATTGGAAATATAATGGACCTCAGCAGGTGAATATGTAATGCCATGTGAGTTTGAAGAAACGTATTAAAACATAATAAAAACCCAACTGTAGGAATATCAATATATTTTAACGCTTCGAGGTTCTCTAAATTTGCTTTAGCCATTTTTAAACATATTCCATAGGCATGTGTGTGTATATTCGTGTATATTAGAATTTTACCAAAACGTTTAGCTCCGTAGAACTCATTCTTAGTGAAGGAACTCGATTCATCTCTAATCTTGATTTAAGTTTTGTTGGTGATTTAGTTACTTATCTTCGAAATCTACCCCCACTTGTAGGCCGAGTCGGCAGGAATCTTTTATTATGATGTTTTTCTGTTGAAATAAGTATGTTTTATTTATTTCGCATTTCATTTTTCTCTATAATTTTAAACAATAAAATATTAGTTTGAAAAGCTGTTATTTTACTTTGAATAGCTGTAATTTCATTAGAAATTAACATTTGTAATACGGCTACGTATTGTATTTGCTTTTGTATGAAAAATACTACTTTTATTTGTTTCATTGTTCTAAGTCAAATTTACGATGAATTATTGTACCCAACGTTTGAACCTCCTTTATAAAGGATTCATGCCGATCTGCTTCCAAGCCGTCATTTTATAATATGTCAAATTAAAAGAAAAGCCTTTAATATATGCATCATAAACTAATGTAATACCATTTTATAAAAAAAAATAATTTAAAACAGTCGTGAATAAATATAAAATTTTTGGTTTTTAAGTTGTTACCCGTTAGATAGATTAAATGATACATTTTAAAATTTTATATCATTTATATAAATTTGATAAGGAAATACTTTTAGATATACATATTTCTGAATAGCCCAAATACAAAAAACGCAAGTTTCCATTTAAAATTTTAAAAAATAATTCTCATTAGAATCTGCTGATTCCATACAACACTTTAACTTTCCAAATAGATCTATTATTCTAATTTAGCATTTTTCGCGAGAAATGTATGTAGAGATTTCACATGAAAAACTTCACACTCCAAATGCACGTCTAGTGCTAGAAATCTGAAAGCGCTGCAGAATTTAGAAGAGTATACTTTAATTTCTATAGCGTTTAGATGTGTGTTAAACATAATCGTATAAAAAAAGACTACCTAAATAAGTCAATTTTTAATTCCTCACAAAGAGTTTAACATAAATGTGAGGATAATATACAATTAATGTTTTAAACTTACATAAGAATAATATATGTACTTAAGAAATAAAATTTCACATTTTTAAAAATGTACTTTCTTATTGCTGTTAATGAAAATAGTCTTGACATGAAAATCTTTTAATGATTATGTGTTCTTCTCTAAAATTTAAAGTGTATATGAAAATCGAAAAAAAAAATTGTTTGGATTATATAAATCTGTAAGACTTTGTTTTTAATTTTTACTAATCTATTTACATGCATATCTCTAATGAAAGGTTCCATCTAGAACATTTGAGATATTAAGGAACATATTTTAGTTATAGATAAATTCATACAGAAATTGCATTTTGTAAAGAATTCGGAATAATGTTTTTAGATGATAAGTTAACTTCTAAACATTTCTTTTATATAGAAATCAAGAAGGCATTACTTGGAATATATATATATACCTCTAAAAATCTATTTTTAAATTAAAATTCTCTTACACAGATTTTCTTAATGTAATTTTCCCATATAGCTTTTTAAAACTCTTAGAAATGAAGAAAGTTACATTATTTTTACCATCCCTTTAGATTAAACTGAGTTGGTAAATTCCATTTTGTAAAGAGAACTTTAATTTAGATTCTAATTGTCACTCTACGTTGTGCCTTTCAGCAAAGAGAACGGCAAATTTCTCGGTATCTTCTTTTCAGAACATACAGAGAGATATTGTTCAAAGCTGCGGAATAAGAGTTTAATCAAAATTAAATTTCACTTCAGTTGCGTTATAGAAAAGAGAAAGTTTCGGTATAAACGCTCCACTCAAAAATATAAAAAAATATTTTTAAATAATTGCATAAAATAAGAATGCATCAAATTATAGCATAGTAAACGTTAAAAAATAGAAAAAGTAAATTATTCATTGCATATTTATATTTTTCAGACAGACGTAACATGTTTAATTCTACGTCTTCAGAAGGAAAACGTGTTCAGTAAATTTAATTGGACGAAAATTCTAGAAATGACTATGTATCCACATTTGATTGATTATCATATAAAATGCTACAAAGTTTGATAAAAACTGCATAAACAATTTTTACACTTACGTAAGTTTTAAAAAATTTTATCTACGCAATAAAAACCCATTTTAATTGATATCGAAATTTTTAAATCCTTTTACCTAAATAATATTTAGTTAAAGACTATATTTCTGCACAAATATAATGTAATATATTTAAAATTGTAAAATCTATATTATAAAACTAAAACACGTCCATCAGTAACTCTGACATGTTATCGACGTTGGCAAAGATGTAAATAATATATATATTTTTTCTATCGCAAATTTCTTAGTTTCTAAACATCGAATATTGCTATGCCTTCGAAGAGGAAAAAATGCCTATCAAATACAATTTCATTCAAATCTGTATCCCAATTTAATGATTTAGTGTGGTGTTTAAAATAATTTTCAAACATCACTGTTTTAAAATCTATTTCAAAAACAAACACACAACGCGATTATGGAAGATGAACAAATTTGCATTTAAAAGATTGTAATTAATTAGCATATGTTTATTTCCGTGTACTAAAATTTCATAAATAAATATAAAACAAACAAACACACTAATTTTATACAGATGAAATCCAACTACGCGCTTTAACATTGAATAAACAAAAATTTAAAGCTTTCTATAAATACGGATATTTGTCGCTTTTTACAGCTCACATGCAGCTAAACAGAAAATAAAAAATGGGTTTTTGTGTAGATGGTGTCAATCTAGGGCTGCGGTACTGCAGAAGTATTTAATAACGCGACATCGAGCTTATTCATTGCTCGTAACAGGCGCTTATATACGCTGCGGAAATATTTAACTGATTACTGAAAACTGAAAGATTCAGAGTTTGCATTAGAACTTAGACCATAAATTTCTTATTGCCACCGACTGAGTTAGAAAACTTCAGATACATTATTACTTATGTTTCATTGGGAAACATCCCCAACTGTCAGTTCTGGATTTTGATGAAAGTTATATTGTTCGAAAGCTATTGTCACGGGGATCAACAAATGTGTAGGAGCTATACTCCCGAATACAACAGTTGACGATACATTCACAATTTTACTTTTCGTAAAAGCAGATAATAAGGAAGCGGAAAACAGCATCGAATTCCTTCAATCGTGACAGTACTTTTTAGGGTTTTTGTTCAATTGACGAAACCATATTCATCTCACTCCTCTGTCTATCTGTCACAGAACCCGTTCTCAGAAACTGTATATGTTGGAGACTTGAAAATTTGGATTCTTATAGTTGAATACCTCACATCAAACGCCGAATCATAAAATTTTGAAAAAGTCTTATATTAACCCGTCTAGGCTCGAACTTGTGATTTTAAGCTTTTTTTTCTCTAACTGAGACCCTAATTAAGTTGAAACCCTGAAATTTTGAATACTTATAGCTGAACCCTTGCGATCAAATGATAAATCCTAAAAAATTCAAAAATGTACTCCTCCCGGTCTCTAACCTATCTATTTTAACCAATTTTCCTAACCTCCACACTTTTCACCCTGGGGCACTTTTCTAACTTTTTCCGACGCACTTTGACCAATCTTTCATATTATGTACCATAGCCTTATATATTTTAGTTCACTTTTTAACGCCAGTGGTCGCCTAACTATCTCGTGTGCCATGAGCCCGATCCCCTCGACTAATATATCTACGTATAGGTTGTAAAAAGCAGTTTCGTTCGGATAGAAGATTGTTTAGTACAGAGTGTCCCAGTAGTTGCAAAATGTGGAACTAACAGATTTTGCAAAAGAATAAAGTGTTTTGAAAGGAATATTAAACGAACCCTTCTGTGCGATCTGTGATCACACTTACCAACTGATTTAGGATAGTGCTTCATGGTAGAATGATTATGACAGCTCTATCCAGGTAATGTACATATGAAGTGACCAAACCGATGCAAATTTACGCAATGGAAAAATGGTTCTGCTACACAGCCACTCTTCCTCCCAGCTGGATCGACAAAATACTTTTAGCCACTGAATGTTCACTTCTTCCAAGACTACAAATGCTTGCTAAAGAAAGTAAGAGAATATTCAAAAACTCATTGAGGTATTTACTGTGTTATAAAATAAGTAATATGAGGTATTTGCCCTATAACTAGAGAAGCTTTGCTTAAAATATATCATTGGCTTACAACACGTTCTCTACACCTAAATTCGATGCAATACGTTAGTATGTTTTCCAGAAGGCTTTGATTCGATCCGATTATCCAATATTCCGATGGTTTAAACATGCATGTTTCGCTCTTACTAAAAACAAACCTTCGCTGACTGTCAAAGAATAATAGCCTTCATCGTTTGTGACTACTGTTTGAAATACTTGTGTTTTCAACACTTACACGAAGAAAAACACTACCATGTTTAATTATAAGACAAAATTCCTGAATTTGATAGCTTTTGAAGGAACCTCAGGCTGTTTTCCCCTTCTTTCTTTCTTCTCTTCTAAAACAGAAAAGGGTCCGTATCTTATGAACTAATGGATTTGGGAGTATAGTAACTATACATCTCTTGATCCTTGTTTCAAAACCTTTCGAACGATACCACTCACGAAACTATTAAAAATCCAGAACTGACGATTTGGTAAGTTCCCTAGTCAGTAGGATCTGCGTTTGTAGTAGGCTACGTTTTAATTAATCAATCTATTACAGGGCAATCGTGATCGTTTCAATGTCTGTTAGAATGGATTTAGAGGAATTTCCGATTGCTATCTTCTGGCTGTCTTTCAATATTTTAATATAACTTTGAGACCGAGCTCTCCCGGTCAGAAATCTGATGTAAAATTGATTTTGCACCTGGTCTGAACGCGTCTTAACTTTACCGTGGGGCAAAATAAGCCCCGCAACGCATAGAAAAAGCATGTCCTAAAAACGAAATGTGATAAAAATGTATTAATAATTTCGGTTTTAAGGTATCAAAACATGTGGTAAGCGCTAGACACTATATGGCCATTCATGAATGGTCATTTTAGATGTATTGTTAAATACCTAGATAAAAACATGAGCAATTATCCTGAAACTCCGGGTGTGTAAACAGAATAATATAGGTCATATAATTCCGCGAAGTTCTTTTTTTCGCAAAACCCCAGAAAGGGCCATCAAGAAATTGAAAAATAGTGAATATATTTTAGATAACCCTGTAAAAACTAATGTAGAAAAAGCATTCAAACTCTTCAACATCAATGAGAGGTTTATTCTAATAAACTGTGTTCATTTTTATCAGGATAGCATGTATGCTAGTAGAAAAATTAAGGTTTTTATAAAAAACATTCCCAAATGTTTTGCCAAGCTTTTTCCTTATCTTTTCAGAGTTCTTAATATAAAAAATGTTCTTTTCAGAAACTATGACAAACAAAATTGTACACAATACCCTACAATCAGAATAAAAAAATAATAAAAATTTGATGAAAAATGAGCAGGTTTATTAAATAATGTTTCACTACGCATGCGCAAATGCAATCAAAATATAATTTGCATAATATATTAGCTCAGTATATAGAGCAACTTCTGTGAAAGTCTCAAAGATATAGCTTGAACATTCTGAAATTTACTTTCGTTAGAATAAGCTCGAAATCCGCTGTTCCCAAAAGGAAGCAAAAAGATGAGGGTTTGTATCCAAATATGGTACGTGCAATATTGAGCATGATATATTGGCACTAATCAACGGATATACAGGTTTATCCAGAAGATATTCGTTTGTTTTCAATTTGTTGACGATCTCCCATGGGGTTTCGGGAAAAAAATCTCGAGAGAAATATATGACAAATAATATTCTGTTTACACACCTGGAATTTCAGAATAATTTCTGGTATTTTTATAGATATATAACAAAACGCTAAAATCACAAGTGACCGGTCATCTTTGGCCATATAGTGTATATTAGGGTGGTCACAAGAAATCAATTTTCGAATTTTTTGGGAGGGACCTCCCAGAAAGTTGCCAATTGACTAGAAAATTAGATTGACAAAGTTTCAGCTCATTTGGATAATGTTAACCCGTGCCTGACTGAAGTTAAATTTTGAAAAAAAAACGTGATTTTTCGCAAGAAAATTCAGTTTTTCCTTTATGAAATTAATAAAATTGAACTTAGAAACACAATTAAGGTCTCATTTTATAAAAAAAGTTTTACTTTGAAGAACTACACACTATTTTTTTTATGCAAAAATATATAGATTTAGACATATGCGCATTTTTCAGGACTAGACTTCACCGGAATCCAAAAAATTGACTTTTTATGAAAATGCGACAAAACATTGTAACTTTCCATTTCATCTGCTTTCCAGCTTTTTATTTTTTATTTTATTTATTTATTTATTTATTTATTTATTTATTTTTTTTTGTATATGAGAAAATGTTTAATTTTTAAAAAATTCCAAAGAAAATGAAAAAACCGAATTTTAAACTGAAAGAATTAAAACAAGTTGGAAATTGCTCGTCAAACGTGGCAAATGAGGTGCGTTCGTACTATAACTAGTTTTATAATTATTTTTTGCACCCCATATTGTACTGAATGTATATTTTTTTGCGCTTCATAAGTGCATAGTCTGTAACATCATTAAAATACACTTACAATAATTTTTCCCCATTCCCCGTAATGTAACGGAAAACTTTTGACTGTCCCTGTAATTAAACTATACATTCGATTTTCATAAAATTTGAAATGGCTCAACAAAATTTTGCAGCAATTATATATTAAAAATTTCAGACCATTCGGAAGGCTGTAAAATCATTAAAAGGCATTTGCAATAATTTTTTCCCATTGGCCATAATGTAACGGAAAACTTTTGGGTGTCCCTGTAATTAAACTATACATCCGATTTTCATAAAATTGGAAATGGCTCAACAAAATTTTGCAGCAATTATATATTAAAAATTTCAGACCATTCGGAAGGCTGTAAAATCATTAAAATGCATTTGCTATAATTTTTTCTCATTGGCCGTAATGTAACGGAAAACTTTTGGGTGTCCCTGTAATTAAACTATACATCCAATTTTCATAAAATTGGAAATGACTCAACAAAATTTTGCAGCAATTATATATTAAAAATTTCAGACCATTCGGAAGTCTGTAAAATCATTAAAATGCATTTGCTATAATTTTTTCCCATTGGCCGTAATGTAACGGAAAAATTTTGGGTGTCCCTGTAATTAAACTATACATCCGATTTTCATAAAATTGGAAATGGCTCGACAAAATTTTGCAGCAATTATATATTAAAAATTTCAAACCATTCGGAAGTCTGTAACATCATTAAAATTCACTTGCAATAATTTTTCCCATTGGCCGTAATGTAAAGAAAAACTTTTGACTGTCCCTGTAATTAAATTATACATCCGATTTTCATAAGATTGGAAATGGCTCGACAAAATTTTGCAGCAATTATATATTAAAAATTTCAGATCATTCGGTCGGGTAGTTTTTGCTCTGTTATATGCGGACGGACGGACAGACAGACGGACGGACAGACGGACTGAACGACGACTATAGGTGCTACGTATTTATATAATTACGAACGCGCCTAATAAGTGCATAGTCTGTAACATCATTAAAATGCACATACAATAATTTTTTCCCCATTCCCCGTAATGTAACGGAAAACTTTTGACTGTCCCTGTAATTAAACTATACATTCGATTTTCATAAAATTTGAAATGGCTCAACAAAATTTTGCAGCAATTATATATTTAAAATTTCAGACCATTCGGAAGACTGTAAAATCATTAAAATGCATTTGCAATAATTTTTTCCCATTGGCCATAATGTAACGGAAAACTTTTGGGTGTCCCTGTAATTAAACTATACATCCGATTTTCATAAAATTGGAAATGGCTCAACAAAATTTTGCAGCAATTATATATTAAAAATTTCAGACCATTCGGAAGTCTGTAACATCATTAAAATTCACTTGCAATAATTTTTCCCGTTGGCCGTAATGTAAAGAAAAACTTTTGACTGTCCCTGTAATTAAACTATACATCCGATTTTCATAAAATTGGAAATGGCTCGACAAAATTTTGCAGCAATTATATATTAAAAATTTCAGATCATTCGGTCGGGTAGTTTTTGCTCTGTTATATGCGGACGGACAGACAGACGGACGGACAGACAGACGGACTGAACGACGACTATAGGTGCTACGTATTTATATAATTACGAACGCACCTAAAAAGGGGGGCGGCAAAGAAAGTATAATAATTAGAACAAATAATGTTTAAATGCATTTTATTATTAAAGTTGTGTTACAAGAAAGAAAGCATAATACAGAAAACAAATTATTATCCCTTACAATTGTCACGTTAACTCTTTCCGGCACAGAAAAATTCTGTTCGTAACATGATGAAATAATTGACTAACACCGGAAGTTACAAACGACTTTTTTAGAAATTAGGAAACACATTACGTTAAACTTTCATTGTGAAAGCTTAATTTTATTAAAATATTCTTGGTGTCATTTGGATGTTTGAATTAAAATTAAGTGGTCTTGACGTGGGGCCACTGCACTGGGAAGCATTAAGGTTTAATGGCTTAGATATGGTGGCTTTTGAAGTTTTGCTTTTTCTTGAAAAGTTTTTCTACATTCAGATGCAACTTTTAGCATATACTGTTTTTGTTTTTCGTCTATGTTAAATAGGAATTAAAATCTCGGATTAATTTTATTCTCCTTTCAGTGACAATTTTAAAACCATCCACTATTTTTTTTTTTTTTTTTTTTTTTTTTTTTTTTTTTTGCTTTCAAATAAGGTTTATTTTCGCACCATAAATTGGTATGAATATTTAAAAATCGTTTACTAATGTAAAATCTTTTAAAAAAAGTTACACTTTGAGATGAAACAAAAATATTTACTTCTTTGTTTAATTAATAATCCACTTCGTTGAAACCTTTTGTTGCTCTTACATCACTGTCATTATCATCATTTTCTTCTTCAAACGACATTAATTTTACAGCCATGCTTATATTGACTTTTTTTTCACCAAAGTATCATCTAAAAATGAAAATGCAACTTTATCCGAGTTAAGATACAAAACGCGGTTTATCATTTTAGAGAGTATTTGTCTACAACCTATTTATAAATTTTTCCGTAGTCAACGAGTGATTTTATTATTTGCAGGTCTTAGATTGGGAGCCAAAGTGGGGTTGGGATTATTGAAGCACGCTTTTACATAAATATTGATTAGAAATAATCAAAGGTCTCTAATACCTTCTTTTTCTAAATTTATTATTGAGAGATGATCCCTGAAACGATATATTTTGAGAGAATAAATATATATTTGAGAGAATAAATATATTTTGAGAGAATAAATAGCCCCCCATCCCCAGTGCTATCCATCTGACATGAGTAAAAGCACCAGGTGCTCTAAAAATGTCTTTTAGAGGAGGACGTCCTATAAAAATTAAATAAAGTTGAATGAATTCTTTATAATCATCACTGGGCTATTATTATTTTTAAGATTCTGTAAGAAAACTTGAAATTTCTTCTGAATTAACTATTTATATCTTGTATTTAATGTTGAATAGCATTTTATGCTTAGTCTGGTTTAATTTAGGCTACCCAGTCAGAATTTGTTTTTTTTTTTAATATCTGGCTGAGGGGCAGTGATTGTGCCCATTTTACAATCAAAAACAGCTTTTAGGATAATTTCTAAATTATGGTGGCAACAGGGTAAATACAGAAGTTTTTTCCTTTAACAACTGCTATGGAAAAATGTAGGTTTCTATGAAGCGACCGTTGTTTACAGCAATGGTATAAAAACACGTTTCCTGGATTTTACCAACTTCCTTCTACTCTTCGATTGCTGAAAATAAAGCTTTCGCCTGAATTATTCCGATACTATTTTCATATTGAGGCTCTTGTAATTACTGTTTTTCATCTCCACAACTAATTAAAATTGCTATCCACTCTAAATTTTCTTTTTTTCAAAAAATGCGGAAGCAGTTTTCCATCCTAGTGAACAACAGCTCTTTCTAAATCGAAATTTTTAAATCTGGTTTTTATGAGCTCCGTTCTTTGCTTACGAAATAGTTATTTGCGGAGTCGTATTGCACTTCTACTTAATGTCTGTGGTTAATTGGTGGATGTACTGTAAGTCTCGCAGCTTCTCTGGCGTCCAGTTTCATTTAGCGAATATTATAAAATAAAATATGTAAAACTTGACAATTACTTGGTAACTTACTGTCGAATATTTGATGAGACGTGTGACCAATTAAAAAAATCTTACATTTCTGTCATCATACCGAAAGGGGGAGAGGGTTTTCCGGAATATTTCCTCAATTCTGAAAATAGATGACGATAGCAGATAACAAAAACGGCCTTGTAATAAAAAGAGAAATCCAGAGGTTTGTTTGAAATGCGCTTCAACTGCAATCAACAAATCGAAAAACTTTTTCTTTCTAGATACAGAACTACATAACTAATAATTAATTATAACTCTTGAAATATTTTTAAAGTTACAAATATTGTTCATTTATTTTTGCCGATTAATGCAAATAATACAAAAAATATCAAAAGTAATAAAATTATTAATTTGTCATTTTTCACTTATTTTTCAAAATGCAAAGTTTGAGGGTATGGTTTACAAGCTGACCTGAAAAATACTAAATGTTTATTAAATATAAGTTTTGATGAGAGTAAAAGTTCAAGGTAACAACAGTTTCTATGAAATAAAACTAGAATCAGGTTTCGAAGACAAATAATTTGCACTTACAGAAAGAAAAACTATAATTTTTCTCCAAAATTTGCAAATTTGAAGAATTCAATCTCAATGAGGCACGAGTTAATGTGGCAATTGAGCTGAAACTTTGCCAATCTCATTTTCTGTCTAATTGGCAACATTTAGGGTTGCCCCCCTCCAAAGAAAATGTAAAGAAAAATTTCCCCCATGTTGCTTAGTGTATATACTTCAAAACAAAATCCATAAAGTATGTTTTCTTTTTTTTTTAATCGTAAGACTCTCATTTCCTCTGAACTTCTTAACTGAAATACAGAGAACTCTATTTAAAGGTGAAGAATGGATTTAAAAAGTAATTAAAAAATACCAGCATCTGAAGAGTAATTTTGGTCTAAAAATTCCTCGAAATATCATCTCACTTATAAAATAAAAGAATTTTTTTACAAAAGTTTTTTTTCTTATTTAATGGTGGTAGTCCATGTGGTAGTTATGGACAATTTTTCTATTCTGCTGATCTTAATTTAATAGCTTTTGCAGAAACAGATAGTGTTGGGAACAAAAATGCCATCCCAAATTAAACCACATTAACATTTTATGAAATAATTAATAAAATAAGGATACACATAATTGGCAATAGGTATTGAGTCTCGATACTTGTCATTTATCTTGAAAAATTGTAATCGGATGAACAGCATACAATTATGAATTTCTCTTTTCAATTATTACAACTAATACACTACAAAAGAAAACAATTCAACATTTAATAGACACTTGTAATTAAACCATTTGGTTTATTAAACGAATGCTTAAAAAATTACAAAATTGATATGTTTTTCTATAAGCTTCATTGTTGTGTTACGCAACATTATAGGGAATCATAAAAAATTACAATACATTTTGCAGAAAGTCACTACAGCGACAAAAATAATAATAAAAAAAAGTTAAGAAAATCAAATAAGAAATATCTGTTTATAGATAATAAAATATTTTTTTTTAAATATTAAGATAATTAAATTAGAATTTTATTATTTTAAACATAATTTTTGCTGAACATCTTCGTGACGAGAGTCACTTACTTAATTTTAATCTTTTACCAACGGGTTTTAACCACAGAAAATTTTAAGTAATTGAATCTCAGAACTGCTCGTTTTAGGTACGTTCGTAATTATATAAATACGTAGCACTGGTAGTCGTCGTCTAGTTTGTCCGTCTGTCTGTATGTAACAGCGCAAAAACTACCCAACCGAATGGTTTGAAAATTAATATATATAATCTTTGCAAAATTTTGTCGAGTCATTTCAAATTTTATGAAAATTGAAACAAAACTTAAAACTGTATTAATAAAAGTTTTCTTCATTTTTTGAATCCTATCATTCGTAATTTATTCAATGATATCCCATGATATGTAACGATTCTAAGTTTCCTTGCTGATTAGGTCATTTTTTTGATGGAGTCATAATATTTCCGTTTACTGTATTTAATATATATATAATCGTAATAAATTTTGTATTCATACATTTTTGCATAGGAATGCAACAGATATCGCACCAATATCTAAATATTTGTAAAGCTAGTTATATTACGAACGCACGTCCTTTTACACTATTGACGTACGATTTATCACTTCTCATGTAAGGCAATTTTTATAATATTGAAAATAAATGGTGGGAATAATCAAGGATTCTGAGACTCTTAGACGTCACGTATACCTGACGCTCGTCCAGAAAGGATTAAGTTTACGTTGTTTTAATTTTTAAACTGATTTTAATAAAAATATTATAGAATTTTTAAAATGTTTTTTTATGGAATTTTTAAGCTAATTTTCTATTATTTCCGTTGCTGAAGATGATACGCTTGATGATGTTTTGACATTTTCTATAACAGTTATTTTAAAATTCACCATTGTCTATAAATTAGAATAACAGAATAACGGATCTCACAAAAAGTAGTTTAATAATTTAAAAAATATATTTTTAAAACCACTGGTTTTATTATAAAGATTAATCAAAGGATTATTTCTTCGTTTACTGTTATATTTTGCAACTATATTAACACGATAACGAAAATGAAAATTGTATACAGTTATATATTTGCATATGCATAATAAGTTTGAGAATAACTAAAAAATATACTTGATCAATACTTTATTGGAAGATTGTATATTCAACCAAATAACATCTTATATAAGTAAGATGAAATAATATTTCTTTATTTTAGTGTTTTAGTGAACCGTGTAATAAATATCTAAATTCTTTGATTTTTCAATTTAAACTCGCTTCAGGATATGTTAAAAATGTAAAATATATTTACGAATACAACAGAAATGTCTTGAAATATAAAGTCAAAAGTATATTTTGCTTATTATTTTCCAAAATCTTCACCCATCTCCTTACAAAAAAAAAAAAAAAAAAAAAAAAAAAAATGCGTAGAAAGTAATGGTTATTTATTGTACTTTTCTTATCTGTTCTTGTTCAAATATAGAATACATTCTTTACAAAAATTTGCTTAAAAAATTCAAAAATATATAAAGTGCACATCAAATATATTTCCGTTTTCAAAATTTAATCCCATGTTATGTTATTCTTTTCCCGTAGAACTGACATTTTTCCAGTATGTATTTTAAAAGGAAAATATTTTTTGTCCTTTAAGGATATGTTCAATTTATATCAAGAAAAATATGAAAATTAAGTTTGCTATAGTCATCCTAAGTGTATTTAAATTAATTTTTAAACATCCACATTTTTGTACAAATATTTAAATATATTTGAAATCAAAATCCTTATTTTTTTCGTTGAAATTTCATCCAAAAAAAATAAAACATTCTGTTATCTAACAATGTGCTGATTAAAATTTCATTTTCAAGTGTGTAAGAAAGCATTTAATGCAAGATAAATAATAATTAGTAATGCATTTTTCATAAAGTGCTAAAGCATAACGTCTCTGATGAGCAATGTACGTACAAATCTATGTACAATGCACAAATGAGCAATGTATTTAACTGAAAATAAAATGTATTATATATATTTGTTATAATATAATAAATTTTCTTCGACGTAAAATAAATTTACAATGCAGTGATTTATCCTTTAAATTCTAATTTTAAAAGTACTCGTATCACAGTGCATTAAAGAATATATGCAGAAACAAACAAACAACAACAACAAAATATATATACAAATTTATTTTCACTTCAAAACAATTGAACTAATAAATCAAAAATAAAACAGGAATAGGAATGATGAATTTACATAATGACAAATTTTCTTTACGAAATTCAAATATATATTAAGAAAACATGCTAGAAAATAAATATTATTAATGTGATGAAAAAAAAGTCTTTCTCACTAAGCATGAACATTAAGGAAAAAAAAAAAAAAAAAAAAAACGAAAACAAAAGGGTAAGGGCAATCGATATATATACATAAATGGTACTATTTTGAAAAAATGATCTGTCAAGATCTTAATAATTCTATTCTATTTGTATTCGCTTTACGAAAATTTTAAAAAGTGTATTTATTCTTAAAAGCGAAATATAACTATAAAATATGTACTATAATAATGTTAACACTTGTGTTATTTGTCTAAAACATACTGAAAATGCTATTCCTATTTTAAAAGTAAAACAATTCTTTATCATAAAGAAAGAGAAATCATTCAGTTTTTCTGAGTTTATTTTTAATCATATTGATTACAATCCTCTAAACAACATTTATTCAGGGCACGATTCTTCATTCTTGCCCGGTATTTGAAGTGAAGAGTAAATAATATAGATTTAAGGATATGGATTAACTTCCTCCATAGCTTCTAAATTTAATGGTCATTGATCCGTATATGACTATTAAACTCTATATACTAAAGGAACTTTTGAATAATTTATCGTAGAAATAACTAATATGTCATCAGAAAATGCATATTTATAAAACACGAAGATTCATAACATATTATATTGCGTTTTTAGCTGATAAAATATTATGTTTGAATAAGTGTCTTATATACATTCAATTAACCAGTACTCATATACAAATACAATTTTTAAAATATTAAAACCTTTCATGCTGGAGAGGCTTTTTCGGGAATACTTTCTTTGAATTAGTATATTTTAAATACTGTTTAAGGTTTTGTAGAAAAAAATTATCCTTATATGAAGTCTGAAAGAGATATTAGTTAAAATAAAATTTAGTTGAAAACGTATTTTAAAACATTACTTTTTCAGTTTAGATTAAAAGTCTCATAGGGGGCTCACGTAAAATGAAGTGAGCGAAGGTAAAAAACATCTAAATAAATATGCAATTGTTTCATAAAAAAAAAAAAAAAAAAAAAAAAAAAAAAAAAAAAAAAAAAAAAACATTCAAGAAACTACTCCATTAAAAATGATGTTCTTTTTTTATTGATCGTATAAAAAAACTCAGGAACATTCTTTAATATAGCCATAAATATCCATAAATAATAGGTAATAATAAAATTGTTTTACCAGTGCTTGAACACAAATTAACATTTTCAGATTAAGTAAAATAATCCTATAAAGTGATAAAATATCATTTATTAAGATTGACGATCGTTTCGTCGCACCAACGGCGACATTTTCAAAATCATACACGATAGAATATATTTTCACATAATTTAAAAATAATAAACGTAGTAAATAATGTCACGAGACATGATGCATAATCAAATATTGCAAACATAAAATAAATTAAAATTAAATTAGTTATTTGTGAACGTGGATTAGTTTCCATATAATTTAACAAAACAATAACATGGTAAATAATGTCACGAGACAACATGCATAATGATAAAATATTGCAAAACATAAAACAAAATATAAAATTATCTTGGCTATTTGCGAGCGTGGATTAATTTTTACTATTGGTACTAAAATTATATAGCATCTCTTTCCAAATTTTAGGTAAATCTAGGGACACTGAATCATTGCAAATATTCTTGTTGCGTAAAAATATCTCTATTGATTCTCGGATTATGGATGGTAAATAAAATCTTGATGTGTAATTTAACTTGCTATTTTTAAAATCGGTCTGTAACGGTTCTTCATTGCATAATCTGGTCCAAGCTGTGGTTCTTCTGTTGTATTTGATATCTGCTATATGTTCTTTGATTCCGGTTTTAAGTTTTCTACTTGTCATACCTATATAAAACTGCTTTCTTCCATCTTCTTTGGTGAAAGGTATTTCGTATACTCCTGATAACTGGTTTGACTCTATTGGATCTATTTTCTTGCATATTATATTTTTTAATTTCATAGAAGATTTTGCGACTAGGGTGATATTGAATTTATTGAGTTTATGTTTCAAACGTTCGAAGAAACCAGGAAAATATTGTAAAGTGGATAACATGGAATTTTGTGGATTGAAATTTCTTTTATTTTTATTCTTCAAGCTCTTAATTAATTTTTCTATGGTGCTTTCTTTGTATCAATTGTTTCTTGCAATGGCATATATTTTATTTATTTCATTATCCAACTGTTCAGGGGTACAAACTGTGAAAGCTCTATGAATAGAATCTTTTAATGCAGAAACTTTGTATGAAAAAGGTGCTTGAGCATTATGAGGGATAATGGATTGACTGGCTATGGGTTTTCTGTAAACTCTGCGTCCTATTCCTTGGTGCGTCTTGATTAGTAATACATCTAAAGCGTACCATTTTGTTCTATTTCCAATGTAAATTTAATTTTAGAATCAAGGCCATTAATCTGTATTTCCTGATCTGTATTTATATTATTGAAAATATTTTCTATCGTGTATGATTTTGAAAATGTCGACGTTGGTGCGACGAAACAATCGTCAATCTTAATAAGTGATATTTTATCACTTTATAGCATTATTTTACTTAATCTGTTTATAAGTGATCATTATACATGTTTTTATACCATTTCTTCGATGCTGGAACAATTATGTTTGAAGATTTTGACAAGAAAATATTTTCGCGATTCAAATATGAAAGACTACGTCTGGATCGAAAACTTTTGAATTTGGATTTCCTTAAAATATGCCGAAGTAAGAACGTAATTCCGTCATTTTTTAAGAACAGAAATAAATTTGCTAATAATAACTTTACTAATCTTAATAGAGAATTTGAGCGTAAATGTTTAACATTGTGCATTAGAAAGAAGTATGCCTACATTAGCAAACTGCAACAGAGAACCTTAGATTTATATTATGAATTTGCAGCATCTACTCCAAAATATATTTTTGATATTCTCATGCACAGCCTGGAAAAATATAGATACAGTAAAATCCGCTTGAAAGAAATGGTACAAACTCGCAAGATAGAAAACCTTTGCAACGCACAAAAGTCCTATGTTAACCGTATATGCCAACCAGTGGAATTTCTGAACTTATCTAGCAGACCGTTAACGGAAGATGAAATAAAAGTACTTGAACGGGGCCCTAAATACATTTTTCCAACTAAGCCTAATTTAAAATCTATCATTCCAGAACTTGAAAATATTGTACAGTCGGCTCATAACGATCACAAAGAAGAAATTCGAAATGTTATGTACCATGAACTGAAGAGGTTAATTAAGCAACCCACAAGGAAAACTAAAGATGAATTGAATATTTTGAAAAAGATTAAACTTGATCCAGAAATCATTGTAATTCAAACGGATAAATCCAATAAATTAGCCATATTAAATACAGATGACTATAAAAATAAATTGGTACAATGTATTAACAATATGGATTGCCAAGAAGTCAAGAAGAATCCACTTAACATAATTAACAAAAAAGTTAATGAATTGGTTAATAAAGGGAGCTGGCCTGATAATATGAAAGTTTTAATGAGAATTAATAAGTTAGCAGTAATCCCAGCAATTGTCGGCAGAGTCAAAGACCACAAAATAAATATGCCAATAAGGCCAATAGTAATTAAATGCTCAAGCCCCACATATTTTATGGAAAAAGCTTTTGTAGTTTTATTAAAAAATATTCTGCCCAGCTCTGATCATGTAATTAATTCAACATATGAGTTCATTCAATATTTTAAACACATTAATTTACCTCAGAATTATTTAATAGCCAGTCTAGATGTAGTCTCTTTATACCCATCTATTGATACCCAAAAAGCCGTTACAAATATAAATAATTGCATTGACCCCATGGAAAATATTAATGATAATATGAAAACTACATTAAAAAGTGCTCTTAATCTAATAGTTAATAATAATTACTTCACTTTCGACGGCAAAATATACAAAAAAATAACGGATCTCCAATGGGTTCTCCTATATCAGGATTATTAGCTGAATTCATATTACGACCACTTGAAATAGACATATACAAATTGGATTATACTCCCCATGCATGGATAAGATACGTAGACGATATTTTCATCATATGGCATACATATTCCTTACTCAATAACTTTTTAAGCCAGATTAATAGCCTTTATTCTAAAATTAAATTTACATTGGAAATAGAACAAAATGGTACGCTACCTTATTTAGATGTATTACTAATCAAGACGCACCAAGGAATAGAACGCACTGTTTACAGAAAACCCATAGCCAGTCAATCCATTATCCCTCATAATGCTCAAGCACCTTTTTCATACAAAGTTTCTGCATTAAGACATTCTATTCATAGAGCTTTCACAGTTTGTACCCCTGAACAGTTGGATAATGAAATAAATAAAATATATGACATTGCAAGAAACAATGGATACAAAGACAGTACAATAGAAAAATTAATTAAGAGCTTGCAGAGTAAAAAGAAAAGAAATTTCAATCCACAAAATTCCATATTATCCACTTTACAATATTTTCCTGGTTTCTTCGAACGTTTGAAACATAAACTCAATAAATTCAATATCACCCTAGTCGCAAAACCTTCTATGAAATTAAAAAATATAATATGCAAGAAAATAGATCCAATAGAGTCAAACCAGTTATCAGGAGTATACGAAATACCTTTCACCAAAGAAGATGGAAGAAAGCAGTTTTATATAGGTATGACAAGTAGAAAACTTAAAACCGGAATCAAAGAACATATAGCAGATATCAAATACAACAGAAGAACCACAGCTTGGACCAGATTGTGCAATGAAGAACCGTTACAGACCGATTTTAAAAATAGCAAGTTAAATTACACATCAAGATTTTATTTACCATCCATAATCCGAGAATCAATAGAGATATTTTTACGCAACAAGAATATTTGCAATGATTCAGTGTCCCTAGATTTACCTAAAATTTGGAAAGAGATGCTATATAATTTTAGTACCAATAGTAAAAATTAATCCACGCTCGCAAATAGCCAAGATAATTTTATATTTTATTTTATGTTTTGCAATATTTTTCATTATGCATGTTGTCTCGTGACATTATTTACCATGTTATTGTTTTGTTAAATTATATGAAAACTAATCCACGTTCACAAATAACTAATTTAATTTTAATTTATTTTATGTTTGCAATATGACATTATTTACTATGTTTATTATTTTTAAATTATGTGAAAATATTTTCTATTGTGTATGATTTTGAAAAAGTCGCCGTTGGTGCGACGAAACGATCGTCAATCTTAATAAATGATATTTTATCACTTTATAGCATTATTTTACTTAATCTGTTTATAAGTGATCATTATACATGTTTTTATTAAAATATTTATGTAAACGTCTTAGGAAATTCTTGAGAAATGTTATGCCCATGCTATAAGCTTATTAAATATTTCAAATTAGTATACCTAAAATATGTGAATATATAATTTTTTATTAGTTTTTAATAACTATTTTGCTTCATATAAAATAGATATTAACAAATGTTAAAGTTATGTTTGACTATTAACACTTATCTCCAACAATAAACTAGGAATTTAATAACTTTAAATCTAACATATTATATAATGATGGCGAATATCATTACATTTGTTAACAAGTAATTGTTTTATCAATAAAAAATTTTGTAATCAATATTATTGTATTCGCAAAATGTGTTTCTTGATACTGATGCAGTATGCGTACATATTTTATGTCACATATAACACGTCGTTTTAAACACAGATCATTGAAAAAAATTAAAGTAAATTTCCACAATAAATCGAAAGAAAGAATAACAAATTAGGTGTTTCAAAAAATATTTCGAAATCATTATAAAATATTGAAATACGACAATTAAAATAATAACTAAAATAGTAATATAAAAAAAATATAAATATAGAACCCAGGGTCTAGAATTTTCCTGCCATTTTAAAACAGTAGGTTACAACTTGAATCCCATTTTGTTCTAAATTAGCACATGGTCCAAAACCTAAGTTACATTTAATATGTTTTTACAGCTACATAGAGCTCTTAGGATTTGATTTTATTTCTTTTGTCTATTTTGCAAACATATATTATTTTGATATTAATAACTCATTTGCTTTTATATGAATATCTCAATCGAATAATTAAAATACAATTTAAGATCACAGTCAATATTTATTTATAACTGATAATTCCCTTTATCAAAAATACCTGATATCCGTCACGATGTATTTCATTGGTATATAACCTACATACATTCAACTAAACCTAAGTTACATTTAATTTGTTTATTTCGCAAACAAATACTTTGATATTAATAACTCACCAGCTTTGACATGAATATCTCAATCGAATAATTAAAATACAATTTAAGGTCACAGTCAATATTTATTTGTAGCTGTCAATTTCCTTTATAAAAAATATCTGCTATCCGTGAAGATGTATTGCATTGGTATGTAACCTACTCACTTTCAACTGAATATGTCGAGTTCTTTTATCAACTCTATGCGTGCCTATTCGCATATTGTCACCTAAATTTTTTTTTAACATAGCCCAATATTATTTTCATTTTTTTAATAATTCTTATACATTCATAAAAAGAAAAAAATGAAATTGGAAATTTAAAACCATTTTGCACCGATTTAAAATTTTTATATTATTATTTATTATTATGTTTTAGATAGTTATTATTATTATTATCGATAATATCTGCTATCCGTGAAGATGTATTGCATTGGTATGTAACCTACTCACTTTCAACTGAATATGTCGAGTTCTTTTATCAACTCTATGCGTGCCTATTCGCATATTGTCACCTAAAATTTTTTTTAACATAGCCCAATATTATTTTCATTTTTTTAATAATTCTTATACATTCATAAAAAGAAAAAAATGAAATTGGAAATTTAAAACCATTTTGCACCGATTTAAAATTTTTATATTATTATTTATTATTATGTTTTAGATAGTTATTATTATTATTATCGATAAGCTGATAAGCTTTGTATTTCTTGGAGAAATTTAGTGCATTCATGGCGGTTGTAAAATAAAAAGTACGTTATATGCTTTTTACTGTTTTATTAAAATTAAATTGTAGTATTATATTTTCTAATACAAAATGTTTAAATTAATTGGGAAAATATTACTGAACTAGTAGTGAAAGTACAGTTTAGCAGCGCATTACAAACTTTGAGTTTCGTTTTAAAATTACAATCTATTTATATAAGGAATTATACTTTAATCGCATCGCTGAGATATGTATACAGTATGTATATTTTCTCAACCAAAATATAAAATTTTGAAAAGTTTCAGGCGTAAAGCCATATGAAATAGAACAAAATAAAATATGGTGAAATTTTTCAAAGCAACGTATTAAATATCTATAAAGTTTTACATTTTATGGGTTTATCTAATAAACTTTTACACATTTAAATATTTTTTAAATCAAATATTTGATTTAACAGATGAAAAACATGGTTTTATCTCATGGGTAATGCTCTCTAGAATTTAAATGTTTATTCAACAGATACATTTATTATTTCTAAATAAAACCGATTTACTGAAGAAATATTAGCATGAAAGGAAAGAAGTGACTTAAGAAATATTTTCAGTTAAATTCATATCTGGCAACAGTAGACCTTGAGTAAATATTACCGCAAAGTTATTCACATGGTGCTTTAAAGAGCGAATTACAGTTTTTATAAATATATTCAGGTGAATTATTTTTAGAGATGTATGCATTTGTACAATACAAGATTCTTTCTCATATATATTTCCGGATTTTTTTTTTTTATTCAACATTTATTTCCAGTTATGTAAAAGTATATAAGATTTTTGTGCGTTGAATCCTTTTTTTTTTTTTTTTTTTTTTTTTTTTTTTTTTTTTTTTTTTTTTGCCGTATAACATTAATTTACCTTAAAATAATAAACATATGCAAGAACAAATTTAGCAAAATATTTTGTTTTCCTGCTTTTATTTCTACAGATTAATAAGTAAGCCGTAGGCATAAAGAAGATATGCTTTAAGAAATTGTATGATATTATTATGGTAATGCAATACTTGGATAAAAATGGACACGAAAATCTATAACATAACTTGCGAGTATTGTTGCTTTTACAAATTAGAGCAAATGGTTTCTTAAATAAATCAAATTTACGAGCTTAGGAAAATAAAAGTGAAAATGAAAAAAATTGTTAGCTGATTTCTGAGATACCTAACAAATCTTTAAATTTGATGAAAGAATGAAACATTTCTGCAACTATAGCCCTTTTTTAAGAAGTTCATTTATACTACAATCAATCGACATTGCTAATTTTTATGCTCTAATGCAAAGTTAATACTGATGTTTCCTTATGCACCTGAACTTTTTTAATATATGAACTTGAAAGCAGTTAATAAAATCTTTACATATAACTGAAGACTAAAATATTTCCATATTCTAAAAAAGTCAATAATGCTAGCCTTAGTTTTGAATGCAGATTGCCCTTTGAAATTTTTCAGATTAAAGCGAGCTTTATTAAAATGAAACACTCGTTTTTCATATGTTAAATATTTCATAAAATTATATAATTGCCTTACAATATAAAATAATAATATAGCATCAAATTTGTTACTAAATAATTGCTGAATTCATTTAAAAGATAAAATAAATGCAAAATACAAAACACAATAGTTCCATGAATCCAAAAATGCACCAATTTTTATGAGTCAGTTATTACTTACATACATAAATTTAATATAAAAAAGTTTTAATGTAATAATCACTTTTGAGGTTATTTTTGATTTTTTCCTTTCTATTTTTTAATCAAATGTAGCATATTCTATTATGAGGAAGAAAACTTTAACGGAAACATGTAAAATAGTAATAAATATCAATGATTAAGAATGACATTATGCAACATATTTAAAAATATAAAAAGAGTCATTCTTCTATAAATAATATCATTGAAATATACGTCAAATATAAACAGATTAAAGATTTTCACCAAACACGAAGCTGTAAACAGCTGAGTATGGCTGAAAAGAGGAATGTCAGAAGAAATTTTAAATTTTTCAAGTCATCATTAGAAACGTTTGTGAGTATAAAAAGTTGTTTCACAAATATGGTATTTAGAACATTACATGGTAAGAAAGCTATAAATATTTAAAGGAAAAATTACTGCAATTTCTTTTAAAAGTTGAAATTAAAAACTTATAAAATTCAACTCATTGAAGCATATTTCGAATTTGTTGCTGATAGAAGCTGCAAAAAATAGTTAAATTAAGAAATTAAGAATTAAGTAATGCGTAACAATTAAGACCATGGTTGCTCGATTATGATTTCTGCGGATGAAAAGCAGCAACATGTTCCAGACATCATGTTTCCACAGTCTACAATTTATAAAAGGGATTTTTCTCCATATGCAACCATTTATAAGTAAAATTTTACTACAAAAATTGAGAAATGTCTTGTCGTGAAACTGGTTCTTTCATCACGACAACGATCACTACTTGCAAAAGAAGATCAATGAAAAGCGTGAAGAAGAAATCCTGAGCCTCTGGACTATTTATGTAATCCTCGTAACCTTAACCTCACAAAGAAAAAAATATATATGTAAGAATGGTATTTTCTATATTTTCTCCTGACATAACGAAAAATCTAGAAAATAGATACTCACATGATTAATGATTGCATTACAGTACAAATTAAAATAGGGAAAACAGTAGTTATTAAGAATAATTTACTTTATCACTTAAAGTTTGTTGTTCACATTTTCCGTTTACATTCTTTGACATGTAAAAATGGTTACAATGTAATATTACTTTTTATTATAAGTCAGTAATATATTTGTAATAAAACGTCTATTATGTTTAAAATATGTATTTCCTTTTTATGCTCACTTTATGCTGCAAAAAGGTATATATATTGAAACATTGAACCTGGTAGTCGTATAAAGAAATGTATGACAAAGATGCTGACGCAAACAGTTTGTAAATGCAAGAATTATTTTAAGCGCTATCGCATGTTGAAATTGGTCAAGATATTTAAATATCATAAGTTTTAAGTTCTGTTTAATTAATCAAAAACTTTAAACATTTTTTGGCATGTATAAAAATTTCCTTATCAAATAGGAAATCGTTTCATATTCAACAAATAAATATAACCATTTTTTATTTACATTGACAATACTTTAAAGAAAAAAAAATCCAAACAGTGTATTTTAAATTGAAAATTAAATATATGCTTGCCTATTTAAAGGGAGGAATACTTTGGCTAAATCAAATTAACGGTTCCATATAAAAGACATTTGCGGGTAAAAATTATATCATATTTAAAAGAAATTGCGCATTTTCATCCGTTGAAGTATTTTATAATAATACATGGACCACGCATAGCAGTTCCAAAAGTAAAGTTTTTGCTGTCGACTTTAAATCAATGCTAACATAAGACTTTTTTGTTTACAATATTTTATTTTTAAGTTTATTTAAAACATTTATTTACTTTTATTTTAACATTACTGATTGATGCAAGTCACAAAAATCAGTATTTTTCTAATGTTGTATATTAAAAAAAATGAACATGTGCTAAAAATTTGATATACGCTGTTTATTTTTAAACATTGAATATATATTTTTTATGTATAAAAATGGTGCCATATTTACCTAATATATCTCTGTTTGCATTTATAAATCATAATATTTGAATAAAAAGCTTAAAAATCTTCATATTTGAAGTGAAATGTCGTTTTTTCAGAAAACATAAATTAGTTATCACTATTACAGTGCGGAAACGTCTACAAACTTTTCCTTCATGGTTTCTTTTTGCCACTTTTTTTTTGTCTCTTTGGTATTTGTTCTTGGGAGCAGAGAAGTCTGCAGTGATATGCTAATTTAAAAGCGTAATCCTCATTATTCAATGGACTATAATTATAGATGTAATAAAGTTATTGAAAAATAAAATTAATTTTTGAAGTAATTGTAAGTGAATTGTAGTACTTAAAATTTCCATCCTAATGTAAAAAAAAAAGAGGGTTTTAAAAACACACTTAAATATTCCAGATTTTGATTTTCTACCTTTCATAACATTGAAAAGCAAAATAAATAAAAATCTTAAAATCAGTTTTGTAGGCGTGGAATGATTTTAATTATTACTAATTGAAAATAATAATTATTTTATAGAATAAAAGTATTATATTTAGAATTAATTTATCGAAGTATTCGTGTAAAACATTTCTGATATTTCGTAAAAATAAATAAACAGTTTGAAGTATTCCTTTAAATTTACATAATTTTGAGTGTTTGAAATTAAAAGCATTGTAAAAAAATTTTAAATATTTTCTTTCGTGAAGATAATTAATTACTTTAATAAAATTTCTGAAAACACAATATTTACTTGTTAATCTTTTTTTTTATCTTTTAAAAAATCTCTTTTGAAAATTCATTTAATAAACAACAAACAATCTTTTTTTCCTATAAACGTTGCCCGCTTGAGTGGGAAATTCCTTTTTATTTGAATTAATTAATGTGGTAAAAAAGTTGAAATTATAAAGGGGAAATATTTTAATATGTTAATACTTTTTTAATGTTTTGCTTTTTTAATATGTCTTGTTACGTTTTTATACTTCTAGCAAATTGCATAATTAAATTTTAAAACCTATGTATACATAAATTTTATCGTTAAATTAAAATATAAATGACAATTTAAAATAAGTGTTGTTTTTTATCTGTTTTATTTAATGTATAACTAGAAACAAAATAGCTGCAAGTCATTAGCAGTAATTAGATTTTATAAATGTCTCTTTTAGAGTAATACTGGAGTAAGTCAGAGTAAGTTAGAGTAAGTAAAAAAAATTGAAATTAGATTATATTTAGCATATATGGTATCTATACTTTTCCATTAAGAAGTGGATAAATATAATGCGGTACTTCTAATCTTTATTGTAATTAACAATGAAAAGAAATACACACATAAAATATAAGCAAACTTTTTTTTTTTTTTTTTTACGAATTAGTAGGATTGGCAAGAGAAGTATTATTTTACTGACAAGGGAGGTCGGCTTAATTGTATACTCAAAAGAGTTTAGAAAAATTAATAATGATTTTTCATATGTACTTAATATAAAAACTGTGAAAATTAGTTGCTAAATTCTCAATTTGTAAATACATACATATATATATATATATATATATATATATATATATATATATATATATATATACATATATATATTAAAGAATCGACCTCTTACCACAAAAGCGGTTTCACAAAGAGGACTGGTGCACGCTAAATACAAGTGGCAAAATTTGAAATGCTTACTGAATTTAAATTAAAACATTAAAATGGCTTACTGCTATTTTGTATATTTTTTTTACTTCAAAACATGAAACTCATGAGTATTTCATATTGTTTTGTTTGCTGACTGATAAAAAACGTGTAATATAATTTATTATGTTTTCACCATGTTGTCAAGTTAACATTTTAAAACTTGATTTCTGATGACAAAAATTAACAGTTACCGTTTTTTTTTTCCTCAAGAGATGTTGTATATTTGAGAATCCACATGTAAAATAGATCTTTTATTTAAATAGCATGCAGATAAAAATATAGAAATAAGAAATGTTCCGGGAGAGAAGACTAAATTAAACAACTTCTTTACCGAAATTTTATAATGATATAAATATGCAAAATACTATCATGTCTTTTAAAAGTATGTTATATTCTACGAAATATATCGAACATTGATACTGATTGAGATAACCCTTATAAAATACCAATGGATGAATAAAGGTGGGAGAGGAGAATGTCACATTGTATACACTCTAAATAAAAAGGAGTGACTATTCACTCCGGAGGAGTGAATAGTCACTCTATCGCAGAGTCAAAACATGCCCAAACTCTTTAGAGTGACTATTCACTCTGAGCAAAAGTGAAAATTTTGACTCTCTGAAAGAGTGAATATTCACTCCTGGGAAGTGAATATTCACTCTAAACACGGGTGGGTAATCACTCTCAGGAGTGACTATTCACTCTTGCTAAAGGAGTGCGCTTTTCACCCCTGGTAGAAGTGATTAGTCACTCTTTCATAGGAGTGAATGTTCTTTTTTTATGGAATCATATTTTGCTTTTACGGGCATTTTAAAAGAATCACATCTTTTACAGCATGAAATGAAAATAGATACAAGCATGGTAAAGATTGGAATAAAATACTTTATTAACAATATTTATTTAATTCATAGTTTGTAATACTATTTGAACTTTTAAGGAAACAATCAGATAAAGTTATATATGAATTTAAATTAGATTACTGACAGAAATAAACTACTATATTTTATTCCAATCTTATCCTTTGTGTTTGCTTTTATTGCATGCGCTATAAAAATATTACTTTTAAAGTTTTATAAATAACTTTTTAATAGGCGGATGCTATAAGTTTAACAATGTTTGATTTCATTTAAATTTTTCTTTTAAATATTAATTTCTATCTTTTTACCGCACTTTTATCCATGAATTGTTGCTATTTTTGCAAAGTCCTATTGTTCTAAAATATTTTTTATTTTTTCACTTAAAAAACAATGCTTATAAACTCACATCTTTTTTAAAATGAGTTCTAAGCATGATTTAATTTTTAAGAATGTGTATTTTTTTCCGCTGTGATTTTTCTTTTGTTTTATTTAATATGATCATGAAGTCTAAATTTTAAGTTCTCTGGAATATGTATATATTTTTCTTTTAAACATATTCCTTAACTTAATCATGATTTCTAATTTTCGCCCATTATTGATGAAAACAATACTTATTAATAAAACGATACGGTAAGCCATATTTAATTTAAATTTTTATTACCATAGATATTGCATTTTGGGAATATGAGCAAAATAGATTTTATATGTTTTATAGGAAAAGATTGACCTAGGAAATAGAAAAAAAATAAATATAAAAACAACACATTACATTTATTTATTTCTGTATGAATTTTAATTAAATTAATGTAAATGACTGCATATGAAAAGTTCTTATTGTTTGAAAAACATTTTAATGTAAAAAATTAGTTATTAATCGCTTTAAAATATTCATACCTATATTTTGTAAGTAAATATGAACTTTTTAAAAATATACTAAAGGTGTCTTATCGATAAACTTCAAAACAGTCATAAAAAATATTTTATTTCAATGCTTAAATATCATATTTTATTTTTTAGTGCCAAAAATTACGTGTATCGAAAACGTAGAAAATATGTTTAAATTGAAGGAAATTTAATAACTGATGCAGAATGTTTATAATTAATTTATTTTTATATTATTCAATCTCAAAATTTTAAAATCATAGACCGCAAAAAATGCTTACATACAGTTTAAAAAAATTAATGTTTCGTAATATCATAATCATCAAATATCATATTTAAATCCGAAACAGTAATAATGATGATAAATACTCTAAGGAAGGTCGTAGCCAATGATGGGATCATCAGGGTGAAATCTCCCTCCAAAATTTTTGTGGAGATGACTATACATATGCGATTAACTATCAGTTAAGACGACCAAAATTCGAAATTCAACAACAGTCAAAATTCAAAAATCAAAATTCTATGCGAGCATATCTTTATTGTTTGATTCTGTTAATAGATTGAAAAAAATGAATGCAGTTTCTAATAAATATTTAAAGTTCATACGATTTTTTAGAATCGGACGCTGTTAAAATAAAATTACTACAAAGGCCCGATACAAACTGTCACAATGGTTTAGCCAAAAAGGGTTGAAAAATGCACTTGAAAGACATTTTTAGCAGTAAAACTTTTGAAAAATAAATGTGTAAAATATCATATATTAATTTAATTGGCACTAATTTCAATACGTCACTAAAGAAGCATCTTTCATTTGCAATGAAAAAGGCTTAAAGTATCTATTGAAATTATATTACATTGAATTACTTGAATTCACAATAAAACTTAATTAAACTCTAACACTTATCTCTATTCAATCAGCAAAAAACAAATCTAAAATAAGTCAAGATTAAAATTCATGACCCTAAATCTCCCTCCGAAATATTTTTCTGGCTACGGCCTTGACACTATAAGTGTATATAATAAGAAACCAGTAAAAGAAATGTAACAGAACGACAAATTAATGTTTATATTGCGTCTGCAATGAAATCCAGATATTTTCTGAGTGAGTCAGCGTTGCAAACGAAACAGATAAAACTTTTTTTTTTCGATTTTTGGTAAAAGTACTGAATGGGAAGAATAAAATATATACAGACATTTTTTTAATTCACATTGGCCGAATTAATGAAGTTTTGATTATTTTTTGTAAGAATTGTGTTTTTCAATAATTAAAAGAATTATATTTCAAGTAGAGGTCTGCACGGGCCAAAATTTCCAGGCCCGTGCCCGGCCCAACTCATAAAAAGAATTCGGACCGGCGCGGCCCGATACAAAAATTCATAGTTCGGCAAGAGCCCGGTCCGGCCCGTAGAAAAAATAATATTGGCCCGATCCGGTAAAAAACTTAAAAGTTCGGCCCGAGCCCGGCCCGTCCCGAGTGAATGTCTGCAAAGCATTGATGATTTCTACGTCGATTTGTTTAAAAATTTGTCTCGTACGACTAGTTCTGGCCAAAAATATTTATCTTAACTTTTTTTTTTTCATGTTTATAATCTTCATTTTTATAGAAGTTCATCAGGCTGTAATATATATTTTTAAATGAATCTCTATATCTTGTATGTAAATAAATGTTCCAGTTATTCTTAATATTTTTAATCCATATTGTTATCCCATGTATTGAAGTGCTAAAAATCTGAAAAATGCTATACAGTAAAATCTTCTAATACGGAATTGCATAGAAAAGAAAAAAAATGCGTTATAGACATGTTCCCTTCTTAGCAAGTGTGAATGTATTATATATACTTATCTTACGTATTAGTGCATTAATTTTGCATGGATCAACACGTTTTTCATTTTAAAACAGAGTTCCGCAATAGGCAGGTTCCTTTTCATACGTTTTCTATATTTTAATTTAGCTATATTTTAATAAGCACAGAAATCTACTGTTCTTGAAAAAGAATAAATTTTAATGTTTAAGTGTAGAATAATGAAGATTAAAAAATGTACGCATTGTTTGCAAAATTTTGGTCCAGTCCTAATTTAACTGACTTTTGAATGGACCAGGCCACGCTGAGACAATGATTTTCATACAGGGTGGTTCAAAACTAAAACAATTTTGGGCCTTGAAGACTAGGAATGAAGCCAGTCCCGGCTCTGTACAGTAAAAATGAGTTAGGCCTGGTCCGGCCAGAGACTTCCGAAAAAAGTATGGCCCGGGCCCGGCACGAGTGCCGTCAATGAAAATAGGCCTGAACTCGGGCCGGGCTCAGGATTCGGGCCACGGCTGGGCATGTGCAGATCTCTAATTTCAAATCGCTACATGAAGAAATATAATAGACAATCACTTTTCTAGGAAGTAAACTTTCTAGATTAGAAATCAGGAGAACACTCCTCGATCAATCTTTTTCTATATTACATACAACTATTTAGCTCATAATCTTAATATATCTACACGAATAAATGATTAATATTAAATAATGACTTGCCTTATGAGTTCCATAAAGAGTTATTTTAATGACATCCTAATCTGTTAATCCTAAGATGGCTGACGAAAAAGTGATCATTTTTCTTATTTTACAAGGACGTTGTCGCCTTGCTGTTCTGATTGGTTAATAAGCAATGCATACGCAAGTCACTCTTTCAGGAGTGACTACTTTACTCTCGATAACGGAGTGAGACATTTCACTCCTTTCTAGAGAGTGGAAAATTCCACTCTTTAAGGAGTGTATTTTTACAAAATTCACTCCAAAAAGAGTGAAAATGATTGCCACTCTTTCAAAGAGTGAACATTTCACTCCTCCCAATTTTAGAGTGTATTATACACGAAACATATTGTTTTGTCTTTTTTCCTATAAAAAAGAACAGTGCACATTATACATGACATATATGACAAAGGAAGGTAATTTGTAAGCAAGATTTATACATGTACAATACCATTCAAGAGTGTAATTTAATAATATTAAATCCCGTTTACATTCTATGATTTGTAATAATAATGCCAAATATCGTTACATGCCATATACTGGGTAGCCAAGTTCCCTACCACTTTAAAAATCATAGGAAAGGAAGAAATTATGATAAAGGAGTGCGGTTTGCAAGAAAAGACTCACGCAGGAGTCAGATTTTTTTTTTCAGCAAAAAAAAAAAAAAAAGTTTAGTAAAAAAATCACATGTAGTGGGCGCTGACGACCGAAACAGGGACGACAGTTGTGTGGTAGAATGTTCTGGAGGTCATGTTGAACTTTTTTTATTGGAATAAGAAATGGATAGAGCGTATATTGTCCTGTTCATTGTGTTTAGGGCCGTTAGCGTTCTGTACATGTGATTTTTTAACTATTTTTCTGCTAAAAAAAAGAAAAAAAATCCGACTACCTTGTGAGCACTTTTTTTGCATACTGCACTCCTTTATCATAATTGCTTCCACTTTCATGAGATTTTAAAGTGCCGAATTTTTCACTCAACCGGTACATAATGCTTCAGGTATCAGTATATTACGTAACTTAATCTACTCTACAGGATAATTTGCAGTACATTCAGCATGGAACAGATTAATTTGCAGCCTGTTCTAGGACATCATTCTATTCAAACGTTTAATCTAATGGCTGCTGTTAAAAACGATCTGAGATATAAAGATTTATAAATATTTCCAGCTTTTAAATATTTTCAAAAGAATATTTTTCTTATATTTTCTTATAATTTTTCCTTATAGAAATATAATATTCGTATATATTATATAAATTATATCGAAAACAGAGAGCTGCCGCGGCGACTAATTTTTAATCCTACCTCACGTCGCTTTCTCAAAACAATAATTATAGACATACTGTACAAGAACATTTGCAAGAGATATATGCTATCAAATCTGTTTTATTTTATTAGTGGAGCGAAAAGAATAGAAAAATAGTCACCTGTGGCAACCCTGTAAACACGATTTTCTACATAATTAGAGAAATTTTATAAATTAAATTATTTAAATCTATCTGAAATTTGAAATGAATATATATATAATCGTTTTTCTACAAAATTGAAAGATATGTCGCAATGCTTATAAAACATTTCGAGATGTCACTGAACCAGTGTCATGAGTTTAGTGGAATTTTTAAATCATATAGAAAGAATATTAAAGAGTAATCGTTATTTAATAGCGAAATTTTTTTATTTTTATTTCAACTATAATTAACCTTTCTTTGCGTGATTTGTCCATGTTTATATATATATATATACCCTCATAGCATGCATGGTCACAGTGACGTCATTGTGACGTCACTGTAAGTCACTGTGGTCACGTCACAACTGTGACAAAAATGCCACCACTCAGTGACGTCACACTGTGACTGATATGTGAACTTCTTACAAAACTTTTAAAAATTATAAAAATTCTTCAAAACATGTTATTTACTGTAAAAGATATTTTTCTGCCAATTAAAAAAAATTGTGACGTCACTGTTATGTCACTACATGTAATGTACGTCTCATTATATGACAAAAAAACCCTACCATATACTGACAGTGTAACTCGCAGTGAAACAAAACATATGTTAAGATTAAAAGTTTCCACATCAAACAATAAAAATAATTCAGTGTTTGTTTCCGACTAATATTTCACAACAAAATTAAAAACTTCACCAAAAAATGTACATAAATAAAACACACAAATTTAATAGACGTGTAATCAAACTGCTCGCTTAGACTACTAAAACTTTTTGAATTAAAAAAAACTGTTGTAGGTAGTAAAATATTTTACGATATTTACGACTATTAACTCTTGGAATGTTGCTAATATGAAAGTATAGCTATTGAATTTTAAAACTTTATTTGAATACATAATTGATATTTTTCATATAAAAATGTTTTTTGGTGTTATTAGTGGTCAATCTAGAAAAATGTATTAACTGTAGAGATTTCAATAATAAGAAAATGTTTTCTTCCTGTATTCTATAATCCGGGAAAATGGTTTTTATTTATAAATTATTGTATGTATAAATTGTGTGTGGGTATGGGAAGGGACGGAGTTTTGTAATAAAGCAATGCTTTATTATAAGAAATAAAAACACTTGCATATTTTCAGTAATAAATTTTTCTGCTAGTGTTTAATTATTTTAAGTTATTCTTAAAAAATAAATTTGGCTACTTGTTTCACATTTTTTAAATAAATTTAACTTTTTCCGAATATAAAATAAAATACAGTAAAACCACTTTAAAGCGACCACGTTCCGTTCAAATTAAAATTGGTCGCTCCGGGAGGTGGTCTCTTAATAGAGGTCACGTTTAAATCTAGATTTTAATTGTTAAAAAAAGGTAACAATTAATGTTACTAAAATTTATTTTTCACATTTTGAAAAAATATGAAAATTTAGGTTTCAAAACAAAAGTTAATTACATAAGTTAATTACTGCAGGGTATAAAAAATGAATATATTGACTTTTTTGTGATTTTACGGTTTTATCTTTTATAGATTTTATTTCCAAGTCCTTTCGAAGTTCAGTAAATAAATGCATTTGTTTTTCTTTTTTTGGACGGGAGCAAATAATGACGATTTCATTAATTTATCTATTTTTTTTAGAGTTTCTTGACAGAATAGTGCACGGCAGTTTATTGACCGCCATTCTTAATTTGTCATCAGAGTTAAATTCATTGCCTAAAGAGGCACAAAGGTGTTTAAACACTTAAAAGTTATCGGAATAAAATATTTAAAAAAAAAAATTCTAAACTAACTTTAGAAGTTTGATGAATAATGCGCTCTCAGGAATTAATTTTCTAATAAAACTTTCTTCAAGCGACCAGGGAAAAGCGGAATTTATTTCATTTTCTTCAAAGAAATTGGTCGCTCATGGAGGGAGTTCAACATGAATGGTCTCTGAATGGAGGTAAAATTAGTATTGAGCCTATGGGAATAAATTTCGTTCTATGACAAAATGGTCGTTGAGGGAGGTGGTCGCTTAATGGAGGTGGTTGCACAGGAGGTTTCACTGTATACAAAATATATGTAAAACTCATGGCGTAATTAATTATTCATATTTTTTTTTGTTTTGCAAAACTTAAATAGCTTTACAAAACTTAAAACTTGAACTATTTTGAAACACATAAAAAAAAGTTAAATGCATCAAAAAATTCTTCAAACAAGAAATTTTAATTGGAAGTAAGTTTATAAAAATATTATATCATGTAAATGTATAAAAACGGAAAAGCCATCTGTTCTTGTTTTGATAAACAAAACAATGCTAACCGCAGACGATAAATCTATTAAAAACAGCATATTGCGTTTAACCTTTGGAACAGGCAGATGGAGTTTTTTGCTGGACAATAGGTAGCGTTATGAACATGCAGTCTGTCAGATAAAAACATTTAACCTAAAAAATTCATAGAAATAATCATCCCAAGGTCATACTTTAGACGAAAATATGAGTTCGAGATATTTACACTAGCTTTGGTGTGGTTTAAATGATTCCCATCATTGCTAGTGTATGTATTATTGACATATTTTCTACTGCCAAAATTTGTTCTTCCTAAAACATGGATTACATCGAAATTTAAAGAATGACGTTAAGGGGAAAAAAAAGGTATGAAAAATATTTTATTCCAGAGTTTGCTTTTCTTTAAATTATAACGCTTTTAGTATTTTCTTATAAACATTTCATTAACCTAATACAGTTTAGTAGATTTATTATTTAATTTATTGAAATAAATAACTGTCTCAACAATTTTAATCAGATGATTAATATCAATTATATAAATTTATTTTAATCAGATTTGTTTTCTTTTAAAATATTATAGGTTAAAATCACATGTTTTCTCAAACTTTAAAATGACATATAAAAATATTATAATCAAAGCTTAACATAATTAGCAAATATTTAAATGTATTTAATGTATTAAATAAAAAGGCCTTTTTATAGAATAAAATTTTTTGATTGTCTCAAACAATTTGCGTTGCACATTTTTATTTAAAAATTAATATATGTTCGGAAGAAAAGAAGATTGTTTATTCTATTTAGAAGAAATAGGAAATTTTTACATAATGGAGAAGTACTATTTAAAGGATATCATACATATGTAGTATTAAGAGTGAAAAATCAGTGTCAATGAGTATTATTCGATGTGAAAAAAGTTATAAAAATTATAAAGAGATATCCTTAGCTGGTAAGAACTTTTCAGTTAGACATTATGAACGAAAAGCTTTGAAAGTAAACCGGTGTCTTAATTTGTTGACAAATATAGAAATTATGCAACCCAGTGAGAATTTAAATTTGGTTATATTGAAAGATTTTAATTTTTAAAACACATATCCATGTACTTGAATGAATGAAACTAAAATGTAAAATATATTTCTTTTTTTTTTTTTCTAGACACTTTTAATATTTTACTTTTTGAATGATTTTATACGCATAAACTTCAAAATATTTATACTATACACTCTATTAGAAAACAGACTGATTAAAGGGGGCTTGTTATTTATGATTATCATCTAATCCTGTAAATAAAATAATAATAGTAATAATGAACCAATGTGTGCTTCTATTTTTTGCTTATGGTTTTAATTTTTATACTTTATTCACATAAAAATGACTAACTATTTTACATTATTTTCATTATTTTTTATTTTACTGTGTCATATAAAAGTAAATATGATTGCCTGCATTTGTAACAGACTGTATATATAAAATTTTCACCACACGTTATTCTAAAACCTTTATAACAAATTAAAAACGTCATCAAACATTGTTCATAAATAAAACACAAATTTAATAAACATGTAATCGAACTGCTCGCTTAAACTACTAAAACTATTAGAATATTAATAATAATTTAAAAAAAACTGCTGTAGGTAGTAAAATCTTTGGCGATTTCTTCGACTATTAACTCTTGGATTGTTGCTTATATGAAAGTATCGCTATTGAATTTCAAAACTTTATTTGAATAAATAATTGATATTTTTCATATAAAAATGCTTTTGGTGTTATTAATCAAATGCATTAAAAAGAGATGCTAGTTCATAAAAACAGAGCATGATGACAGAGCTTCATGAGTAAATGTAATATAGTAATGTGTTTCGTAATGCTATAAGAAAAAGTGTATAATTTGTTAATATGATAAATAAAGTTACATTAATTTTTAAGGATTTTATGAATTACAAATTGAAAAATACAATTAAATAACGACATGATTTAACAATATCTTGTATTTTCTGAAGAAATAAAGTTCTATAATTTTTGCAAGGTCTTGGACACACTGATTTAGGAATACTGTTGTATGAGGTAGTTTTTTAGAAGAAATTTCTGATTGCAACTAAAGGTGAATTTCACTTTTAAAAAAAAGGGATGTATTTCGCCCATTTTAAAAAGAGCAGGGTACTGCAACTTTAAAAAATGGCCTAGATTGAACAGTAAGTAATTGCAGAATTAATAAAAACAGCAAATAAATATAATTTAAGGTTGTATTCCGATCCAAACTGCTTATTTTCTAATTCATTTTAAAATTCATTTTTGCTCTCAAAAGTATCAAACTGGGAAATTCTCTTATTTAGAAACTACATAATGTGCCGTGCTTCTCAATTTTTTGATAAATGCAGAAAATACTGTATTAAACGCTGTCAAAATTAGCGTTTTGAACCGAATTTTCCAAAGCGTGCAATCTGGGAATGAAAAAAAGGGTCATACTGAGAAAATAATTATTTAAAAATCAAATTCTAATTAATTGAGCTGAAAATGAAATCACACGGCACGTTAAACAGTCTTCAAAAATCACTCCTAGCAAGTTTCATGTTTTTACTTTTAAAAATGAGTCTGAAAATGTCTCAGAAAATTTTGAGCTGTTGAGGGTGGAAAAACATTTTTTCGAATATACCCTTAATTAGTGGCACAAACAACAAAACAAGCAAATATGGTTTCCAGCTCATCTTGCATTTGTACAAAGGAATATTACTATTAATCTCCGACGCTTTGGACGGAAGCAAAGATGACATTTTATGGAATGACGGAGATTCTTCATACACCGATTCATATTACAATAGTGGTACTGCTACCTTCAGTGAAAGGGATTTATTATGAGAATTTTTTGTCAAAATTTTCACAAAGATTATTTGTAAATTTTACGTCTATGAAAATATTACTATAAAAAGAAAAATGGTATTTAATAAACAGCATATAGTTTGGAAACATATGATAAGTTACTAATTTTATTATAATGTGTTTTTTTATACCAGTAATGTTTTAGCATTAGAGTGTACAATATTGTGTAGTAGATTTCCCCGCATAATAGTCGCACTTAGACTTTCACAATGAAAAATTGGCAAAAATGTGCGACTATTACGCGAGTAAATATTGTAGTTGTTAGCTCCAATTTGCTGTAAATTTATTATTGCAAAAGCAGAATGAGAAAATATTACCTAATTATTCTTTTACTCTCAAAAGTTTTTAATACTTGCTGTGATGTTTATAAAAAAGAAAGAATAACTTGATTGATTAAAGATGAATTGCGTAAAAGCATCGCGAAAAAATGCAAATTTCGTCAAAAGATCATGAAAAAAAGCGAATTTAATCTAAGATTAGCAAATTTTGTCAAAATATTGTAGAAAAAACGCGAATTTCGTCAATGGACCGCATAAAAGGCGAAAGTTTTAAAATAAATCGCGCAAATAAGGTGAATTTTGTCAAACGATCGCGAAAAAAATTCTAAATTTCTTCAAAAGGTCGTGGAAAAAAACGTGAATTTCATCTAAGAATCGCAATTTCGTCAAGAGATTGAAAAAAAACGTGAATTTCGTCAAAGGATCGCGAAAAAATGCAAATTTCGTCAAAAGATCGTGGAAAAAACGAATTTCATCTAAGAATAGCAAATTTTGTCAAAAGATTGTAGAAAAAACGCGAATTTCATCAATGGACCGCATAAAAGGCGAAATTTGGTAAATAAATCGCGCAAATAAGGCAAATTTTGTCAAATGATCGCGAAAAAAATCTAAATATCTTCAAAAGGTGGTGAAAAAAAACGTAAATTTCATCTAAGAATCGCAATTCCCTCAAGAGATTGAAGAAAAACGTGAGTTTCGTCAAAGGATCGCGAAAAAATGCAAATTTCGTCAAAAGATCGAGGAAAAAAAGCGAATTTCATCTATCAAATTTTGTCAAAAGATTGTACAAAAAATGCGAATTTCATCAATGGACCACATAAAAGGCGAAATTTTGTAAATAAATCGCTCAAAAAAGGTGAATTTTGTCAAACGATCGCAAAAAAAATCTAAATTTCTTGAAATGGTCGTAGAAAAAAACGTGAATTTCATCTAAGAATCGCAATTTCGTCAAGAGATTGAAGAAAAACGTGAATTTTGTGAATTTCAAAGCATAGTGAAAAAAGGCGAATTTCGTCAAATGATAGTGAAAAAACATAAAATTTTGTCAATAAATCGTACAAATAAGGTGAATTTCGCCCAAGGATTTCGAACAAAACGTAAATTTCAATAAAGTATCGTGAAAAAAACATTCTGAAAATTTTCTGTGAACTTTAGAATTTTTTTTTTACTCATAAACATTCCTGCTTTCATTGCCATGGTGCATTGATTGAACTCGAATATCGATTTCATTTTTCAATAAATATATTGCATCTTAACGCTGTTACAACATTGTCATTGTAGTCACATATTCGTCACAAAGTTGATGACAAAATCGTCACAAATTACACAATTTTCACAAAATTGTCACAATGTGACTTCACAACATTGTCACTGTCGTCACAGAATCATCACAGTGTTAATGACAATTTCGTCACAAATGACACATATTTCACAAATTGGTCTCACCGTGACTTCACAAATTGGTCACAATGTGACGTCACAAATGAGCTCTAAAACGGCCATAACGACCTCACATTCTAGTCACTGTGACTTCACATCGACGTCACGTGACGTCACATCGACGGTCACAAAGTCACAGTGTGACTTCACAACGACGTCGCCGTAACGTCACCATGCCTTACGGGTATATATATTGTAAATCTGCTGTTTTTGCAGTTTTTATAACTTGTTACACTTAATTGTATGTTCTCTGAAAATAGTCCATTTTTGTCTGTCTATTGCCTTTTTGTCTGTCGATTGCCTTTTTGTCCGTTTTTTTGAATTTTTTTTTTTTTTTTTCGGTTTAACTATTTATTTTTTTCTCTTTTTATATTGTTATACATTTATGTATGTTAAATATACTTTCATCCCTATTGTTATTTTATTATAAATTGTCAATTTCAGTTATATTTATGTGGTTTGACCGCAATTAAACAATTTTAAGATTCCCTAATGCCACTGAAAGTCGAAACTACCTCTATAAGTTAAGTCCATTGTTCCACTTAACGCGAATTAAATAAAAAAATAAATTAGTATATGAAATTTCTGGCAGATATTTTGTATTTAAAAAAAATGCGCTGAATTTGTAAGACTATACTAAATTTGTTTTCGTTAAAAACGGCCTTTTGTGCATATTACATTATAATGACGAAAATATTTTTTTAAAAAATGAACTTTCTTATAAACGTAGAATACGTCCATAAATTTTTTGTATAGCGCACAGTGTAAAATTGAGTTTAACATTAATAAAACAGTGATAGACTTTGCTAATTATAGGTTAAATTTCATATTTATATTACATCTAATGACTGTGTTTAAACGTGTGCATTCTTTACACATATACTATTCAATGACATTTTATTATTTCTATATAATTTTATACAATACAGATTATTTACGATACTCCTATTTTTTAGGGTTTCGTTCATCTGACGAAACCCTATTCGTCTCATTCCTTTGTCTGTCTGTCCGTCACGGAGCCCGTTCTCAGAAACTATACATGTTAGAGACTTGAAATTTTGGGTACTTATAGCTGAACACCTCACATCAAACAACAAATCATAAAATTTTGAAAAAGTTGGTAAATAACTGAATTACGGGCTAATTAACTTCTAAAATTAACCAATCCACCTTTTTAACGCAGGTTCAAATGGACCTTCTCCAAATCATCCATGTTTCTCCTAAGGGTTGCCAGTAAAATCTGTCGATGCACTGTTACCACGGAGGAAATTAAGCCGGAAAATGAAGTGGAGATTTTAAAGCGAAATCGCATATCAGAAAATATTGGTGAGAGAAATTTGTAAATGGAATAGACAGACGCAGAAAAAAATCTGCATTCATTTGGTATAAAGTTCACATTTCTGCGATGTGTATAAGTTAAAATATTCACTAAAAATCGATTGATAAAAATTTAATTTCTTTAATTGGAAAGGCAAGGAAAAAATATTTCAATTCGGCGGGAAAGCAGGTAGACATGACGACGCTGCGGTTAAATACATGACGACGCTGCGGACGACGCTGCGGCTTTTTAAATATTACTTTTTTTGCTTAAATTTTTTGGCATCCCGATGTCAAATTTCTTGCTGATTTCATTGATACCGATATCTAAGTCCTATCTTAATTACAAGCTGAAATATTAATTATTATTTAATTAATCGTTTTATTGCTATCAAATGCGTCGATTAAAATGGAGACACGTGCTTTTTTAACCACGAATTAACTTAAATTAGGAAATCTAATAATTTAGGTGGGGTTTTTGAACAGCGCTATGAGATAAGTATAACTCATTCATCATCAGAAAGTTTACAAGTATTCATACCACTATTTTCGAATATAATTTCAGGAAATATCTTTAATTATTGGTTAAGACCGCCACTCGATCTGTTTGAAACTTTAAGATAGTTTATAACACATAAGAAAAAAAGAAAAAAAGAATGGAGTGTGATATTTCGAGGAGGGGGGAGGGAGCTAGAATTATTTTTATAATCTTAGCGTTTGTTACCGCAGCAAATGTTTTAAATTCTTGTTTAAGACCGCCACCATCCCGACCCCTGTATCTACGGAAAGATTGCGTAAAGGAGTTTCATTCAGATATGCTTTTGTTAAGAATAGAGTGCATTCCCTGATGGTGGAATGTGGAACTAACATAACGCGATTTTGTTAGAATTAGGAACTCTAACAAGTCGATCTTTTTGAAACTTTAAGATATTTTATAACACATAAGATAAAGTGTAAAAAAGAATGACACGTGAAATTCCGGGGAGGGAGGTGCGCTAGATTTCTATTTAAAAAATTAGCGTTTATGACCGCTTTAGGTGCCTTTTTTGAGGGAGTCCTGAGATATATGCTACTTATTTAATATAAAATTGTCTAAAGTTTAGTTACCACTATTTCCGAATAGTAATTTCAGCAAATATTTTAATTTATTAATAAGACCGCCACAACCTCGAGTAACATATCTACTTATAGGTTGTTTAACGGTGTTTCTTTCCGATACAGTTTTTTAAAGAATAGAGTGCGCTCCCTGGTAGTGGAATGTGGAACTAACATAACGCGATTTTGTTAAAATTAGGAAATATAACAAGGCGATCTGTTTGAAACTTTATGATAGTTTATAACACATAAGAAAAAGTTTATAAAGATGGCGTGTGAAATTTCGGGAATTGGAGGGGGCGCTAATTTCACTAATTGATTTATTTCTATTATATACTTATTTTACAAGGCAGTCACGTGATATTTCATTGCAGTATACTTCTGAACGGTGTCCGATTTTCAAAAATACAGCATAAATGTATGCCAGATAAAAATGTCAGAAGTATTGATACCACTATTTTCGGATAGTAATTTCAGCAAATATAATAAATTCTTGGTTAAGACCGCCACCCCCTCGACTAGCATATCTCCTGATAGGTTGTTTAACGGAGTTACGCTCAGATACAGTTTTGTTAAGAATAGAGTGCGCTCCCTCGTGGTGGAATGTGGGATTAACAGACCGCGATTTCATTTAAAGTGGGAAATCTAACAAGGCTATCTGTTTGAAACTTTAACATAGTTTATAACACATAAGAAAAAAATTATAAAAAGTGGTGCGTGAAATTTCGGGCAGGTGGGGAGACGGGAAGTGGCAAAATATTTCTTTTTTGTTTCATACCGTTTTAGGTGTGTTTTTTTGTCGGAGTCCTCAGATACATGCTACTTATTAAATAAAAATATGTCAAAAGTTAAATTACCGCTATTTCCGAATAGTAATTTCAAAAATTATCTTAAATTCTTGCTGAAGACCGCCACCGCCTCGAGTAATATATCTACTAATAAGATGTGTAAAGGAGTTTCGTTCAGATACGCTTTTGTTAAGAATACAGTGCGCTCCCTGGTGGTGGAATGTGGAACTAACAGACCGCGATTTCATTTAAAGTAGGAAATCTAACAATGCGATCTGTTTTAAACTTGAAGATACTTTATAACAAATGAAAATGAAGTATAAAGAAGAATGGCGTGTCCCATTTCGAGGGTGGGAGGGGGGGGGGGTGAGGGAGGAGCGCTAGCAAAATTAGGAAATATAGCTGGACGATCTGTTTGAAACTTTAATATAGCTTATAAAACATAACAAAAATTTTAAACATCAGGCCGCGTCAAAAATCACGCTGACCATTATCCCGCTTCACCCACCCCAAAGGGGGCACTTTTCTAAATTTGGCAGATACCCGTCATGTGATATATCGTAGCATTTCGGGGTGGGGGGGGGACGAACAAAATTAGGAAATATAACAAGGCGAATCTGTTTGAAGCTTTTTACGATAGCTTAGGAACGGTTTGCCAAAATTTTGTAGATGTTCCATGGCGATATGTGTACTGGACGTTTTGAAAGTAATATTAAACGAAACCCTTTGTGCGATCTATGATCACACTTACCCATTTGTTTAATGTGCGCCATACATGAAATATATAAGAATCATTATGCTTATTACATGCTTTAAATAATGCAATTAAAATACAAACAAGGAATGTATGCTGTTGAAATAATGTGTTCATAAATTCCGTACATTGTAAACAAATGACAAATGTTTCCTATTCCATGAAAATAAAGTAGAGTAAACTCTGCCTAAGGCGGAATCGATCGGGATCGATGAAGTTTTTCGCGCCGTAGACAATATTCTGCCATAGGCAAAATCCCCCCCCCCAAAAAAATAAATAAATAAATAAGTAAATAAATAAATAAATAAATAAATAAGTAAATAAATAAATAAATAAATAAATAAGTAAACTTTAAAAAAATAATAATGCACATGTTGCATATTTTTTACATTCGTAAGTTTTAGTGCCGTTCCTTAAAATTAAATTTTTAATGAAATTAAAGTTTTTGTTAAATTTATAGCCCTTAATAATATTAAAAAAACATTATTCGAACGCTGAAATAAATAGAATTGATTAGAAATGGCTTCAGTTCTGTAATTTAACGAAAAATATTTACTTTAGTAAATACCTCATTTTTAACATAGTTTCTGACGAGACAGAAAATAAGATTTTATCGATGCTTATTTTTACTTCCGGTTTAACTAGCATTCTTCAGTAACACATTATGAGTCGCACTGTGTTATTCATTTTTATGGTTAAGCTTTACCATATTTAACCTTAAAGTTAAATATGTTTCTTTTGAATTAACTCCATTAATCCACTAAGAAATTAAATTCAAATGCTCGATACTATTTCATGTATATACATATCAGTTTTAAAGTTTCCTGAATCAAATGCATTTCTTTTTTCAAATATCTTTTTTGTTCCGCCTTATGCAAAATTTTCGGTTCGCCGAGGCTTTGAAACACTTCCGCGTTAGACAGATTTCCGACTTACACAGAGTCCGCCTTAGACAGAATTTACTGTATAATCACTTATGGAAATATACAATAATCTCTTTCAGATTATTTGGAATTCCAAAATGTGTAACCAAGTTAGCACTTACCCGCAAGAAAAGTGACAAATCTCGACAAAAATAAGTTTCACAGGAGAGGCAAAAGAACATTTGCATGATTTTACTGTAAGATGAAATTATAGCACTTAGCTCTACATGCAGGAATAAAAACATGCATAGAAGCATAAAACCCTTAGAAAAGAAGGCATATGGTAAGGTTTGGAAAATTGGATAATTTTATTTTCGCACACAACCCATCCCTCTTCTGTGTCACAAATGGACATATAAAAAAAAAAAAATGATTTTCCGTCATGAAGCCTTCTACACACAATAGACGTTGATACACACCTTCAAGTGGCTGCAGCAAGGGAGGCTCTAAGATGAGAGGTAGTTGCTGTTCTATTACTTCGTACACATAACCGCAATACCGGACATCGATGCTTATCGTAGCTCTTGTCGTTCTTTTGCCTGAACTTTCTGGCATCCAAACCAGTGGTTTGAATTTGTTTCCAAAGCCTATGAACAACAGATGGACTCACATTTAGCCATTTGGCTACCTCTGTCTGGCTTTAACCTGCCTCCAATCGTCCAATAGCTACGTATCGCAATTCTGCAGACAAATGATACCTCGAGTTCATACTAATGAATTGGCTATCTCAGTTTTCTTATCTCATAATCACAGCGACAACTGCAGCCGTAATCTCTAGCATGCATTTTTATTCTCCACATAGATGAAGCAATCCGATTGCAGAGCCACTAAATTGCGATTTATAATTTTATTCAGTATCTTTCAGTTAACAACATATGGAAATTTCATATGGATAGCTTTCTTTTTGAACGAGTTATCGCTGTTTTTGTGATTTTTCCTTAATTTTTGGAAACCAGTGTATGTCTGATGCATTATTTTATATCTTGTTTATTTGTGCACTATGATATTTTAAAATTTGTTTTTTTCTTCCAGTATAGGTTAATAAACTATTTAAAAAATATTAGACCAAAAAAGTCATTAGATTCCATTAATATGCTGTTTATCATAAGTTACAAAAAATCTAAGCTTATGAAATTCGTAAACTGAGTATGAGGTCTTTTAGTATGCAGATATTTACTATTCAAATGAATAATAGACTAATTTAGGGAAGTAATGAACTTTCAGAAAATGTTTCAATGAACCTTAATGGAGTATTATATTTGTAACAATGGACTGATAATGAGTTTTAAAATAAGTATAATTAAATAAATGTGTGTGGAGTAATTGTTGTCAAAATTTATTTGGCAGTAACATTGGACGCGGTTGTTATTTAAATAATACTGACTACAGAATACCCGGATTTCGTTATTAATGTAATATTAATATTCCCACATACAATTAATACGATACATTAATATAAATTAATACGATACAATATGAAACGAAAAATTACACAAGCTTGTATTTTTTATATTTTCTGGTGATAACATATTTAGTCCGAGAGAAAATAAAGAGAGGAATAATTTCCAATCATACGTATTTTACACATTAGGCGCAAAAGTTCCCGTTGCAGGAACAACAAGTTTCATTTTTTTTTTTCTCTCCAAACATTTAAATTTTTTCTAAAGTATATTTTTATGGAAAAATTAATAGCATTAAGTTAATACATACTTGTTTCAGATAGATAATTTTGATTTTTCTATTTTTTGTAAATTTTTTAAACAAAATAATTTTTGGGTTTCCGACTATACCAAGTAAAATTTCTAAAAAGAAGAAAATATTTTTTTTCAGATTTTACAAATACAACGAAGATGTAAAGGCAATATTTCAACTAACAATAAATTAAATAGATCGAATTAAATAGATAATTTTAAAATGACAGTACAAAGTTTTCTTTGGAATGTTCCTTTAACGGTAGTTTTTGAAGTTTTTGGTTCTATTCCCGTTACTTTGTTTGCAAACACTCTTTCAAAAAGAATAGAATGAGCACCTAGTCAGAAAGTGCAAAGGAATCATTTAAACTATTATATGTTTAATTGTTGTGTAACATTACTCGTTGTGTAATATTACTTAGAAAAAATCATTTTGAACAAGTTTAGATTTTATTAAAATCTTTGAATAAAAGAGGCCACTTGAGCACCATATGACTTTCATATATAGTGATTATTAATTATGCTTAAAAGGCTATTCATATTGACTTTTATGAACAGCAGTGTATTTCAGTGTCCCTTGTTGTGTAATATTACTTAGAAACAATCTTTTTTGAACAAGTTTAGATTTAATTAAAAGCTTCGATAACCTCCCAAAAAAGAAAAGATAGGTGGTTGACTTTTATTTGCGTGAAAAATTACCAGAAAGAAAATAAAATAATTTTATCTGATTTGAACTCTAAGAGAAAAATATTCATGATTGTGCTATGAGTGAAAATGAAATATTAATAAAAAATTAAAAATCGATTTTTGTAATTCTTTTTAAAAAGAAATCGAATATAGCAGCATTTCATTCCTCTCTACAAGTTAGTTTTTAGTATATGACGTATCACGTGAACCATGCAAATATTTAGGCTAACTTCATTAATACCTTGTAAATAAAAGCTATACAGAACTATCGCAGAAAATTCTTCATTTTGTTTTTAAAATTTAATAAATGTAAAAAAAAATTAATTTTTATTTCTGAAAATGTGACTTACCAACATAAAGTTCTTTTTATTCTCACAAAATTTGTAGCCTGCAAGGTGACTAGTAAAGTAAGGTCAATAGTCAAAGTAATTTCCAAATGTGGAAAAAATGTCAAGACCAAGATTTCAAATCCTGGTCGAGATATTTTTAGCCCAGTTGAAATTAACATCTCATCCTATTATTTACCTGTTAGAATGATTTTTTTAAAAATCAATCTAGTGTAATTACGCATCGAGCGTGTTCTGCAGTTTCATTCTCTGCGATTTATGCTGTTGTGCAGATTCAGATATCAGAACAGATGCTATGATCAAAAAGGTTAGCTGGGTGAATTAGATTTACCAGATTCGCCCGGGATAGCTCAAATTTTAGAACATTGGCGGCTTCAGTCAAGAGATACCTGGTTCGAATACCTGTCCGGACATTTTTCACCCAGTTGGAAATTTACATCGCATATGATTTATTTACCAATTAGAATAATTGTGTTAAACGTAATCTAGTTTAGATTTGAATAGGATTGAAACATTTTGGATACAAATTGGGTCGCAAAGGACTGAATGACAGACCTACGTTTTATAAATTTAACTAGTTTTTCTTAGACTGGTAAGAATTTTCAAAAAAAAAAAAATAGTTTGAGCTATAACTAAGCTTCTATTTAAAAGAATTGTTAAATTTATCATTTTAGTTCTGGGAAAATATACCTTTCATAGAATAAAAGTTAAATTTACGAAATATGTGTTTATTTAATAGTATATTATTATAACATATTGTTATTGATTACCTTAGATGGAAATGCGCGCTAACTGAGGAACCTTAAATTTCAATGAGGTGGAAATAAACGGGCAAAACATTGTGTATTCAGCTCACTGATGTATTCAGCGGCTTGCATAAAAATGTTCCAGAAAAATAGTAAAATGTGTTTCTAATTTATCGAAAACACAATTACATAAAACAAATATGTGTATGTGCGTATGCAAAGGAAATAGAAAAACGTAAATGCACAAATATATTAACTTAATTCTAAATAGTTATCAAAGTAATAAAAACAAAATATTAAATCAAAAACAGCCAGTTGAGCAAAGTAGAAATTAATCTAAAAATAGAGAAAATGCAATTATCGGAAAGCGGGTGATTTTCTATTAGATTATATCTAATGCATTTAAATTACATTTTTCCCCCAAAATTCAGTAGAAAATTTTCATTGAGAAACTGTATTTTAAGACGTGTAAACGAAGTAATATAAATTAAATTCTCTAAAAAGAAATGTTGATGTATTTATTTCGTGAAAGGTTCGGAAATTTGAATAAATGACTGAAATTTCATTTTCACATTTTCGAAAACTTTTAATTTAGCAAAATATTCTTGAGCGAGAATGTCACTATTTTTAAAACAAAAATTTTTGTTTTTATGCTTTGGAGAAATATAAAATCTATATAGTTTTCAAATTTTATAATATCTTTCACATATAGAAATTGGTTAATCTAAAATGCATAAACAATGAAATGCAACTTTCTCTTTAACTGCTAATTAAAATATTATTTTCACAGAAATACAAAGTTTTACATATATTTAAATATAATATTTTATTTCTTAACCTCATTCTGTACTTTTGATTTATTCATTTGTATCGTTTGTTTGTCTGTTTTTTTTTTATTATTTATTTTTTCCACCTACCTATTTGCTGGTCTAGCAGTTAAAGTGCTAGCTACTGCAAAGTTACAGGATTCGAATTCCGACTCAGAAATAGATGCTTGTAGAGCGTCGAATTCAACATCAAACGGATGTTCCCGCTTATTTAGCCCTTGTGTGAAAAATATTATCTTAGGGCCTGCAACTAGTAAACCAATCAACCAGATCATTACACATAAGAAGAAAACGGATAGCAGATGTAATTGAAACTTATGAAGATATAATGTTAACAACCGTTGCTCTTGCAAAAAAATGTTTTAAGATGTTTTAACACTAGAACGCCCGGAAATTTTACTCAAGTTTCATAAAAATATTTCACACCAGATTTTTTATTTAAAATTATTTGACTGATTTATTTAACGTAAATCTGCGTTTTTAAAATTTAACTTATTTTGTGAAAGAATTTTTGGTTCCAGTTGACATTTAACCATATGGTCGGAGTCGAATCGACTCCTTCCGGGCGTGCTAGTGTTAAAATCAACTTCTTAAAAACTCTCCATAAAAATAATCCGTTCACTATTAAATAAAAAGAAATAAAATGTATGCTTCTGAATATTTAAAAAATGAATAAATTTACTAAACGTATCCGTAAAAGTTATATTTGCGTTATGCTATCCATTTGCATAAATTTCACGTAGTTTGTATACAACGATGCAAAGTAAACATTTACACACGTCTTACTTATTCTATTCGATAGCGTGACTCAAATGATAAATCAATTTATTGAAATAAATACGTTTAAATGGATATAATATGCTCAGTGACAGTGTTTTGGAAAATTAAACGGGTAGTTTGGGGATGGAGATATACTTCAGAAGACAATATAAAAATAATTGCAATTGAATTTTAAGTAAACAATCAGTGAATGAATTATATTTTTCTTCTCTTGTTAAAAAATAATGCTTGCACCGGTAAATATAAATAAAAAAAGTTGAATTATACAAAGAAATATACAAATTATAACATAGAGTGGGTGAAAATAGTATATCTTTATTTTTGAGTACCATATTTAAAGTTTCATATGTAAAGTATGCTCTGTCGCAAACGTTTAACACGTTAAGGTTTTTTTACTCACGCATTACTCTTTTGAGCTTCTTTGCATTTTATTTTAATAATAAATGCCATTTTGCAGTTGCAGTACAGGGGAGGGTAGCTGAATGTAGTCCACTTCACTTATTTTCCGGTGTAACTCAGCTCATTATTGGGATATCTGGAAAATATATGTCTACACGTGGACAATCTATTCGTCTACTAACTAAATAAATCTTTAGAACAATTTCCTTTTAAAAATTTTAAGTTTTATTTTAATTTGAAAAAATTGTCAAAAGTGGTCCAGATTTATTGACTGCCTCCCAGTCTCCTAAATTGGACTAAACAATATTAGGCTGTTTTAATGAGTAGGGAATATCACTAATTTTATTCAAAGCCAAGTTCTCGATTAATGAAACAATCGAACAAAACGACAGCAATCAAATCTAATGAAGTCAAATATCGAAGTAAGAGTAATTATTTTAAATCAAAATGTATTCAAACTATAGATCAAATTTATAAGAAATTAAGAATAGAAAGCATGGAACAAATTGCCAGTTATTTCAAAATCAGATAAGAAATGATTCAAGTTTTACAGATGAATTTATTTTGTTCATTTTCTATTCCAGCGCACACAACATGGAGCCATATTTGGCAATCTGAACACTGAATCATTTCTGCTATTTAATTTTACTTACAAATTAGGCAAAACCAATCATCATTGTCTTGATTTTTGTTTTTATATTCTGAATCCTTAGACCATTATTGTTCCAACATAAATTTTCTTTACTCTATGTCTGTAGTTCTTTCCTTGCATCATTTTCTTCCCAATTGAATTACGCAACATATTTTTTAAAACTTGATTTTCCCGATGCTTTTATGATTTGAGAGCTTTCTTTTTGTCCTTTTTTTTTCATTTCATGGTTTACTTTATATAGCGAAGATGTTAACACAGCTGTTTTTGGCTCACACTGCGCTTTGACTTAACTAATTTTGGCAAGGAAAATAACTTTTCTAATGATTCTTTGGATTTTTCGGTTTTTATAGTCACAGACTTCTTGATATTCATTACTGACTTTTCAAATTTATGATCGTACATCTGGTCCAATTAAGGCAATTGCGCCATTTTTTAAAACAGGTAATATCAAGACTAAGAATAAAAACGAAAGCAAAAAAATGGTCGAGGAAAATATGTACAATAAACACATGAATTTAGATATGTATATGAAAACATAACAGCTCACCTTAGTTTTAAAGTATTATCTTATGTTTAATAGGAATAAAATAGATCAAAACAGCTAATTTTAGATTTTTAAAATGTGTCTGAAAACTGCACGTAGAAGAGGGGTACTTCTTCTAACCACAAATGACGTAATGCTGATGAGTAGAATTTCATCGGTTTATGGCGTCTCTTTGTATAATTAACAGCAGCATTGCAACGGTCCATTTAAAACGGCAGTCCAAATATGGCTACTCTTCCCTATATCTATATGTATTGTAGTCAAAATGTGAACGCTATTGTTAAATTTTTTATTTATTGTAGAAAAATGCATTTAATGCTTTTTTACTGCACTTTAAAAATTATCACTTGAAGGTAGTAAAATGTTTATTAAACAATATCACATATCTACTGCGAGAAACAAAACATAACTTTTAAAGCAAAAGGTAAATAAAAGAAAACGTTCAGGAATTTTTTATTGCCTGTAAATTGATTTTCTTTTTTAAAAGCATCCTTTCTGAAACGGAAAATGCATACATTTTTATATTAAATCTAATTAAAAACATTTTGAGTGAAAATTTCGCTTTCGCAAAAGCACTATCTAAATGATTTACTTTAAGCAATTAATTTAACATTTATTTTTAATCAATACCTACTGGAAAGGTCCGTAATAATAAAATATATATATATTTTGGAGGGAAAAAATATAGAAAAGATAATTATACCAAAATATCATGTTGGATAATTAATTAAAATGTTATTGACTATAGACGCTTGATGAATAAAATGAAATAAATCAAAATAAAACTCTGAACGTAACCACCCCTCTGACAGTATTAGTAGTCAATTTAAAGTTTTATAATATATAAAATTATAAGGTTTTACCCTATAATTACGAAAATGATACTTATTAAAAACAAGAAAATACTTAGACATTAAAAACTTAAAAAGTGCATTTCTATTGCTCAATTACCTCATTTTAATCACTATTATAACTCTGTTATTGTTATAACTTTGTTATTTTTGTGTATTAGTGAGCATGGTTTATTGTAATTCATTCTATTTCAATATTGTAATTTAGTAATTACGATTGTAATCTTGTAATTTTATTATTGTAACTCTAATGTTGTAACTCTATTGTTTTAATTCTATTGTTGGCAGTAATACACGTATTTGATGTTTTGCCTTAATATTCCAGACACGTGGAAGAAAAAATTTTGGTAGGAGCGGTTATTCCACGAAGTTATAAATGTACGTAAATGACGTCCCTTGAACCTGTTCGTATCTCCACCTGATTCTCCATATTTCGTCGCGTCTTGCACTAGAGACTGTGATTTGACTGATATGTTTCTAAGTCAAATACAGGAGAGAGGAAAAGAAGTAATTTTTCTCTTTCAAATTTTCCCATAGAGGAGGATTGATATATCTACTCCTCTCTCCATGGTTGACCTTGAAGGTTTACACTGACGATCTGCGATACTGAAAATACATGAAGCACTGACATCATCAAGATACTGATGTGCGCACGTACACGTAAAAGCAGCGCACAGGCCACATTTTAAAAATTGATCTTCAAAAAGACACAAAATATTTCTCTGGATTTTCTTTTCCAGAGATTCAACAAAAGAAAAGTGGCCTCATAAATATGTCAAGAAGTATCCTGTTGGAACGCTCATCTCCTCCAAAGCTTCAGAAGACCAGAAAAAAAGCCGACACACCACATCAGTGGAACAGCTATGATCTAATTCAGTCAGATTGCTAATTATTATTTGAGGGAAATCGGCTCGACGGAACTATGTCATAAATCGATTGAAATATTTGACTTAGAGAGACAAATATAAAACGAAATTAAATGACAGTATCTAATAAACGACTAGCATGCTCATTTTCCTAGCACTGTGCCAAAAATAACATTTTGTCACGTTTAAAGATATCTTTATAAATTTAAATTAGTGCTTAACTTATGTAATAATAAACATTTTCACCCTTTATTCTTAGTAAAATTATTCCAAATTCTTAATAGCTACCTTTTTTAGTTGCTTTAATACTATCTTAAATATCTCTTATTTTTTCCCATGCTTTAAATGCGTATTCTTTTATTATTCTAAAAACCTTAAATCTATTCGTCAAAATCCATTAAAATACTTTTTCAGTTTAATTCTGATATTAAATTCTTTTTCTTCGAATGTTTTAAAATATCGTTTGCACTATTATTCTATTTGTTCCATCAGTTTCCCGCCAGCAGTTTGTTTACGCAGTTTTTCTGACGCCGGTTCGAAAGAGATCATTCGACGTCACGCGTTCGTCACCCCTTTCCATCGAATCGTGTCTTGTCTCCTGTCCCATTCCTCCCCACCTCTCTACAACAGTGGTTCTCCACTGTTAATGTATTCATTCGCGTCCTGTTTTTCTGGGTATTTATAGCGTTGCAAAGACTAGGAGCTCATAATTTGTACGCTTTTTCGTTTGTCTAAATAATCCTCGTCACTTGGTGGTTAGATTTGTAATGTGGAGAAACTACTATTTTAACATCTTAAATTTATTATGAAGTGGATCAACGATGTCATCGAGAGCTGATGAATATGTTACTGGAATTGTTTACGATATATTCCTATCAAATAAACTACGTTCAACTCATGATGCCTCTATTATTCTTGAAGGGGAAATTTCTCCAATGTTTTCTTGAAACTGTCTTCAATTAGACCACCACGACTGCACTCCGGTTGTCATATGATAACGGAGGATTGGAAAAGCTACTGGTATTAATTACTAAACTCCATTATCTTCGATAAATTGAGAATCTTCGGAATGTCACAAAAAGTGACAGTTAATTATGAGGACAGTTAATTAGAACGATTTCGACAGGATTCGAAATCCTTCTATGATATAATTTACTGTCACTTTTTGTGACATTCCGAAGACTCTCGATATATCGAAGATAATGCAGTTTAGTAATTAATACCAGTAGCTTTTCCAACCCTCCGTTATCATATGACAACTGGAGTGCAGCCGTGGTTGCCTAATTGAAGACAAGTTCAAGAAAACATTGGAGAAATTTCCCCTTCAAGAATAATAGAGGCATCATGAGTTGAACGTGGTTTATTTGATAGGAATATATCGTAAACAATTCCAGTAACATATTCATCAGCTCTCGATGACATCGTTGATCAACTTCATAATAAAATTAAGATGTTAAAATAGTAGTTTCTCCACATTACAAGTCTAACCACCAGGTGACGAGGATTATTTAGACAAACGAAAAAGCGTACAAATTATGAGCTCCTAGTCTTTGCAACGCTATAAATGCCCAGAAAAACAGGACGCGAATGAATACATTAACAGTGGAGAACCACTCAAGTAGAGAGGTGGGGAGGAATGGGACAGGAGACAAGCCATGATTCGATGGAAAGGGGTGACGAACGTGTGACGTCGAATGATTTCTTTCGAACCGGCGTCAGAAAAACTGCGTAAACAAACTGCTGGCGGGAAACTGATAGAACAAATAGAATAATAATGCAAACGATATTTTAAAACATTCGAAGAAAAAGAATTTAGTATCAGAAATAAACTGAAAAAGTATTTTAATGGATTTTGACGAATAGATTTAAGGATTTTAGAATAATAAAAGAATGCACATTTAAAGCATGGGAAAAAATAAGAGATATTTAAGATAGGATTAAAGCAAGTTAAAAAGGTAGCTATTAAGAATTTGGAATAATTTTACTAAGAATAAAGGGTGAAAATTTTTATTATTACATATATATATATATATATTTACCGACTATCATCAAAAACCGCAATATTGTGAATGAAATGACAATAAAAATGGATACCACAAACCTATATATAGAACTGTATGTATAAAATAAAGTGCCTTATACTTAATTACAAGAATTAATATGGAAAAAAAAGAAGTATATGGATACCGAAAAAAATTGAAATACTTATATTCTGAATTACGTTTTCAAGAATACATAATTCAATGATATAATCAAATCGATCGTTTTCTGTGAGAAAAAAAGCTAAAAGCTGAATTTGTTTTTTCATATATAGTTTATATATATATATATATATATATATATATATATATATATATATATATATATATATAAGACATATATAAATATATATGTTATAAAACAATTTTACTTTCAGTTTAAAACGCGTATCTTAATAATAGTTTTATTCAAAAACGTAATATAAACTTTTTAATTCCTTCATTATTTTTTATAGTCTACCAAACTGTAAAGTTCTGAACTCAGTTACTTTATTTTTCGAATATTTATAAAAGCCATTTTTACATTTTTATTTTATCTCATTTTCCCGCTAGCTGGGAGACAGTTTATTTACATCGAAATCCTTCCATTAGTAGCGCCGGGATTCCTTTCTGTGCCGTTTTTCGATCGCTCTCCATTGGCCGAGTGACGGATCGCAATTTTCATTTCGAGTGTCACGTTCGTGAATTTGTTTGGTTAGCCTAAAGTTTCCATTTTAATCGGATTTCCTCAGTGCATTCTAATAAATAGCTCGAGCATGACCTCAGAAGTAGATTTTTGTACTGTTTGATTGTTTCCTTAATCTGTTACCTGGTGTTCTAAGACACGTAAAATATTAATTCGTTATGTAACATCTCTTTCGCATGAATAACTAATTCGTGCTCAAGCGGGTGGCTCTGATTTCTCATGCTGTGGGAATTGTTTTATGTTGGTATGTTCTGATGGAATAAACAGTTTCCGATGACTACGTTTCTATGTTCTTATTGAAAAAACCCTAGATTTCTTCATAAGCCTTTTTTCACCACTCATGCCGCCTAATCTGCCTTGTCCTTATCATGAATAAATGAGTGTTTGATTGGACTCTACCAATCTTATCATCGATCTACAGCTGCTAAATTTCCACAGAGTTGACACCTCCAATAGCAATGCTTGTGCTAAGTGGTACGACTGCTATACAACCTCAACAATGGCTGATTAAAATGTGGTACTGATACAGTAATATGTCGCAAAAAGCACGACGTGATTGTTCGACTTAACCCATTAATTTGATTCGCTATATATATATATATATATATATTTCAGAATGATATTTTTTACTTTTCTATTTATTGCAGATATTTGAAAAAAAAGGATTTTTTTGGCTTTCCGACAATTTTATGTAAAATTACAAAAAGAAAATATAATTTCTTCATATTTTTCAAATACAGTGAAAAAGTAAAGCCAATATTGCGCTATGAGTAAAATCACATTATTAATAAAATATAAAAAAAGATTTCTGTAATTATTTGTAACAAGAAATTGAATATAATACAATGAAGATTTATTACAGTTGTATTTTTAACAGCTACTTTTTTAAACCGACATCCAAAAGGAAATTGATATTTATATAATTAAAAAAAAAAAAAAATCCTACATTTGGAATTCTTCTATATTATACCTAAGGTACTAAGAATGCGAATCTTGTAGATCAATTTTAAATTACATAAATGCCTCTTATTAAAGAGGTCTTAAAGATTATATATTTTTTTTTCCTATAATTTGAAGATCGTACTGTAGTAATAGTACAGTGAAAAATATTTAAATTAAAGATATACCAACTTTCATTTGTAAAGCAACTTCCTTTTTGAAACAGATAATTAAGAAAATTCAAAACATCGTTTAGGAATATATTGAATTATAAAAAACAGAAAACGTGTAGATCGAATAAATTATTTATTAAGTATTCCATAAGTAGTAAAATCTACATTTAAAACAAATATATATTTATCTATACATATATGTAGGTATGGATGCTTATATATATTATGAAATAAAAGGTGAAATCAAAGTTGCTTCTTGAAGTTTCACATACAATGCCAAAGAACATAAAAAATAAGTAAAGATGTCTTTATATTTCTATTATTTTAACTACTAGTTCTTGTTTCAGATTTTACAATTTCAATGAACATGCTTATTAGATATTAATATTAAATTAGTAATGTGTGTATTTTTAGGAATTATTTATTTTTTGTAAAATGCCCCAAAATTGATGTTTTTATTAAGTTTTTCTAACCGAATTAGCATTTATACAGGACAAAATAACGCGTGCTTCTTTCCAATTCTGAGAGTCAACCCCCCTCCATTAATGTAAAAAATCCCGCTAAGTGAACACGTTATATTCTCTAAACGGTTACAGTTATTCAACAAATTTAAACTGTTTTATAATACTGGTATCTTTAAGTATTTAAAAATTGTATATAAACTGTATTTATTCAACGTATAAATTTTATTATTAATATTTACATATCGTTTAAATTTTTGTTTATAAATTAAATATATATTTATTTATTTTGTTACTTTATGAACATTTAATTAAATCAATTTTTTTAATAAATGATTTTTTTAATTTTTTTAATAGGTTAGCAGGAAAAGTTTTGCTTTTCCTCGGTTATGCGAAGACAACCTGAATTAAGTGTCAAACTAGCAGAGCTAGAGCAGTAGGATAGAAAAAAAAAACTTAAGTAAAGAAAGCGAAGATCAATGAGAAAGTTTGCACTGAATGTCTGGAAATGTACCACAAGACAACTTCAATCAGTGACTGGATTTAATGTATTATTTGTAGCATGCGACTGCACGAAAGCTGTACCATTTTGAAATTTAAGCTAATCGATTGCGGACGACGACAACTCTGGTCAGCAAACAAGAAAACAATGAAACTGTGGAAATGAAAATAAACGAATTTTAAGTTAAACGTGTTATCAAGTACCTTAATGTTATTTTGCAAGCTTATCTGTGCTTGCTTTTTCTGGTTCTTTATTTTTTTTCTTTATTTAAAATAATAAAAATTCTTTAATTTTTCTTAAAATTCTTCCTTTTTTCTGATTCTTTAACCATTAGTTTGAAATATTTCCTCCTAAAACGATAATATTTTATCAAAAAAACCTTGCAACAATGTATTTAAATGTAATTAGTATTGTTAACAATTTTAGTGCCGTTATTATTAATAACAATCTCCCCTAACCTTGTGAGTAATCACACCAAGCCTGTAAGGATAAAATGCTGAAAATTGTTTCCATTGTTTTATTACGGCGTATCAACAAGATAGCAATTGAAATGTTGAAAAAACAAATAAAATCAAAATTATTCATGGATAGTTTAGCAAACAATTAATATTTATATTTTGTAATACCATTCTGTTGAATAGTGCGCAGACTCTCCCAGTTTTAACTTTATCTTGTGTTTGGGAATATTTTCCATATCCTATCCACAATCGATTTATGCAGTTTTGGGAACGTGATTTTATAGACGATGTAAATAGAAACTGTTGAGCAAACTAATAGAAACTGTTGAGTTGTTTTGAAGAATAGACACAATTTTTAGTCATCAAGCGGATCATTAGTTAATTATTTTAAACGATGTAGGGAGAAACTGTAGAACTGACAATTTATGGACAACGTAACTTCTTGTACAATTTAAAATATTTATCTATTTGATTCATATAGAAAGATGTCTTAGTAACTTAATACACTTCATTCATACCCACCTGCATCCTTGTTTTCAAAGAAAAGTCTTACATGCATCTATCTAATATGAGTTTACACAATTCGCTATTAGGAGATCATGCAGACTAAAAGAAAAAGGCATTATCCGTATATTCCGATTAGTTCTTGATATATGATTAACGCTATAATTGTGTAAATCCTAAGAAATGCAAACAGAAACGCCATCTTTTGTGTGATTTCCACTAACACCTAATCAGCAACAACTTGTGTCAACGTGTAACTGAATCTGAAGTTTCATGAAAATCCGTGCATTATTTGTTGAGATAGAGATATTGAGGAAATCGTAAATATTCCTGACAGCAGCGACATCTGTTGGGCAATTTACACCAAAACCTAATCAGCACCAATTTATATCCTTGACTAACCAAATTTAACTTTGATGAAAATCCGTTCTTTAGTTTTTAAAATACAGCTATTGAGGAAATCGTGAAAAATACATCATAGCAGTGCCACCTTTTGGACAATTTACATTAAAAAATAACAGGCGCAATTTATATCAGGGACTAACAGATACCGAAGCGTGTTGAAAATTCGTGCGTTAGTTATTCAGATCTAGCTTTTGCAAAAATCATGAATGATACAGCATAGCAGCGCCACATGTTAGACGATTTACACCAAAAAAACTTCAGCAGCAATATATATCACAGACTAATTTAATCTAAAGTGTTATTAAATTCCGTAAGCTAGTTGTTGAGATAGATTGCCAACAATATTTGTGCCACATACAGACAGAAAAATATACAGTCACACACTCTGAAAAAGATATTTAAAAAAAAAAAAATCTAATCACGTGCAGTACCTTCTAAAACGTATAAATCCGTCCATAACCGGAAGTCGAAACTTTTCACGAATCCAATATTTTCTTTTTGTACAGATAGAAGGAAGTTAAAGTATGTTGCCAGTATATCCTTCGTTGGTGAATATTTAGGTTGCTTACTTAAGATGTAACTTTCATACGTATATACTTATATGAAGAATGATTCATATGATAAATGTGGTGACACAATCAATACTTTGTGAAAATGAGCTGTAAAGTTCCAAATATTTATTTGCGTTTATTGTCAAATGCCTCCTTCGTCAATGAAAATCTCTGTGAGGATTTTGTCACTTCCAATAGTAATTTAAAATATGGTAGAGGACCATTGATTATCTTGAATCATGTGATTAACTCATTTTTTTTTTTTTTTTTTTTTTTTTTTTTTTTTTTACTTTCTTCTGTCTTTACAGGAAAACATTATTGGATTCGTGAAAAAATTTCGACTTCCAGTTTTCGACGGATTAATACGTTTTAAAAGGTCATAAATAAGATTTGACTATTTTTAGAAAATGTCTGTCTGTGAGTATGTCTGTGAATCTGTTTAACTTGAGTCTATCTGTATGTGACGCAAATTTTGTGGGCGCTCAATCTCAAGGAGTAATGCACAGGATTTAATAAAAAAATTTATTCGGTTAGTCCCTGATGTAAATTGTTTCTGATTAGTTTTTGGTACAATTCACCGAACATTTGTCGATGCTATGCTGCACTTTTCAGGATATCTGCAATAGTCATATCTCATGAAATCATGCACGGATTCTTATAAGACTTCAGATTCGGTCTGTCCTTGATATAAGTTAGTAATAATTAGTTTTTGCTGTAATTCTCCCAATAGATGGCGCTGTTATACTGCATTTTTCACGATTTCTGCAATCGCCATATCTCAAGATCTAATGCACGGATTTTCAGCAAACTTCGGATTCAGATATACCGTCATATAAATTGATGCTATTTACGCTTTGGTATAAATTTCCCAACGGTTGGCGCTTTTGTGATACATTTTTCATGATTACCGCAATAGCGCTCTCGCAAAAACTAATGCACGGATTTTTATCAAACTTCAGATTCATTTAGACGTCGATATAAGTTGTTGCTTATTATCTTGCATGTAGGGGAATTTAGTTGCAGACATCTAAGTGGGTGCGTTCTTAACTTCAGTGATTTGATTGAAAGATGCGATACTTGCACCTAGTTTTTATTTGTACACAATTTAATGATCCTATACCTTTAGAACCCCAGTAATGGGGTCATTTAATTTTGGCACTATGAAGGCGAATTTTCAAGTAGAAGAATGTTTCGGGATTGACAAATCCGACAAGTTTTATTTTGTCACATGTATACCACCTTCATCATCAAAGATCTTCATATTTATTAGGGCAGTGGCTCCCAAACTTTTTGACTTGCTGAGCCCCTTTTAGAAAGAATTTCTTAGGCGGAGCCCCTGAAACCTACCGTACCTTATGTTACAAGTTAATGTTTTCAAGGTGCATTTCTGTCGAACACAGGAATATGGAATGAACAGTATAAACAATTGTGCATTCTCCCAGAAATAAAACTATATTTTGAAATTTTAACCGTACTACTGAATTTATTTTCTATTATCATCATGGAAAATAACACATAGAAAATAAATACAACAACAATACGGACAATAAGGCTAATGTCAAACGGACGTCTTTTGCGCGCTTTTTTCATTGCGTATTATCCCTACACAATGCCAGTAGCATTGTGTAGGGATAATACTTAAGGAAAAAAGCGTGCAAAAAGACGTCCGTCTGACATTAGCCTTAATATTACATCATTAGAATGATGAACAATAAAGCATAAACGTTTAGGCTAATGTCAGACGGTTGTCATTTTGCACGCTTTTTCCCTTACGTATTATTCCTACACAATGCCACTAGCATTGTGTAGGGATAATACGTGAGGATAAAAGCGTGCTAAAAGACGTTCGTCTGACATAAGCCTTAATGTGATTGGATTGTTTTGCACAAATGTCTGAATTCTGGCCCAGTTGATAGTAATTGCAGGCGAATGTTTGTTTATGCATTTAAAGGGTTTCTCAATTTCATTTTGGTGGCTGCGTTAAATAAAAAATTTTGCTTCATAGACATATGTCATTGAGAAAGGCAGCAAAACTAATTATGCTTTCTTAGACAAAGTTTTAAATTTATCTATCAAATCAAATAAAAAAACTCATGGGATTTGTTTTAAAGTAATATCTTTAACATTAGATATACCAGGAATTTATTCAAGTTTTATAAAAATATTTCAGACCAGAACTTTTATTTAAGATTATTTAACTCTATTTTTTTTCTTTTATCTGATTGATTTATATTTTATTTATTTTATGAATAATTTCAAGTTCAAATAAAAATATTTTCATTTGGTACCACCAAATAACTGGTGGTTATATGTATTCAGAGTTAAATTGCTATGATATGTCAAATCAGTGAGGACATCATGTTTCACTGAGTATAAGCTGAGTGGTTTTTTAATAAAGCAGAACATATTTAGTATATATTTAAAGTCGTCCAAAGACTATTCAGCTGTTGAAAAATGTTGTTTAAACACGTTTTTCAAAACCGTTGGATGCCCTTGGACATTTATTTGTATTTTTTTAAATATGTTGTTCTTTACATCATTTTTTAACAAAAGAGGCTCAATCGATATCATTATTCTCTCAGATGTCGACCAATACACGTTTCATCTTTAAAAAAAGACACGTTTGGTACATGCATTAGAAATTGTGACAGAGTTTCATTGCAATGATAAATATGTTTATTTCATTTTGCTAAACATATCGGCAAATATGCAATTAGCATTCTCAATCTTTTTAATTAAAAGTTTTGCCAGTTTAAAGTTATGGTTCTTCTAATTTCGATTCTGCAATTCCATCAATCGTGTAAACTGGCTTCCTGCGACATGACCATCTTACTTAATCTTCAGTATGCAATATTACCATCTTCAGTATGTAGTAAAAGGGGCGGATGCAGACTTCCAATAACTTCACACATACGTTTAAAAGGATTGCTTATAAGAGTTCGAGATTTTTTATAATGTATTATTTTAATGGCACCATTCAACCTTTTCATAAGCTCAAAAGACATTTTTTTCGATGACAGCGTGTATCTGTAAAGAGCGCAACATATTCGGCTACAGTGCTTCGCCATCTCTTTAATTTTTGCAATAGCTCCAGCACTGTGACCTATCATTGCTTTCGCATCATCAGTGCATTCATTTCCATATGTGGTTCCTATGTATTCATCCAAAAATATTTCGACCCAAAGTGTGTTGATGTTCCATAAACAATATGGTCCCGATACCTTTGTGAAACCTCTTTCGGACTAATGTTAGTTAAGCACTTAATTTTAATCAAGTTAATTTTTTCAAGCAACATAGTAATAGAAGAGTCAAACATAGTTCCAAGTGAACGTTTTAAAAAAGTAACTTCATTACATCCATGCATTTTTAGTACAAATTTAATATATTTGAATAGGCTGTTAAGTGTTCTTTTACGACATTAGTCATATAGTTAAAAAAAAATTAAACGATATTATTTGACAAGGTAATATTGGACGCTAAATTAGCAACTTTTTCATAAAGCAAATTCTTGACAATATCAATTTAAGGTTTATTAAGAGTTTATTCAATTATAGATCTTCACGAATTGAAGCGACTCATTAAACTATCAGGACGGGTCCAGAGGGTCTAGGGGCAGGTCTAACGTGAGGGACAGGACCAAACCAGGGAAACTTCCCTAAAAATTTTAGAACATTATTTTTGTCCTAATTAATCACAGTGATTAAACAGGACTAAAGGAAAATTTTAATTTCGCGGTAGAATTATATATTTTTGCCTATTTCGATCCCGGGAAGCCTGCGCCTGTGTCCTGGACATTTCATATTTGCTTTAACAAGACTTGTGATAGATTCGTTTGAAGCATGCATACGTTACTTTGCACTTTATATTGAAAAAAAAAAGGCGGTTTATCTTTCAAATCAGAATGGTTTCTTTCGAAATAATGACGCAGTTGAACATGAAACGTGGAGTTATTGAATAACATTTCACCTCAAGCCACACTGTGAGGAATTCAAATAACCGCTTTCTTTTGAGAATACAATTTTTCGTTTTCATGTATTACGTCTACATTAGTTTCTCCATTTATCGCATTTTATTATTAGAAAACATAAAAATAGAGTGCTAGTGGAAATTAATAGTTGCAACGGATAATTTTTTTAAGAAAATAAAACTCAGTTTAAAGAGTTCAAATAGTTGTCGATAATTAATAATGCATAAATATTTTTCTAACACGAAAATCTGTTCACATTTTATGGAAAAATAAAATAACTGGCTTTAAATTTCTCGGTTTCATTCAAATTTCCTTTATTTCCCTAAAGCGCGGAGGAGTCCCTGGAATTTTCCCGTGGAGACCATAGGGCTCCGCAGAGCACTGTTTGCGAACTTTTGTATTAGGGTATCCATTCCGGGTTTCCCGGGTGACAGAACATATATGTAAACCATTTTTTTTCTAACTCTAATATATTTTTTACATTTAATAGAGCTGATTACTGAACAAATGGTCATAATATTCCAAATTAGTCTAAAGCTGTATAGTCTTTTTTCAGTAAGCCTGAAAAGTATCAGAATTAATTGAAAGAAATACACTCTTTTCTAATTAGTCTAGGCCGCTCGCAAATCTTAAGATTCATTCTTACGACAAAAACAAAATATCGTCAAATTAGAACATAGGTATTTTTCGCCATTTTAATCAAATTGAACGCATTAATGTTTTAATATTTCCTTCTTAATATACGTCTAAAAAAGTGTTGCCTTCCGTAGTTATATATTTTCTTAAGATGAAACAAATTATATTTCTTTTATGTAATTCAAAAATGAATATCCATTTGCAAAATTAATTATAGAACTTTCAAAACAATTAATTAAACATAAGCATTATCTTTAAAACTATTTTAATATGGGTATTTCTGTTTGTTCTATATTATCCGCATTCCTTCCCTGAAGCAATTTTTGTCTGCATACTGTTAAATATGCCGGAGGGTATAAAACTGACATGTTGATAAATGAAGCTCGTATTCTGTATCAATTAAATTTTCATAAACTAATAATCAAAGAAATTACCAATTCAGATTAAACAATGATGTTCTGAACTTTTACGTGAAAAATTTATTAAGACAATTTGCATTAAATATTTTTAAATTGAATAATAAGTTTCATGCATCTTTTTAGTTATATTAAAAAGCATCATTAATTTGATTGAGAAAAATGTATGATATATTTATTTTAATATATCGGCGAGAAGTACTGTTAGGTATTAATTTATGTTTACCTTTGTGACTTTGATGTATTAAAGAAAGTACACAGAAGTAACTTCGGGATAACCCCATGAGTCAGTATTAAATGTTTCAAAATATTTCAAGAGTGTCAATTGCAAAATTGCAGATATTCTTTAAGGTATTCAAATAGCTGAAATGTATCTAAAAATACTAATGGGACTTTACAAAAGCAAATTTATTTTTCCATACGCAAATGCATTAATAACAAACATCATTGTAAATTTTAATTGCAAATAAAAGAGGGAAAATACAGTATTGCATAAAATATGTCAACACCAAATTAATTCTTAATGATGCAGAACCTCACTAATGCGAAAAACACTGATCCAAAAGTCATAAACTGGCTGGAAATTTATATTTAAAAATTTGAAAGATTCTTGGCAATGAATAAAATATAATTAATATTAATGGAAAATACATTTTATCTGTTTAAGCGTTAGTCTATATTTTGGTACGCCTACACACAATATTAGATGTACAAAGTATTTTTAAGTAAATTGATATTTCATTGCACTATATATGTATTTATATAAATAGCAAATATAAAAATAAACATAAACTTATACAGCTTGCTCTACAAAACTTTTAATTCGGCAAATACATGAATAAAGGCTCTGCTCGCAGAAAGATAAGAGGCATTATATTCTATAACTTATATAAAATAGAAAAAAAATAGAAAGAAACATTGTCATATATTGAAACTATTTTATCATTTGATTAATACATACATTCAATTATCCCCTTGAAGAAAGAATTTCGTTTAATTTGCCGAGCAAAATGATATTAGCATTACAACTAAAACATAATTAGTATTGAAATAAAAATAAATTTTAGCCCTTTGAGCCTTGTGAAATGTTTTGGTATACCTCTGTAAAATAATAACTATTTAAAGTATGTTTATATAGATTGCTACTTGAATACCCTACATAATTTACGTACATTTTCTTACATATTTACAGCGTGCATTAGTAGAAAAAAAATAACATACATTTTTAAAGTTTGCTACTCATAATTTGATTCGGAAAATAAATAAGGAAAGACTGGATCACTGCTCATAAAGTTAAAAGGTATGCTATTGTATTATTTAAAAATAGATTGAAATTTTTTAATTAACTGATTATTACTTACTTTCAGTGATTGTCAGGGATTAAGAATTTCATAAGATTTAGCTGACAAAATAATGACAATAAAAATGATTAATAGTTCTTATGAAAACTTTTCATGAAAATAGTGTCAGTTTGGATTGGATTTCAAAATCATATCAAAAATCATATGTAACCGTTAATTTGATTGTCGCCCTTTTAAACATTGATGTACGGCCAAATATTTGGCACAAAATTAGCACACGCTATTCCGCGGCGCGTGACTGTTGAGTTTGCTGAGCGGTATTCAGGCAGATTAAATTTGATATAATACTAAAATTCCACGGCGTTTTGTACCATTTAACATTGATCCCAGCCTTGGTGTTTCACTTCATGAACCTGATTGCTGGTCAGTGGGGTGCGATAAATTTGCGATAAATTTAAACTCGAAGTTGTAGTTTAACTGGTAATACCGGACAATACTCGTAATACCAGATCGCCTGGTTGCTAGGAGCCCCCTGCACAAACTGTGGTGTAAAAAAAAGTAGTAAAAAGTAATTTTCCGTGTTGTATATAGAATATTATGAGATACTGGTTATCCATATAATCCCTTAGTGCATTTTTGAAAATAAAATTACCTTTTCATTATTGAGATGAATAGCAAACTAAATAAACGAGTATTGAGTATTGTTTTTTAAACTCTTACCGTATATTTCCGTGTATGAGCCGATACTTTTTTGGGCAATATTTTCACTCCAAAGTTGGGGGTGGCGTATACACGAGTCTAAGAAATTTACAAAATTGATGTTCTAAAACGAAAAAGATGGTTAATATAAAAAACATACAAAATACGTGCAAATTTTTAAAAAAATACTTTAATACTCCATTCTTTTACAGTAGAAAAGTCACCAATCATATTTGACTATAACTAAGTCATTATCAGAATTTTCAAGCAACTCCTTAAAATCACTTTCTTTCATTGATACATCAGCATGAATATCACCAGTGTCTAATTTATCATTATCGCCATCATACTCCTTAACACGTTGACTGTCACGGTGACTGATACTGCAGCTGAAAAATTTACAATGTTTTAAGTATATTTTTTAAAAAGTATAATCCTGTAATAAAAAAAAAAGTCAAGTAAATTTTAAATAATTTTTCAGTAATTACTTAAAACAATATATGTATTTTTAGTTTCATATCATATTTTGCACCGTCAGTCATCGTTGAATAACGCGTTCTAAACGGAAAGTTCAGTGTCAGTCACCGGTGACTGACGTGTCGTTTAACGTGTTAAGCACCGCGTTGACCTGACTTGACGTCTTCAAAAATGGCATCATCCTCAATTCCACCTAATTCATTACTGAAACAACATTTTTTGAAAGATCGGACGATCATTCCTTATGGCAATTCAAGCCAAGATTCTTTCACCCATTTAGAGATAGTGACGATGTGAACTTTTTAGGTGCGTTCGTAATTATATAAATACGTAGCACCTATAGTTGTCGTTCAGTCCGTCTGTCTGTCCGTCCGTCCGCATATAACAGAGCAAAAACTACCCAACCGAATCGTTTAAAATTTAAACTATATAATTGTTGCATAATTTTGTCGAGTCATTTCAATTTTAATGAAAATCGGATGTATAGTTTAATTACAGGGACAATCAAAAGTTTTCCGTTACATTACGGCCAATGGGAAGAAATTATTGCAAGTGCATTTTAATGATGTTACAGCCTTCCGAATGGTCTGAAATTATAAATATATAATTGTTGCAAGATTTTGTCGAGTCATTTCATATTTTATGAAAATCGGATGTATAGTTTAATGACAGGGACAGTCATAAGTTTTCCGTTACATAACGGCCAATGGGAAAAAATTATTTCAAGTGCAAATTAATGATGTTATAGCCTTTCGAAGTACACTAAAATATACATTCTGTACAATATGCGGAGAAAAAAAATATTTATAAAACTAGTTATAGTACGAACGCACCTCATTTGCCACGTTTGACGAGCAATTTCCAACTTGTTTAATATTAACGCAATGTGTCTCACTGTACCCGCAGATGACATACATTCAGTCAATTTCGAACGGAGCTTGTCTTTAAATGGCTTATTTAAACAATTTTCAGCGGAACTCAATTGAGCAGATTTGGCAGCGCGTTAAAACAGAATAGGAGAGAGAAACAATTTCGCAGAGCGCATTTTATTTTCTATTTAACGTTTCTATTAGTTTTCGGTCAGTGAATTTTTCATCATCTATTTTTAACATCGGCTTATATACGGGTTTTAGATTTTAGACGATTTTTCTCTGAAAGTTGTGTACTCAGCTTATACACGGAAATATACGGTAATATTGTTCTTACTTTTAATGAAAAATATTACTTAAATAAAGAATAAAAACTATTACAGTCTTACCGGGTGATACAAATATGACTAATGACTTTAAAATTCAATAACTTGCGAACGGTGACAGATATTGAAAAAAATCTTGCAGGGGTGTTATTTACGATGTCAGGAGTCTGTATGCTGCGATTGTCAGTTTTAGTTACAAATAGAATCGATAGATGGCGCTGCAAGAAATAAACGCTAAATCCAGTCTTGATTTTTCGGCCTCTCACTACATCCCTGCAAAAAAAGAGATTAAAATGTATTGAATGGATCACAAAGTACCAAAAATCGGGTCTGGACTGAGCACCTGTTGCCCTTAGCGCCACCTATTGTTTAAAATTCAAACTAAAATGAAGAATCACAGTAATGAAAACTCCTGACATCATACATAACCCTAATGCAAGAATTTTTAATTTTGTCACCGTTTGCAAGCTACAGAAATTTTAAATCAGTGGTCATTTTTAGAACACCCGGTACATCATTAAATTTTTCAAACACGAAAAACGAAAAATAAATATTTAATCACACAAGGCGTCCTGACGAAGAAGGATGAACGACATGTCCTGAGGATCACTCTGGGAATATTTATGATATTTGTACTTTACGGCACCACTTTAAATAAAGAAAACTTAGTTTTTACTCGGTTATCCCATAATACACGATGTTTTCATGTATCTCAAAACAGACATTGGGAAATTGGGAAATTTTTAAATAATTTAATATAAATGACTGATTTGTTTTTTAAGTAATACTATTCTCAACACATTAAAATCTACCCATTATTATACATTCTCCTCTTTACTGCAGATTTATCAATCTAAAATTCCTGAGGGTAATGAACTGAAAGGTTAACCAAGGAAGCAGGAAAGAACGAATGTTAAAGCCTTTTAAATCTCAAAAATGAAAATAAAACTAAAAACCTATTTTCCTCAAGTAAAAAATACGTCATGTTTTACACAGTAAATTGAAATATCTGAAACGCGGTGTTCAATATTTAGACGGTTTAAAATGTCTTAATTTTTTTTCAAAAACAATTTTTGCATCTGAATTTCAGACACTTCAAACGTCTGAAACTCAGCCATTTTGTAAGCATTATATTTCGCCACGCTTAATCCTATAACAATATTTGGCAATGGTCCTTCCCCCTCCATCCCCATCCTTGCAGATATTAGTGGTTTCCAAAGCTGGTATGCTATTTTCGTATAGCTAAATAATTTAGAATTTTTTTGACAATGTTCTGATTATAATCTATATTTTGAACTTCTTAGTAGAATAATATTAAAAACAAAAAATATATATATTTATTTGAATGCAATACAAACTCTCAATACGGGTACATCAATAGGAAATTTATCCTCAATTTGGAGGTTTTTGCTTCAAAATGCATATAAAAAATGCGCATATTGGGAATAAAATATTTGTTTCCTAAATAGTGATGTCCTCTATTTAGGAGGTTGTACTGCAAGACCTTCATATAGACCAATTTATTTAGCCAAAACACACCTTTTTTAACATAAACATTTGTTTTTACCTCAGAAGAGCGAAAATCTTCGAATAACAAACAAAATCAGGGTACCCGAGGAGTCCGTAATTCTGAGGCTGTACTGTATTTAATTTTTTTTATTTAGTTTTTACTCTTATACCACTTTAGAAGTTCAAAATATAAATTATAATCAGCACAATGTCGAAACAAATTTTAAATATAAGCATTTAAAAAAAATTCCATATCTAATTTCATGTCCCTAAAATGGCACGGATATGGGAAAACACTTCCCAGTTTGCCCTTCCTTCAATCCAAATCCTTCTTCTGCAAAAATCCCAACGCTGCATTATGTTCGCTAAACAGAGGTATCTGGTATTCGGGAGTGTCCGTAATGGAGTTTAATGAACATTTCCTAATACCGAACAACTCTATTTAACAAAAGTCTTTTTTATTCCAAAATGCATATATATATGGTTACTTTTTACCTCACAAAAGCAGATACCTCCGATTACTGAAAAAATTCCGCAGACAGGAAATGTCTATTTTTGAGAGCTACTACGATATTTGGCTAAATATATTTTGTTTGTCTTACTCCAAAAATTCAAAATATTCATTACAATCAGTTGAATGTTGAAAGCGATTTGAAATATCAGCTTTACAAAAATTACATACAAAATCCCCCAACACCGAAAAAGGAATTTAAAATTCGTATAATTTAAGGTATCTGACTACGTTAAAAATGCAATTTTCGACCAAAATTGTCAATTTTATTTTATTTTATTTTATTAAAGACCAACTTTTTACCTTTCCAAAACTGTAATTGTTTTTATTGTACGATTAACAGATACGGAGTTATAGCGGTTTTAAAACTACTCAACAGCTTGTCACTCAAACTGAAGTGCTGTTTAAAGGGCTTTAAAATTTAAAATTTTTAAATTGCTTTTAAAGGGTCGTATGTTTGGAGAAATTTTGCGATTTTGGATGCATTTGTTTAAAAATAAGAAATGCAAATAATATGCTCCATGAAATTTAGATGTATATTACTGTAAATTCTTGTAGTAAAACATAAATCTAAACTTTAAATGCATTTTTTGGAAAATGTAATATTCGGTGAAAATTCCAATCGCAAAACATGATTTCTCAAAAAGTTATTCGAATATCACTATTAAATTTAAAATATATGTTATTTACACTATTGTGAAGGCAATGAACTAAAGATTTAAATTTAGAATAAATATTTTTTGTTTTATGGATGTTTTTGTGGAATGACATCGATGAATTTTATGAAAATTAACATGTAAACAGGTGCGATATGCTATAAGTTTTGAAATACTTAAAGAATCTCTTAGATTTTAGTTCATTGCATTCACCAATGTCATAAATATGAAGAGTAAAAAGGAAATTAAGATACATACAGTAGAATTTCCTTTAGAGCGTTTTGCGTTTCGGGCCAAATTTCACTGAATTTTACTAGAAATTCCTCCATTTACCAAAATTTTATCAATGAATGAAATATTTTTTACTTTTTTCACATTTTCTAGTCCTAATCTTAGTAAAAATAAGTTTAAAAAATAATTAAATAGCTTTTTTGTAAAAAATTGCTCCGTACGTAGGCAGGCACCTTAAAAAATAGATTTGTTTTTAAAATTTATATTACCACCTGGGGAATGTTTTCATATTAATCGTATGCTAATCACAAAAGCAATTTAACTATCTATAAAAATATATAAATAAATATTTCATATTAATAACATGAAGAAAAATTAGTTCTAGTTTCCAAACTTCTTTTGTCTTAAATATACATTTTTACAGCTAATAGTCATTTTTATCATTTTCACGTAAGTAGATATAAATAAAGTTATAAAAATCACAATTTTGAGTCCAAAATCTAGTTATGTAAGTAAATATATAAAATTAAAGCGATTTACAAATACCTATTTTAATTTTCAAATAACTTTTTTATTAAAAATAATCAAAAAATGAATATTAGAATTAATTTGAAATGAAATATATATATAAATATATATGTATACATGTGTATATTTTACAGTTTGATTAGCAGCACATAATTACATGAATCATCTGACAACGTCATGTATTTTCATTTACTTTATTTATCTTATTTTTATTTTGCGGTTGAGAGCAGAAACTGACTGATTAAAACTCATAAAGAGAAATATAGATATTTTTAAAAGCATTAGGCGACTTTTTAAATCATTTTTTTTTTACTTGTTTTCTGTTACTGGCAGATAAAGATTAGCACATGCCATTGAATAGAAGATAATGAATTTTATTTAAAATGCCTTTTCCTTTTAGAAACATTATAACTTTAAATTTGGGGGGAAAATGAGAATTTAAAATATACAAAATGTAATAACAATTGTAATTTTAATTGAAATAACTAAATTTAATTTCATGTAATATTTTATTTAGTATAAGGAATATCATAAAAGTATGAACTGCACTCAAATGATAAAAGTAAGAAACGCAGATGCAAGCACTGAGGAATATTCCTCAATTTAAATTTAAAACAAACTGTTACAGTCAGGGAAAAAATAACTTGCTTCATTTTAGAAGAAAATCTCTTAATATTTCTGGCTAATTATATTATGAGAATGAATATTTTTCATCCTCAAAACGTAATCCGCAGGACAATAGTTGTGTAGAAGCTTTGATGAGACGAAGACGAATAGCATGTTATTTCTGATATAAATTAATACGAATTAATATTAAGTCGATCCCCGTTGCACACCTTTTCTGGAGTTAACGGGTATAAACTTCAAGTGCAGTCTACATCTTAGCGTCTATCCCGTACTTGTATTGATGATAAACTTTAAGTAGCAATCAGTGTAAAGCACACACGTCGGATATATGTGTTCAATAAATCAATTAATTATGTGGATACGAATTAAAATCACAGAATTGCCCATTCCACAAAAAATGAGTTAGAATATATGCGCACATAAAAACAAACATTTAGTTTGAATTACAAGTTATATACCAAGTTTGAACGCAAGAAATCTAAAACACATGCGCAGCTGAGAGTGCCATCTGGTGGGCATTACGAAAGGGAGCCGTCATAATGTCTTAAATTAAGATCCGTTTAAATGATTTTTCAGATATATTTCTCAGTTCTTTTATACTATGATTATAATAAGACACTTATGTGTCTTAAATTCAGACAGCTATTATAACTCAATTTTCTGATTCACACACATAAATGACTGAAATTCTTTTTCAGTCACATATGTGCCTGAATTTAAGACACCTATATTTGCAGTGTAATTGAAATACACTGAATTATAAAATATTTTATGTGACAGACGCATGGAAATTTCAGAAATACATTTAAAAACTGAATTGAAGATACATTAATTTCTTTTAGGAATAATTCAAGAATAAAATCTTATAATAAGCAATACAAGTAAATTTTTTACTCTTGAATAACTAAAAAAATAAAGTAAATTCCATTACACTTCAAATGTCACAAATAAACTGTTTACATTTCTTATGAAAGTTAACAGAAATTCTCTCGAATAGATATGTAATAAATGTATATATCCCCGAAGAAACGAAATATTAATTATTATCAGTAAACATTATTTAACCTTGTGTATCCCAAATTATGAATTCCTGAAAATTTCATCTTCTAAAGCATTTCCCGTAAAATTTTGGAACTACATTAGAAAATCCACACAATAATTTAATAAATGTTAAAAGTATATTGTAAATTAAAATTAAATAATTACATTTGAATTTATAGGGATTTTGTGCAATATTTATAACTCCACTCTAATCTTATTTTTTTTTTTTTTTTTTTTTTTTAGTATTTTATAGAATTGGGAAATGTAAAAGTGTAATGCTATTACAATAGAAATATAGAAGTATTTCCGAATTAAAAATTTCCCCCCACAATCATTCAATGGCAAGTAAGCTGAAAAGATGCAGATGGAAAAGAAACCATCCTTTAAAAAAATATTTGTGTTTGACCACGAATAATGCTTTTAGAACATACTAAAATAAACCATCTGTAACTAATTCTAAACTATATTACTACTAATCGATGTTTTGAATGAATTTTATAAAAAGTTATTTTAATAGTACTTTAAAGTACTGTCGGGCCATAATTGATTAAAAAAGATTGGAATTTTTAAACTGATTTGTTTCATGCGTAAGTTACTGTAAAAGCCCGAAGACTGGTAAACATTAGTTTTTTTTTCGCAAATCCTACTAATATGATTTGGTAAAAGCCGAAACCTGTATATCACATAAATCGCGATTATTTGTTAATAGTTTAATGGCAACACCCGAATGAAACGCATCCCATTGGCATTTAATGCATCTCCACGCCTGTAAAGGGTGTTACCATAGGTGGAACCCTGTTCTGTTGCCACATGCTGCCAAGTTTCTCTCCAAATTGGCGATATATCTCCAAATTTGGCGGCCAAAAGTAATGCCAACTTGGTGCTATCTCTAATATTTTGCCAAATTCCCACGGACCTCCATTGTAAACCAATAGGTTTTACTTGCTTACAGAAAATCAACAAATGGAGATATTTTAATGCAACAAAAACTGTTAGCTTAAGGGATTATATTAATAATATTTAAGGGAATCCAAGTAAATTAAGTTGTGAATAAAAGTAACATGATACAATGCTTAGCATGCTTTCTCAAAAATAAATTTTAAGGGAGACCAAACTGGTCGCCAAGGGCGGCTAGTGCTTCTCAATTCTTCCATGTCGGATTTTACCAAACTATTTTGGTAAATGTTAGGGTTGACCGACTTGTTTTCGGTAATGTCCAGAATGAATCATAAGTTTGACACAGGGTACGGGAAATACTGTTATACTTCCTCACGCAAATATATGGTATATTCAACAGAATTTTTAATTCTTAGCTCACAGGCTATCAAAGATTGAGAACTAATATGCCGGCAGGTTCTGTATGTAACTCTTGATAGAAACAACAGATTTGCTTCAAATTTTGTATAAAGTTTCATTTTTATAAGGCGCTTACCTGATTAATTTTAGGGGGTCATTGGTTAATTAGAAAGAAGGGAACGGTGGGCTAATAACACTTTAATTTAGATAAATTGGTTTTTTATGCAGAATAATCCTATTTGCTTCAAATTTGATATACCAGTATATTCTGATAAGGCGCTTTCATGATTAGATTTTAAGGTTCATTAGTTAAGTATAAAGGGAGGAACAGGGGCTGGTCCATCCTCCCCTTAATTTAGATCCATGGGTTTTTCATGCAGAATTACCCGATTCGCTTCAATGTTGGTATATCGGTTTATTCTGATAAAGGGATTTCCTGATTAATTTTAGGTGTTCATTGGTTAATAATAAAGGAGGTAAGACAGGGCTAATCCGCTTTAATTTAGATAAATGGGTTTTCCATGCAGAATAATACGATTTGCTTCAAATTTGGTATACATGAATATTCTGACAACACACTTCCCTGATTATATTTAAACATTCAATTGTTAATTATAAAGGATATGATTGGGAGAGCTATTGCAGCCCCCCCCCCCCCCCTTAATTTAGCTAAAGGTTTTTTTGTCGATTTATTTATTTTTCGAGGGCATTATTCTTTAAAATAAGAGAACAGCCTGTGAGCTCAATACCACCAGATTAAATGGGCACTTTTCTTTTTTTTTTTATATACACTCTGTTGCAAAAAGATATATGCATCCAGAAAAAACTGAGCCACAGCCATGAAACTTAGTATGTAGTTAGTGTTTTCTCAGATGATCAAATGATTGTAAATTCCGAACAAAAAAAAAACATTTTACTGACTAGTAGCAGCAAAAATAATGTCAAATTTAGTAGATTGCAAAGTCACGTTTTGCAGCTTTAAAAGCAGATATTTGGTGAGGCATGAAGTCTATTAAGTTACAGAAGTCACTCTGTGATAGATTCTGCCAAAAGTGTAGCAACTAATAAACTTGTTCGGTGGTATTTCAAGACGGCTGAAGTTGCCTTTCCATTATGTCCCAAACAATTTCTATTGGAGCAAGATCTGATGACCTGGCAGGCCGTGGAAGGACATTATGTCCTTGTAGACATTGCTGCGACAGTCGTACAGTATGTGGCCAAGTGTTATCTTGGTGATAAATAGCACCTGGGGAACTTGATATAATAGGCCGTACCACCGTTTGCAAAATTTCGTCCACGTACCTTCGAATCATTAGAGTACCTTACAACACGAGTCAAATTGATCAGCTGTCCCAGCAGATTGCTCCCCAAAATTTCACACCAGGTGTTATGACAGTATGCCATTCAATAGGAAATACAGGATTGGTCCTCTGAACTCTCTCGTGCACACACGTATGGTAGTCGCCAACAATGAGAGAAAAGCGAGTTGTTGTTCCCATGTTGTTGAATATTGAATTTCTCCAGTCAGATACTATCTACCCTCCTAGCATGCATGGTCACAGTGAAGTCATTATGACGCAATGTAAGCCAATGTTATCACGTCACATCTGTGACCAAAATGCCACCACTCAGTGATGTCACATTGTGACTGAGATGTGAATTTTTGAAAAAAAACTTTTAAAAAATACAAAAGTATTCAAAACATGTTATTTACTGTTAAAAAAAATTCTGCCGTATTTAAAAAAAAATGAACCGTGGTTCAAAGTTGGATCTGTGCCTCTGACCAAAACTTTTTATTTTCATATAACATAAAATGTAATTAATTCATCAGAGACACAAAAAGATTTCCTAATTATACTAATTTCATCTAATTAAAAAATGTTTTAGGTAAACATATATCAACTTATCTTTTATAAAGATTTTTGTAAATGATCATCTGTTATACTAGAAGTTTCTGAAATAGTATTCGAAACATTTCTGCGGTTTCAAACTAAAAATTTTCTATTATTGCTAAGTCTGCGGCTTTTAATGAGCACGAAGAAAGCGTCTTCAGAGTTTAGTCATATATGCATTTTTTGCTTTGCAATTTGTTTTCAAGTCATATTTTCTACTTCTTTCAGACGTTTAAAATAAAATTGACATTTTCCGAATATTAAATAAGTGTACAAAATTTATGCAAATCCTATGACATAAATCATTATTCATATATTCACTTTTTGTTTTCAAAATACATCTTTAAAACATTATTTTACAACATGTTTTATTCTACAGAAATTCATTTCATTATTACCATTAAATTTATTTGTACACATTTTGAAAATTTAAGCAATGTTGTATCTAATAAACTCTAATTATGGATAATGTTATAATTATAATTTACATAAAAGAAACTTTACAATCCATTTTAACTTGTTTTAAAATCGATAAAAATAAAAGGTGAAATACAATAAAAAATTCACAAATAGTAAATTTTAATTAGAGACAATCTCATAATATTATTGCGCATTTAATTTTCGAAGCTGTTGTATACAGAAACAAATATACCGAAAAAATCTGCTTTGAAACTTAAAAATCGTCTATACTATTTCAGTTGTTACGACTCCACCGCAGTGTAAACAAAAGTAACAGTGAAGCTTTTTAGAATAAAAGCGGGAAATTCAGCGGACTGCATAGACGTATTGACAAGGATTTAAAAACTGAAACAAGAAGGTCCTCAAGATTTAAGTTAATATAGCTAACAAAATATAAGTCGAGAAAATTAGGGTAACTTTGACTGGTTGAAAATGATTCAAGTCTTTGCTATCGTACTTATTATCGGACTTAATTGGTTCTCCAAAAATCAAAGTAGAACGAATACGTCAATGAAATTAGGTATGTAAAAGTATTATTTTTCCTGTTTGCTTTTTTTAATTACAACGATTTTAGTTAGCTTATCATAAACATGCTATAGAACATAAATATTTCATTACATTTATTTTATATTTTGGTGAAATATCTAACTTCCTTAACAACAGCTCTGATCAGATTATTAAAATTAGTGATTTAAATTGCATTTTAATCTGGTTTATTTTCTGATTTTAATATTTGGTTAAAACCGTATGCTGTTATAAATATGGAAGTATACGGACTAGTATTATAATCAATCATTAATATATTTATTAAACATTTAAAGATAATTAAATTATTTAATAAAAAAGCCTTTTTATAGACTAAAATTATTGGCAAACTTTTTTTTTTTAATTCTGTATTAAGTGATGCTTTTTAAACAATTTGCATTGCATGTTTTTATTTAAAAAATTTGCATCTGGTCGGAAGATTAATTTATAAAGACACAACGGAGGCATACTATTAAAAGATATCGTGGATATGTAATGTTAAGAACAAAATATAATGATTATTTAATGTATTATTCAACCTGAGAAATGTTTTAAAATCTATAAAGAAATAGTCATAGCGGGTGAAAGCTTTTCGGTTTTTAAACATTCTTATTGAAATGTTTTCAAAGTGAACCAGAAGTCTGTTGGCAAATGAAAATATAGAAGTTACGCAATCAGTAAGAGTTACTATATGATTTTACTTTTAAAATAACGCAAATACATGTTGAAAATAATCACAGCATTACATTAAATTCTTATTAATTTCTTTTTGTACAACTATGTTTCTTGTGATTGGTTGTTTAATGTAGCTTTCTTTCACGGCCGCCAATTCTCTGCCATGGGCCTTGCAAAATCTATAAATACCTGTAAATTTTCTGTTTTCTTTCAGTATGTTTGTGTAATTGTTCTTGTTAATATCAAATATACTCACTTCAATCCACGTCTTTATGTCTGCCTTTTTATTTATTTTAACAGCAGAGCGTTGGTTCTAACAAGTGTTGAAATGAGCTGCGAGACATACTGACGCCGTTATCTTTCTGTTTTTCATTTCTGCTGGGATTTTGAGTGAAAAAGATTTTATCTTTCTTTTTATATATTTTATCGAGCAGAATGGATTCTTCAAAAGATGTTTACGGTGTCCCTCTTTTTGAAGGTGATGGAAAAGTTTTTTCGGTATGGAAACGAAGAGTAATGGCAATTTTTGCTGCTAAAGAATTGGAAAAATTCCTGGAAAATGAAGCAGCTCTAGACAATGCCGCCGATGTCGTGAAAGCAAAAAAGGCTTACGCTTTATTATTATCATTATTAAGTGATAATGTTCTTGCATCACTTCAAGATGAAAATACAGCTCATAAAATATGGAATAAATTAGAACGCACTTATGATACAAAGCGTGCAGTGAATCAAATTTTAATTCGGAAGAGATTGGCAACGATTAAGAAAGATCGTACAGTTTCTATGAGAAATCACATTGATGAAATAAATAAATTAATTTCGGATCTTAAGCTGTCTGGGGCAGAAGTTAATGAAACGGATACTATTGTTTATATTTTGATGTCATTGCCTCAGGAATTTGAAAATGTTAAGATTGCTTTAGAAAACCAACCGAATTCTGTTTTGACATTAGATTTCGTGACACAAAGATTATTAGATGCTGAAGCACTTCTTTTGGATTCAAGGAAAGAAAAAGTATATACTAAGGCTGCTCATGATAATACTGCATTTGTGTCGACTCGCAAAGAATTCTTTTGCAAAATTTGCAACTCTAAAGGGCATACAGCGAAATATTGTAGAAAGAAAATTACTTGCCATTCTTGTGGAAAATTCGGACACATAAAACGTAACTGTAAAGGTGTTAAAAATTCAAATGAAGAAAAATTTGCCTCTTCAGCTGTTTCTTTCGTTGCTGGAAATGCTTCCAGGAAAAGGAATGAATTTATAGTAGATTCCGGAGCAACTTCCCATATGTGTTCTAATGAGAATTATTTCGCATCCTTAGTACCTTCTTCAGGAACTATTAAATGCGCATCAAAAACAACGAATCTAGAAATCAAAGGTATTGGAAATATTAATGGAAAACTGTCGAATGGAATGGAAATTACTTTAAAGGATGTCCTTTATGTTCCAGACTTAAACGGGCAACTCATTTCCGTTAGGAAAATTGAAAGTGCAAATTATACAGTTATTTTCAAGAACCAAAAAGTATTTATCGAAAAAGGGAGAAACCGTTTTTACTTCGGTGAACGGGATTTGAATGGACAATACGTAAGTGACTTTGTCCCTGTTTACGAAACCGTTCTTACTTCAAAGAAAAATCATTGTGATATCTGGCATCGCAGACTTGGTCATCCGAGTGACAAAGTATTGAAAGATATGAAGCTTCCGGTACCTGATTCTTTTTGTGATATTTGTGCTCGGGCAAAACAGAGTGCAACACCAATGGGAAGAGGACCAAGAAAAAGAGAAACCAAGCCAATGACTTTGATTCATAGTGACATTTGTGGACCTATTTTTCCGACAACCTTTTCTGGCGAGTGCTATTTTATGACTCTTATCGATGATTTTTCGCGTTTTACTGAAGTACGTTTACTGAAACATAAAAGTGAAGTCTCAGAAGAATTAAAAATGTTCTTAAAATCCAACCCTACAGTAAAGAAAATTAGATGTGATAATGGGAAGGAATATTTTTCTAATGATTTAGTGAATTTTACTAGAGATCTTGGTATAGTGATAGATCCCGCTCCTCCATACACGCAATCTTTGAATGGAGTAGCTGAACGCTGCAATAGGTCGCTTCTGAATATAGGACGTGCTTTGATTGCTGAATCAAATTTACCAAAGACTTTTTGGGGTCAAGCTATCCTTTCTGCAGCTTACTTGAAAAACCGAATGCCAAGCAGCACTATTGAGAACAAAACTCCGTACTTCCTGAAATATGGAGAAGAAGCCGATTTCAAGCACATACGTGTTTTTGGATGCAGTGCTTACATGTTAATTCCTTCCGTTCATCGAAAAAAGCTTCACGATAGGTCTAAACAAATGATCTTCATTGGTTATTCTTCAATGGGATATAGATTACTAGATCCTGAAACGAAACGCATTACTGTATCAAGAAATGTGAAATTCGACGAAGAGAAAAAGGAAAATGTTCAGTCGAAACAATACATTCTAGAAAATTCAGAACCAGTCGATAATGAAATTGATCCAGATGTTCTAGAAAATACGAGTCATGAATTAGATGATCCTGAAGAGAAAGAAGACAAAACAAGAAAATCTGAAAGATTTAAAAAGCAACCTGTACGGTATCCAGATCCTGAAGTTTACGAAGCATTACTTTGCCAACAAGAAACATTAACGTTTGATGATATCAGATCCCTCCCTAGTGATGAACAACGCTTGTGGAAAGAAGCTATGGACGCGGAGATTGAGAGTATGAAAATCAACGATGTCTGGGATCTTGAAAAATTACCACCTGACAAACGACCTATTTCCTGCAAATGGGTATTTACTATCAAAAGAGATGGTCGACATAAGGCGAGACTCGTAGCTCGTGGATTTATGCAAAAAGAAGGGCTAGACTATAGCGAAACCTTTTCCCCTGTAATAAGTATGCCAGCTTTACGTTTGGTTCTTATTTTGATTTTAAATGAAGACTTATATGCATCTGTGTTAGATGTTAAAACAGCGTTCCTGAATGGTAAGTTAAATGAACTTGTTTTTATGGATCAGCCGCAAGGCTATGATGATAAAAGTGGGCGAAAGTGTAAACTTAAAAGAAGTTTATATGGTTTAAAACAAGCCCCACGACAATGGTTTGAAAGGTTTCATGAATTTATTTCAAAGTTAAATTTTAAATCTTGTGATTATGAACCTTGTATTTTTATTCGGTATAATAATGATCATAAAATAATTATTGCTTTGTATGTAGATGATATGTTAATTGCAGGTTCAGATGTAAATGAAACTAATGTAGTTATTTCCCTATTACATAACGAGTTTCACATGTCAAAATCGCAAAGTGTTTCAGAATTTCTAGGTATTCAAATGAAATTCAATTCTGATAGTTTAATAATGGATCAAGAGTCTTACATAATTAAATTGTTAAGTAAGTTTAATATGCTAGATTGTAAACCCAGTGACATTCCTATTTCTCCTAAGTCCACCCCATCTGATTTCAAAAATGGTAAACCTTTTAATGGCCCATATCGTGAATTTGTAGGTTGTTTATTATATTTAGCTTATATTTCTCGACCTGATATTTTGTATGCTATTAACTGTTTAAGTCAATTGTAAGAAAATCCTACTGAAATTGCTTGGAAAGCACTTAAGAAAATCTTAAGATATTTAAAAGAAACATTGTCTTTAAAACTTGTGTATAAAAAGCAAAATTCTGATCCTAAATTATCCATGTATGTTGATGCTGATTGGGGGGCTAACACAAATGACCGCAAATCAGTAACAGGTTATATTTTAATGTTTTGTAACATGCCTGTTCTGTGGTGTTGTAATAAACAAAAATCAGTTGCCTTATCGTCAACTGAAGCTGAAGTCATTGCTTTAACTAAAAGTTTGCAAGACTTGTTATGGTTTTAAAATATTGCTAGTGAAATTGTAAATATTAAGGATTTAGTAATTTTTGAGGATAATCAATCATGTATAAAATGTATCAGTAATGAGAGTAATTATGGTAGAATGAAACACATTGATATTAAATTGAAATTTGTTCGCAATATTATAAAAGAAAATAACATCAAAATTGAATATGTTCCTACGAATATGCAAATTGCTGATTTATTTACAAAGGCATTACCTAAAGTTAAATTTTATGAACTATTATTTCTTTGTTATTTGTACAAGTAATGTTTAAATTGTGTCATATTATTATTAATGATTGATTTCAAGAAATTTCTTTGTTTTCTGATGCAATGCTAGATTATGGGCGGCTGTTGAAAATAATCACAGCATTACATTAAATTCTTATTAATTTCTTTTTGTACAACTATGTTTCTTGTAATTGGTTGTTTAATGTAGCTTTCTTTCACGGCCGCCAATTCTCTGCCATGGGCCTTGCAAAATCTATAAATACCTGTAAATTTTCTGTTTTCTTTCAGTATGTTTGTGTAATTGTTCTTGTTAATATCAAATATACTCACTTCGATCCACGTCTTTATGTCTGCCTTTTTATTTATTTTAACAATACATAAACGGTATGAATCTAAAATGTAATAATCATATTTTATTATTCACTTTTTATTCTATATAATTTTATCATTATATCTCCTGAATGATTTTACAGAGATAAATTACAAAATATCGATATTATGCACTCTTTGTAAACAGCGTGATTAAAATGGAATTGTTATTTATAATTACCATATTATCTTGTAAATAAAATAATAATAATAATAATCCTATGTGTGGCTCTATTTTGTGTTTATGGTCTCAATTTTTATACTTTATTTACATTAAAAAGTAGTTAACCATTTGATACTGTGTTCATTATTTTGTTTTATTATGTAATTTAAAAATAAATATGATTATATGTATTTCTAATAGAATATATATTTATAAAATTTTCCCCCTACTTTATTCTAAAAATTTCGTAGTAGATTCTAATCTCTCTGTACTATTTACGATAATATCAGTGTTATAGTAGACATCGAAACATATATCCAGCCAGATAGATCCTTGGCAAAACATTAAAAACATTCACATTGGACGCAAAATAGTGTAGTTGCGGTGCTGTGTTTTATAAACGATAACGGATTATTGTTTAAATAAATCATAGATAATAAGAGTTATTTTTAGAATATATAATTTCATAAATAAAAATTTAATTTTGGCAATCAATTATTATTTTTTTTAATAATCAAAAAGTTGTTTTAAATATGCATTTTACTTCAAGCAAAGCCTGATGTAAAATAAATTAACCCTTTGTATCACCGTTCTATACATACCCAAAAGTTTTACTTACTTTTATAGTGAGCTTAAAAATACGATTTTATTTATTGCTGCTATCTTCCAACATAACGATTGATGCCGAAATTTTTCTTAGAATTCTCAACATAGTGATACTGAGTTAATTTTTTATACCAAAGTTGTATTTTTCATTTGTGTAGTTTCAGATGGTTATTGCTAAAATGTACTTCCGAAATTTTGTAAAATTAAAATGCCTGGAGATAACCACGAGTAGATAATTACAAAAGGTCAGTTTGTATATTTTAGAACTTTGTATTTGTAAATTGACAATATTGATCAAAGTATGAAATTTTCTACTAATTGAAAATATAAAAATATATCAATAATTTATTATTTTTATGTTTTAAATCTTTTTTTTTTTTTTACATACCTAAAATCGCATTTTCTAACATTCGAAATAATATTTGCAATATCAACATTACATAGTACTTAAAATAATTATTCGATTTAAAAACTGTTTCAACATGTTTATCATATACGCTGAAATAAAACTAGCAGTTTTCATATTTTCAAATACCACAGTTTTCTTAATATAGTCAAAAGTTTATAATGCAATTACAAAAGCAGCAGCGTTTGTTGCCTTTTTTTTTCAGAAAGCGCTAGCATGGCAAATCATTGTATATTTTAGAATCGAAATAGTTTAAACTTGTTTAGGTATTTTTGTGACACAGTGGATCTTGATTATGAATTACCATATTATAAAGCATATATGACTTTATGATAACATATGATACAAATAATATTTTGTGAGACAAAATGTCCAGTTTTAGTCATTTATATTTATGACATGTGTATAAGATGTGCATGATATATAACATATACACATTACCGACCACCAACAAAAACTGTGAAATTATTAATAAAATGACATGAACAAATACAGTTCCCCAACACACTTAACATACATTCCAAAAACATAGTAAAAACAGCAGGAATTGAATAACATAAATGGAATGATGGAAATTTGTAGAATTAAGTATCATCGGGTCCCAAATTCCATGGTTTCATCTCATATTAGCCATACATTAGCTAAAGAATATGAATTTGGGACTACCACACACAGAAAACCGAGAAATAAACCATTCAACACCAGCTAAGTTCAAAATGAAACAAGATTAAAAAGGATAGAGGAAAAAAAAATTACCAAATTAAAATCCATACTGTCATAGCATTAGGTATAACAAATGCACTCATTATGCATTATATTCTTGTTTAAGATAGTATAATATTAGAAATTAATATGATATTGTCCTGAGTAGGATAAAATATACATATATATATATATATATATATATATATATATGTATATATATATTTATATATATATATATATATATTATATACGTATACATATACATTACATACATATTCAGGGTGGCCGAAAAGTCTGGAAACGGTCGAATAACTCGAGAAATACATATCAGATTGAAAAACGAAAATAAGCGTGTTAAATATATTTTAAAAAGCTACTCAGTGATACCAAATTTGACCCCCCGCAACCGACCCTCCGGTGGTCAGAGGGGGGTCCAACTTTGAAATCTTGAATGATAACCCCCAATTTTTATTGCAGATTCGAATTCTACGGACAAAAATACGTAACTTTTGTAATTAACATTTTTTTTTTCGTATCGTCGTTGGTCACATTGTAATCGAGCAAATACAATTATACATGTTTTGGTTTTCCCAACCAGGTTTTGACATCTCGAACTATAATTGGCCAGAACTTTTAACGTCAAAGTTGCCGTCTTTTGCGGAAATAGTGTTTCTCGAAAACCATCAGCGGAGATTATTTTCATGGTGCTTTATATGCTTTTTTTCCATTAAAATTATTAGAAATATATTAAATTAGTTTTCTATTTGCATTTTTTTTATCCAGTCGATCATTTTTAAATAATAAACAGCATATTTTGATATTTTAACGAGTAAATATGCACCTCCCCTCCCGAACAGAAAAATGATAGTATTCATTATTTGGGGGAGGGGTGTGTTGATGTTCTGTGTTTCGATGTTTTCTGCTGTTAAAAAAATCACTTTATTCAGGGCCGAATGGGAGTGTATGAGTTTTTTTAATTATTACTATAGAATAACATATAGGACAAAAAACCCAAACATATAAAATATATTTGCGCTCGCAGAGCAAAGGATATGAAGTAGCGTAAATTTCAGATGGGTTGGTGGGATTATAGGTTTTGATGATTGATTAGTTACTGCAACTACTGACTAGCAAATAAGGCAGAAAACATTCGAAAATTCTAATAAATGCAATACTTTTTTGTAAGTTAATATATTTTTCCACTTTAACATTTGTTTCATAATTTTCATACTTTTAAATTTATTGTTGGGTTGTTCGGAATGTCGTGTCCGTTTAGGAAAATCAATTTGTACCGGAAAATTCTGCCCGATAATTATTACACATTAGATATCGGCATCAACGTCCAATAATTAACACTAGAACGCGATTCGACTCCGACCATACGGTTCAATGTCGGTTAGAACCATAAATTCGTTGACAAAATAAGTTAAATTTAAAAAAAAGCAGATTTACATTAAACCAGTGAAATAATTTTAAAAACAAATTTTGGTGTAAAATATTTTTATGAAACTTCAGTAAAATTTCCGAGCGTTATAGTTTTAAATGATAGAATTTTCCGGTACGAATTGATTTTCCCAAACGGACACGAATTTCCGAACGGCCCAATAATTTTAAACAATTGAAAAATTTTGATCTTTTAAACTTTTGAATTTAAAATATACTTTAACTCTTTAAGCACTGTTGGTTATTTCCTGGGGAGAAGACGTTTTAATTTTCAGGGGGGAAGGATAATGTAGAAAATTGTTTAATTATTTATTAATTATTACAATGATAGAAAAATGTGAAAAAATATATAAAAAAAACGTTATTTGCAGAACATATTAAAAACGAATCAGTTTATTTCCCACATTCTTAAGCCCAAGAATTTATTCATATAGAGCATTTATTCATATATTTTATTCAGTTAGATCTACGTTTAATGTTAAAGTTTTGTAACAAATAAGTTAACCCTTTTGCGGGCAGTGTACTTTAAAAAGGACACCTAATCTTTATTTTACTGGCACTCAAAATATTTAATTAAAATTTCACATTTATAACGTACTTGAAAATATGCAAGTTTGTATTTTGCAATAAACACGTTTATATATTATGATGTCAGTCTGTCATTTCATCAGTTTATAAACAGAATTACTCCTCGCCGGTAATGGTTAAACCAAATGAATATTAAAAAATAAAAACAAAATTTAAACAACATAATAATTTAAATACCCTAGAAACTTAGGTTCCCTCCCAAATTAAATCGAAATAAATCAAACGAATCAAAACGTTTTTGTATTTTACATGTGCCTTATCATTTTGTATACATTCCTCATCAGCATAATATAAAATCTGCAATACAAATATTTGCAACTTAAAAATGAAAAGTGTAAAATTTATTTAGATTCCTTTTTAACAAATCCTACGTTTTTAATGGGTTTTATGCATCATATAGTTTTATATTTTTTAAATGTTCTATCGGTTTAACTTATTTGTTGCAAAAATTTAACATTGAACGTCGAACTAACTGAATGAAATATATTAATAAATTCCCCTTCTCGGGCTTAAAAAAATGTAGGAAATAATCTGATCTGTTTTTAATTAGCTCTGCCAATTAAGTTTTAGATTATATTTTTTGTCACATTTGTTATTTTATCGTTATAATAAATAAACAATTTTCTACATTATCCTTCTATTATGAAAATTAAAACGTCGTCTACCCCTGCAAACAAACATTATATCTTAATCCTCTCGAGACAGCATCGCATCCACAAATTTTATTTGGAATACTACATGTTTTTTAAACTGTCGCATTTAGTTGTGAATTACCAAAAATCCTTTAATTAAAAAAAGTAAAATATTATTATTCATTTGTTAACGTTGCCCAAAACAAAGTCCACATGTACCTTTTGACGATGCATATATGCATCACAAATCCCGAGTTAAAGAATTAAATACTTTTTTTAATTAAAAAGTTTAAAATATGAAAATTTTTTTATTGTTTAAAATTCTGAAAAAAAAAAGTTAAATTGAAAAAAATATATTTATTTTAAAAAAATTATTACATTTATTAGAATTATTGAACAAAATATCCCCTACTTTTTATTTTCTGATTTTAGTAACTAATCAGTGATCAAAATCTCCAATCCCACCTCCGCCTGAAATTTACACTGCTTCGCCATTCTTTGCTCCCCCCCCCCCGCACACAAAAAATATGTGTACTTTTTTTGTCCTAAATGTTACTCTATAGTAATAGTAAAAAAAATCCCCTACACCCACATCCTCACCACGATTTAGAGTATAAAAAAACAGCAGAAGCCATCGAAATGCAGAATATCCACGCCTATTTCTAGCAAATAACAAAGATTTTCTTTTATTCTGTTCGGAAGAAGAAGGGCAAATTTACACATTAAAATGTCAAAAAGCGCAGGTTAACAGATTTGAATTGATTGAATGAATAAAATAAAAACACAAATAGAAATCTAATTTAACATATTTCTATTAATTTTCATGGCAAAATCATATAAAGCACTTTTGTCATCGAAACAACTGCCATTGATAGTTTTCCACAAACACAATTCCAACTAAGGCGACCAATTTGGCGACGAACGCATCACATTTCGTAATTGCAAAACGGTTGGGAAAACAAAATATGTATCTCACACATTTTGATGGATTACACCGTCATCTACAAAGATTCGAAAAAAAAATGTTAAAAGCAAAAGTTGCGCATTTTTTCCAGTAGAATCCGAATCTGAAATAAAAAATGGGGATTATCATTTAAGATTTCAAAGTTGGAACGCTTCTGAATCCAAGTGGTCGGGGTTTGGTGTCAACTTTGGTTTTACGGAATAGCTTTTAAAGAAATATTTAACGCGTATATTTTGTTTTGCAATCTTATATGAATTTCTTGAGTTATTCGATCGTTTCCAGACTTCTCGGACACCCTGTATTTTGTCACATTTGATATTTTATTGTAATAATAAATAGATAATTAACCAATTTTCTACATCATCCTTCCCCTATGAAAATAAAAACGTCGTCTCCCGTTGAAATATTTAACAGAGCTTAAATAGTTTAATTATTTTTTTAAATGAAAAAGTTTAAAAAGTCAACAATTTTCAAATGTTTAAAATTGTTTATTTTAAAATTATGAAAAAAAATTAAATTGAAAAATATATAAAATTTCAATAAATTATAACGTTTATAAGAATTATTGAAAAATTTTCTGTCCGACTTGATATTTTGTAGTTGCAGTAACTAATAAATCATCAAAATATTAAATCCCACCCCCACCTGAAATTTACGTACTTCCCCATCCTTTTTTCAACCAGCACAAAAAGATTTTATATGCTTTTTATTTTAGTCCTATGTTTTATTCTATAGTAATAATTAAAAAAAAAAAAAAAAAAAAAAAAAAAAAAAAAAAACATACATCCCTATCCGCCACCGAATTAAATGATTTTTTTAACAGCAGAAGCCATCGAAACATATAATATCAACACACCCCTCCCCAAATAATGAAGTTTATCATTTTTCTGTTAATGAGGGCAGGTGCATATTTACTCGTTAAAAGATCAAAATACTCAGGTTATTATTTAGAAATGATCGACTGGATAAAAAAAAATGCAAATAGAAAACTAATATATTTCTATTAATTTTTATGGGAAAAGCGGGATCGAAACAATCTCCACTGATGGATTCCGAGAAACATTATTTCCGCAAAAGACGGCAACTTTGATGTCAAAAGTTCAGATTTCGCCAATCAGATTTCGAGATGCCAAAAGCTGGTTGGGAAAACCAAAATATGCATCTATCTTATTTGCTCGATTACACCGTGATCAACGAGGATTCGGAAAAAATGTTATTACAAAAGTTACGTATTTTTGCCCGTATAATCCGAATCTGCAATAAAAAATGGGGGTTATCATTCTAGGTTTCAAAGTTGGACCCCGTCTGACTGCCGGGGGGTCGGTTGCGGGGGTCAAATTTGGTATCAATGAGTAGCATTTTTAAAACTATTTAACAGGTATTTTTTCGTTTTTCAATCTCATATGTATTTAACGAGTTATTGGACAGTTTCCAGACTTTTCGGACACCTTGTATATATGTGTTATATACAGAGTGTACAGCGAATAAGACCCTGATTTCAAAATTAAATATCTCAAAAACAACGATTAAAATAATTATGCAGTAAATTCTTTGTTTATTATATAAGCTGTAAAAATGTTATACAAAAGTTTCAAAATTTAGTTGCAAAAACCATTATCAGTTGGCGCTGTAATTGCAATGCTTATGAATTGTGCTTCGAAGTCACTAGCACCTCATTCCTAGATGGGTCCCTATGAAAGAACGAAAATTGGGAAAGTACACTTATTCGTTGGGGTGATGCGCAGAAATGGAGACATCTGGTAACAGAATTATTGCATCAGCTTTAATTTTAGAGAATTTCAATCAATATAAATTTCAATAAAAATTTTAAAAATCATTATATAAGAACTTATTAAAATATTTTATTAAATTCAATTTTTAATGTCATATAAGCATTTAAATCAAAATACATATATTTAAAAAAATAATTTTGTACTTTTTATTTATTTTTCTATATTTTTAAATTATGGCATTATAGTTTAGTATTATTGTTTATACCTGAATTATCTCTCTATTCTAAAAAAAAAGTAACTACCTCTGTCAGCGCCGCCGCCACCGGTTTTGAATTTTTTGTGACCGGAGGTCTTTCTTTGTGATTATTAAGAAAAATAATGCATACAAAAATATGAAAATCGGTGGTTTTATACAGAATGTTTGATAAACACGCTGATGCAGACAGTTTTCAAATCGAAGAACTATTTTAAGAGATACTTAAGGCTAAATTTGGACAAAGTCATTCCATTAAAAAAGGTTTATAGGAGCAAAAACTACACATCGGAATTTAATCATTTTTAGATCATTTTATACGTTATAATTTTCCGGTGTGCTGATTGCATTTAGTTTTTAAATTTTACTCATCTTTTGAGCTTTTATTTTTATTTTAAATTCAAATTTTCGACATTTCGAGAGATATTTTTTACTTATTTAAAATTGTACTAATTTAACCTGTTGCCGACTTTATAAATAGCGCAAACAATACTGTTTGCTTCAAATTAAAAATTTATTTACATGTGACTATTTATTTACATGTGAAATTTATTTACATGTGAAATTGCGCTAGACATTTATTTAATATTTTGAGAGGATCTTTTCAACTATTTTTGTTAAGAAAGCGCAAATAATATTTCCTTTCTAACAAAAGTATTTTCACGTGAATATTTAAAAGAGAAAGAATAGCTTGGTCAATATTACATCAGATTAAAAACGATTAATTTAAAATGTCTCATTTAAAAGAACTTTCTTTTCGCTTTCTTAAAAAATACCAGGAGACCGTTTACTTAATTCCTTTTATATTAGCTTATTTTGAAATGTTGTTACACGTGTCTACGTCATCAAGTTATTTTTATTTCGACGTTTTATTTGTATTTTTATTAATGTTGTACTAATTTATTTGTTCTTTCGTTATTTAAAATAAAAATTATGTCAATTTGTATAATTTGGCGAGTGGTTTGGCGATTTATATAATTTGGTGAAATTGGTTGACGGGATAATCAAGTAGTACCGCTGCGGATTTGGCGTTAAAATGCCCCAATCAAAGAGAAATGAATAGAAATCCGTTTATAGGTAGATCGCCACTGTTTTTTAAATGATAATTCAATCTTTCGAAATCTTTTTAAAGCTGATCAAATTAACGTGCATTTAGAGTCTGCGGTATCTGGAGGGGGGTTGGCGAGCGTAGTTCGTAGGGGGCTGAGCCCCGTAGTTATAAATAAAAAGTAATTTTGCATTTTTCATTTATTTTTAAATCACGGGATAATATTTTGTTTTTAGCACAACACATAAATTTATTTTCTTTATTAAAGATGGTTTTAAGGACAGAAATTATGCATTAAATTATTTTAATTTAAAAGGAATTAATGATAAGTCATATAATCAACGTCGAAGCAAAAGTATTTTGGAGGCTGCACTCCTTTCCAACACTTCGGATCATATCGCTAGAAGCTGCACCATACTTCTGTTCTGAATTATAAAAAAAAATGAAAATGAGTTTTTACAATTAAAATGATTTTCTTAACTTAATTAAGTTTATAAAAATAGAAACTTTGAATTCTTTCATTCAAACTATTTTCTACGATTTAAAAAAAAATGATTTAGGAATCATTATTATAAATGCTTATTGATTTAAAAAAGGGGTTTCTTTTAGCTTAATTAAATTTCAAAACTAGGAACTATGGATTTTTTTATACAAACTTTTTTTCACAATATAAAAAAGTAAAAGTAAAATATTAAAAAGTAAAGATTTCCAATTTTTTCAAATCCTACTCTGCTTGGATTTGGTTCCATGATCTACCAATTACGAGAGAAAAGACATGCCACAGAGATACTGGCATCCAGACCAAAAAAGCTTGTAGCAAAATTTGAAACAAATCTCAATTCTGTCAACACATGGCTCCGCTTCTGCACATCATCCAAATAAAATGTTTTAATAAGTTCTTATATAATGATTTCTAAACATTTTATTGAAAATTCTATTAATTGAACTTCTCCAAAGTTTTTGATGATGCAATAATTCCGTGACCAGATGTCTCTACTTCTGCACATCACCCCAACGACAAAGTGGACTTCCCAATTTTCGTTCTTCCATAGGGAGCCATCTAGCAATGAAAAACTAGTACTCTGGACTTCGAAGCACAATTTATAGGCATTGCGATTACAACGCCATCTGTTAACGGTTTTTTCAATTAAATTTCGAAACTTCTGTATAACAATTCTACAGCTTAGCTAATAAACAAACCGTTTACCGCATAATTCTATTGATCTTTGTTTTTGAGATATTTAATTTTGAAATCAGTCTCGTATTCGCTGGACACCCTGTATATGCATGTATGTGGCATAAAAGACGTAAACTATACGTATATAATGACTATATGGCACATACTGAGCGTTTCGAGCATATATATATGTATATGACGCATGCGTAAACTTCGCGATGATCTTAGCGAGATCGTAACTGCAATTTTTGCATAATATATTTTTAGGGGCCACTATAACAAAGAAATACCCTATTTTTCTCTGCCCCAACTTGTTTGAATTACAGTCATATATAGAATTTTTATGGTAATCAATATCATAAAATGTATAAAATTTAATTACTTAATATCGGCATTTCTTTAAATATTTCATTTTTTTTTCATAAATGTTGTATAATCGAAACAAACCAGTTTCACCAGTGACTTCGAGTTCGTAATGCGTATTAAATGAGATAATGTTTTCTTCATTCAGTATTTTCTTAGTCTAAAGAATATAAAAAGTACTGTATACATTATAAGATATTATATTTTTAATACAAATTTTATTTTGATAAAGTTCTGAAAATTTAAATAAAAAAGTTTCTTTGGTAATTTTAATGCTTTTAACAAATAGCTAATTTTGAAAATAAAAAGCGATAGATCGATCATTCAGTTGTCTTCAATGTTCTCATTTATTGCAATAGGGGAAAAAGTTGCAACAAAAATTGAAGTCTGCGGGGCATTGCATTTTGATACAGTAAAATTCTTTTGGTATACCCTTGTTATAGCGGCCCCCAAGTTTTAATTGTGATGTATCACCGAAGTATATTAACGTTATAGATGTAAATGATTTTACAACATGCATAAGCGTTTACAACTGTACAAATATGTCACAGTGTGACTTCACAACAATACCACTATAGTCACAACGTTAATGAAAATTTCATCAAAAATGACACATATTTCGCAAATTGATCACAATGTGACTTCAAAGCATTGTTGCTTTCGTCTCAGATAAGCTCAGATGCTTTCGTCTCAGACAAAGTTAATACCAAAATAGTCACAAATGACACACTCTTCACGCCGTGACATCACCATGCCGTACGGGAAGCTTGCTCGAGATCGACGGCAATCCAAATGACAACGCCTATGTTGAAGGGTTAGAAGCAACTGCCACAATGGAAGCCGGGAGCTGATCTAGAGTCGACCTGTCATTCAAGAATGGTGTGCTTTGATATCACTACATCCATCCCAGCAAACACAGAGCTATCGGAAAGCAATCGGCCGATAGCCGCTTGCCACTACCGGCGGTATCGGCATGATACCGGTTGCCGCTACCGGTTCCGTATATTTTGATACGCCGAGCGAATTCGGCCCGATTCATGAGGCACGCAGCCGGTCCGGTATCGGCAAAAAACTATGCCGGCAGCACGCCGATAGCTATCCATATGAATGCCGGGCGCAGCCCGACACCAGCATAAATTGAAAAAAAAAGTCTGTTTTGATGGCACCATCTATGAGCCTTTGAGGAATGTATATTTGAAAGGAATGTGTTTTGGTGTTGGCAGAGGCGGGGTTTGATCCAACGTACCCAGGGACAGGAAGTAGACGCCTTAACCACTTAGCTACTGAGACTTGGTCAAGGTATGATTCTATGAGGTAATAAAGGGAAGTCATATCGATAAGTAATCGTTGTCGTTGAAGGTAAGTGGTAGATGTAGAAATTAGAATTTTGAAGTGTTTTTATTTTATTTTATTTATTTATTTATTTATTTGTAATTTTCCTACGCGCGTGCATTTAAAAGTTAATTCAATATTTAAATGAATGAAATAAATATATTAGCGAATTCGTTAAAGCAAACGAATTTAACAATAAATTTAAGAATAATTAAGATATAGATATATTTAAGAATAATTAAGAATATATATATAAATTTAAGAATAATTAACTATTTAAAAAAAATTTAGAGGTTTTGTTCAGTTAATAAAATTTTCTTTTTAGGAATTATAATGTAATTAAATGCGTTGCGTTAATTTATAAAATATATTTTTTTAACTTGGAGAAATTTATTTTAATAAATAAAAAGTTGATAATTAATAACTTTTAATTAGAATAAGAATTCATTTTATGTCGTTTTAAGGATTTAAAGTAGAACACATATTTAATGAGTATGTTGCAATATTCATTTGTTACTTATCAATAGTTTTAATTAAAAAATAAAATAAAAATATTAATTTACATATTTTTTTCTTTTGGAAGATACCTTTAAATGGGGGATATTTCTGAATCTTTCTTATAAATTTAAGAATGCTTATTAAATAAAATAAGTGAACTTCAAAGGTTTTTCTCTTAAGGAATTATAATGTAATAAATTTGTGTTAATTCAAGAAATATATATTTAAAACAAAGAAAAACTAATTTTAATAAATAAATAAGTTAGTAATTAATTACTTTTAATTAGAATAAGAGTTTATTTTTTGTCATTTGGTGATATTGGTGTAAAATATATTTTTAGTGATTATGTAGCAATAATGATTCTTTTACTTATTAACATTTTTGAATGATCAAATACAATAGAAATATTAATTTATCTGTTTTTTTTTTTTTGTAAATAATGTTTTAGAAGTATGAGATTTCTGAATCTTTCTTTTAAATTTTAATGCTAAAAAGTTGGGTAGTCTTTTTTTCTTATTATTTTTTATAGCTTGTAAAATAATTTTAAACACTTTTTTAATAATTTGATTTTTAAATAAAATAAGAAACATACCTATTGCTTTTAAAATGAATATAATAGTTAGAAAATAAGTTCAATTAATTTATGAAGTTTTTTTATTTTCTACAATTAAATTTATAATGAATAATAATATTAAGGACCCATTTAAATTGTCTTTTGATGATTCAAATAATTGTAAGTCCTTTTTAAAATGAATTCAATAACAACTTTACTTAAATAAATAAATATAGGCTGTTTTTTTTATATATTTTTTTTTGTTTATCACTGTTAGAATTTTATATGAAATACATGACACATACATATCTTATCAAAACTCAAACTCAAACCAAATTAAGAGAAAGAAAAAAAAATGTCGGCTAAAACTAAACATTCCGAATTCGGACCGATGTTGGCAAATATAATTGGGTCACTATCAGAAATCACATATCGGTCCTGCGTCACTTGTCGGTGTAAGTCGCTTGCCGATATATAAACATAAGAGGGCCGATTACGGTAACCGGCAGTCGAAAAAGCAGATTATTAAGTTTAAGTTGCCGGCATGTTGCCGATACTTCACCGAAACCACTGTGCCCATGCCGATACTTAACCGACAGTGCCGGCTGCTGTCCGATCATGTCCCGAAAGGTGTGTGTTTGCTGGGATGTCAACTGACAAATGGCGTTAAATACGTGATTCTGACAAATTTATTGTAGATGTGACTTCTCTTCTGATTGCTGGATATTCTCATGCATTTATGACTCAGCGGCGTCCTGAGCCCCTGCAATGGCTGTCTATCCCCTCTCTGATCCATGGATGTCGGCACCGCGGAAATACAATTTTGTTTCAATCAAAATGCCGGCTGATACGTTTGTTGTACCAAGCCGCTTATCTGAGGCCTATGGCTCGACCCTTTTCCAAGTCGAACCACCGTTTCTAGCGCCATCGAATATTTCTTAAAGGCATCATTCTTTCGTATCCCATCTATCAACAATGGTAGTTCTAATTACCAGCAAATTTAAATAACGACTGTTTCAAATACGGCCAGCTGCGCAATTTAACTGCGCATTGCACAAACCCCCATTGGTCAGTGGTGGTCAAATTTTAGTCATTTGTAAAACTTATCAAATCACATTAGTACGCCTAGTTTCGTAGCTTTGGCTCAATTCATTCTTGGTGCATATATCTTTTTGCAACATAGTGTATTTAAATCTCCGTTACTTTTCAAAAGATCATAAAATCTTTTCCTTATAATATCAAGTATTTGTTTAACAATATAAAAATTATTTAACTGAAAACAAATTGATTATAGATTGTAGCCCTTCACACCTGTTTAAACTTCCTCAAAGTTGGAAGGCAATTGACGCTAGCAGAGAGATATACACTGACTGATAAAGGCAGGCTTGACGCTTATCCCCAAAACTAATACTTTAACAAAGAAGAACTGGTGAATACCAATATATACCGAAATATTTTAGTAAAAGTTTAGTAAAAGTTTGAAATGTAAGCTTAGAAATGTTTATGTCCGGCTTTTACCAACTTAATTTGTTAATTGCTAGGATTTACAAGACTTCGGACTTCTACAGAAACACATACATAAGTAATTAACCTCATAACTTTTACTCTGTGTACGGGTGTGAACATAAATTTAAATTTACAATGTTGTTTACTCTTCCGGTCATTCCATTTAAATTTATTGAAGCATCCATTGGAACATTAATAACTTTTTTACATAAAATTTGTAAGTTCGTCTATAATTATGATAGACGAATGTCATTCGTGGACTCAATTAATTTGATATGTTTCATTAATATATAATTAGACATTTTAGAAAGGTCTTTAAGAAACATGTTTGTGGCTGTTTAAGTTTTGTGTCAAAGGAAAAAATCTGATTTGGAAATTGGAAAATTCTTATTACGTAGCGTGTATAATAGGCATAGTATTTGATATAGCCTTTGCTGAAATGCGACATCCTTAAAATCCGCAAATGATTGTAAAAATTAGCAACGATGAAGCTAATTAATATTGCAGAAAACTATGGTTTGGCATGACTGAAAGTAACATAATTTAATTGTGAAAACTTTTATATATACCAAAATTCGAGTTTCAATAAAGTAGATAAATAACCATACGAATATTAATATTATCTGCAATAATAACTTGTAAATTTAAAGACGTTTAAAGTAAATTTAAATATTAAAGTTTAACTGCAAGAAATGCGATATTTATCGATTGTATAATGTTAATTATTTAAAATTATATTTCTTATAATTATTATCAAAGTACTAGTTATTCAGCGTAATTCGTTATTGCATATTTAGACTATAGTTACAATAATAGATATAGAATAGCCTTTTTCAAATCCATATATTTTTAAATTCATTTGATGATAAAAAACATTTATAAAACATTCCTTTTATAAACATCATATAATACACTGTTCAAATTTTTCTTTTTCTTTTTCTTTTATTGTGTTTTGTTTTCGATCGAAAATGTTCATAAAGCATCTGAATTTACTCAGTCTCTAAATATCTTTATTTTTCTCCTAGTATATTTTTCTGCGTTTCACAAGTAAGTTAGATAATTGCCATACACTTTTTTCGTGTTATTGTTTTGTTTCTACACACTCGTCATAATGAAGCCATTTATGCTTAACAATGTTCTACATAGTCTCGATTTCTGGCATATTTAACTGTTAAATGCCATTACATTTTTTTTTAACTTCTGAGATAAATGGCCTTTATGCATGTTAAAAAATTGCGCATACTTAAATCTTCTCACCTTAATGGAAAGCTCCAATTGCTACATGTGCACAATTCTCACAGCCCGGTCATCAGTGGTTTATTTTCGCTTTTTTCTTGTCCTACATTTTTGTATTGATATAGCTATTCAAATTGTCGCACGTTTTGTATTTAATCGATGCAATTTCTTATTTAAATGTATTGATTTATTCTCGTAGGTTTTCTTTAAACATTCCATTGCGTTAAATTATTTTTTTCTTTCCTAAACTGCTTAAAATAGACACATCTAAAATATAAACATTTAAAATTAAGGTAATAATTAACACTGTGATCACTAACATAATGTAACTTATCTCAAAATATCTTTATTATTTAGAAAGTATTGTTCGCCTTCGTAGTATTAAACTTTTTAAGATAAATAATTGCGACACATTTATTTTTCTTTATTTCGTAAGTCCCATCCTCATGGAGCCATTTACTTCAGATAAAACGCGACATACTCTCTATTTTCGGCATTGTTAATGTTTAACCTCAATTGTTTTATTTTTTTCCTTTTACAAACGCAAACAACATTTCCGCATCTCACTTAATCACGCATATATCAATCTTCATATGTCGATAGAAGTCTCCATTTTCTCCATCTGCTAAATTCCCACCGCTCAATCACAAGTTGTATTTTCGTATTCACTGCCAGTCTCACATCTTTATAATGATCTAGAAAATAAAATTGTGCCATCCTTTTAATGATATATATATATATATATATATTTCCTATTTGAAATAAATTTATCTTTATATAATATTATTCCTGTTTTGAAATCACTTATTCAAACATTTATCTGATTCTAAATGAACAAATATAATGCAGAAGAAAAAAAATATAGAAAATGAAACATGCGTATATATATAAATATATTTTATAAAATGATAACCTAAGGTTTTAAAATAGATAATTAAAAAACGTGTGAGAAAGTAAGAATGTGGCTTCTCAAACATTTCTCGGGCGCGGATGGTCCTTTCTTTTGAGTGACCACTATTTCATCTTTTGCCTTATATCTTTCGATTTACATCTTTCGCCGAATTTATTATTAACCCGTTAATAGTCGCGGGTTGGTCTTTTCCCCGCCCGAAATTCGTTATCTTCCTGTAACTCATTTCCAGTTAAAGTTACGATAGCCAAATTCCGTGTAGCTGACCTTGAGTGTTCACACTCTTGTGCAGTAAAATTGCAAGTCATTCCTGCTATTTCTTAGCATTTTATCGCATTCTTAAGTTGCAATTGGTCTAAATGACCGCGTTGCGACAACTTGCGTTAGTTGATTTTTTCCCCCTCGTGTTCATCCTTTCCCCTTTCCACGAAATCTGTGGGGGAAAGTTTCTTCGAAGTACGGAATCTCTGCCTGTTGTTATTTCGTCTTTCTTTCTTTCCCGTTCATAGAGTACTTTTTTTTTACTTTATAATGTGACTTAAAATTGTTTTATTATATTAGTTGTGAAGTCAGTTCGCACAAAAACTGATGGATGGTCACTTACATTTTTTTTCTTTTTTAAATTGTCAAACATTGCGGGAATAAATTCTCAAATTGATAATCGTTTAAATATAGAAAAAAAGGGAAATTCATCATCATTATTTGAAAGAAGTTGCTTTCCATTTATTTCCGGAACATATAAATGAAAGAAAACAGACAATAACACTGCCAAACCATTAAAAAAAAGAGAAGAGAATTTTGTGGGAATCAGTAAAAAAATTTCCGTATCTCCAAAATCTGAAAAGTATCGTTTTTGTACAATAAAACAAATTCGAAAGATAAAACAATTTTCTCAGAAATATAGTATGTATATCTGCGAAGAACATACATATAATTTATTTGTACAATAAGAAAAATAATGAGAATTTTATAATGTAGGTTAAAAATTACGCAAATAAAAATCTCTTTTGGATAATTCAGTGAATGTTTATACTATGATTTTAAAAAATATTTTAAGTATTTTTCTCAAATTTATCTATTTTTAAATTTTCATACTGTAAGTAAAAACACATTTTTTTAAACAATGCCGCAGAAAATGTTTTTTTTTATTATTATTGAAATCCAATAGAGGCTTAGGGACGGTTACTAACAAATTTAAATTTGTTGTCCTTCATCAATTGTTCAAACTATTTTTCAGAATAATGTTTTCCAGAATACCAGAGAAAATTCATTTAAATAAAATTATTTCTGCATATTTATAATTTCGGAGAAAATTTTCTTATTGTTTTTATTATTTTAATGAATGGTATTATAAAACAATAAATTATAACATTAATACCTTATTATGAAATGTACAATTGAATATTTATTTTAATTAAATAGTTGCTGTAAAATACACCCTTATTAAGATGAACCTTTCAGTGATTCTATTAATTAAAATAATTTATCCATCTTAGTATTTAAATCTACAATTGCAAATGTATTTAAATTAAATATATAATTTCAATAACTTATTATTTACTTTATATAAGCGAAGTTCGTATCCATAGTTTTTATTCAAGAGCGCTGCTCCCACCCTGAAATAAGTAGAAATACTACAAATCGTGCATTTTCATTTGAAATATGGATTTAATCATAAAATCTCGAGAGCTCCACCCCCTCCTCTCCCCCCTCATACACACACAGACACCACACAAAATAAATAAATAAAACGTAGTTACAACATTTACATTTATAATTTCGAAATTAAGTATTTTTTTTACCTTTTTCTTTATTATATATATATATATATATATATATATATAATATGATGGTGAATTAGTGGTATTGTATTTGATTTTCTGTTGCATGTCATAGGTTCCATTTTTATTTTCAGTTTAATTGTTTAATTTAATGTCCGTGTAATATATTGATGCTAAATTTATTAATTTTATTTTATTAAATGGATATAGAGTGCCGGAGTATCATAAAAATCTACCTGACTCTGATTCTGTCCTTCAAAAAAAAAAAAAAAAAAAAAAAATCTATCACGAATTTAGATTCATATTCTTAAATGATTTCCTACTAATTATTGATTCATACTAACATCAGAAATTCAATCAAATCATTTACTATTTACTTTTAAGTATTTATGCAAAACGAAGAAAGAGTTATTAAAACATTTATCTAGATGCCAACTGAATATATACTTAAGCGAAATAAATAAATTGCTGTAAAAGGTTGTAAAATGAATAATTGCTGTAATCTTTTAAAGTTCAGTCAATATTTTCACTCTACGTTATCCGTTTTCGATCATCTGATAACACCGGCAAGTTTCCCCTTTCGTTTTCGGCCTGCTGGTAACGGCGACAAATGGATCGAACGCGACTACTAACGTTCTAAAAAATGTCGCGACTACTCTCGTGTTAAAAATCTTTTACTTGTCCTCCGATCAAATAAGACGAAAATTGCTGTTTGGAAGTAATCGTAACAGGTAGTAAGGATCTAAAGCATAGTGTTGATCATAATACATATAGCGTAATTATATGTTGAAATAATTTTCTTAAATTTATTTTTGTTTGATTTTTATTTATCAATCACCAGAACAGAGTTGTTTACAAATCCTCTTTTGAGAGAAAAATATCATTTGTGTTGTGATGGATTATTTTGATAGTACCTCTTTAAAGAAGGTATATATAATATATCCCCTATAGTCTATATAAGAGAAGTATATATATATTACCCCTATTGTCTATAGAAGATATATATCCCCTTTTTAGTGGAAAAAACGGGCTGCACCTGGCAGTATGCATTTCCACAAATATTTTAAAAATTTATATATATCCTGCTATATAAGCATTATTTATTCCCGATTTTAGAAATTTTTGAAAACGAGGCATTTATATTGATTTGTTTTAATTACAAGTCACATGTCAATTCCATCTCGTTTTGTTACATCAAAATAACAAAAACGAATCGATTTAAATTTTTAAACACATTATTATATAAAGAATCTTGATACAGTTCTAATTTTTTTATACACTAATGTGATTACATTTCACTCTCACAAAAGACGAAAATATCAAACAAGTAAAAATGTAAATAAAGCTACCAGAGAAAGAAAAGTTAAATGATAAACAAGGTGTGTTGTTAGGGTCCATTTCTTGCCCAGCAGCCTTTTGACGTGGCATACGTTTTTTCATTAGTATACCTCATAAAAAATAAGAAAAAATAATATCTTGAATGAAAGTTCAATAATCGATGAGAAATATAAAATATATAATTAGGTATTATGTACATGAATGAACATAAAAACTATTGGCATTAGTTTTAATCCATATAATCAATAGTAAATACAACACTAAATCCAAAATTAAGAGGAATGGAGCTTATAAGACTATTATTTCAATATATGAAATATCGGAATTAATCTATAACCGAAAATAACCATACTGTTTCAGTCACTTTTAGCAGTGTGTTTTAGATTAATCTTCCTCTTTGAATTCTTCAGCCGAATCACTACTGGACCATCTAGTAGTATTATAGTCTCTCAGTATATGAGCATTTTCAACACTTGTTTTTTTCGGTTGAGTTATGGCGGCAGTAAGCCAGAAAGCATAATACGGAAGTTACATGCGCACATTACCCAACGATTCTTGCGTCTACATTGAGAGCAGTCATTGATTGTGTGATGTTGGTTCGCTCTGTTTTAATAAAAATATTATAGTTCTTAGCACTTGAGTAGCGAGCAATCGAACTGTAGACACAAAAAGTCTCTCCTTAGCACCCTGTATTGAAAACTGTTGTTGCTTATTTAGGAATTTAGGCATTTCATGTTCGAGATCCATTTCTTGCAGATGTTCCAAACAATTGCGGAAGCATCTATGAATAATCATAACATCATTTGGAATCAGCCACTCTCTGATTTTGTGTACATATTTTTTTTAATATATGTGTAAGTATGTTAGCGTCATTGTTCTTTGAATCCGCTAAGTAAAGTACGAGGACACACGAAATGTAACCTGACGTAGTGACGAACATCATAGGGTTAACCAAAGATCTTCCTTTGTGTAACGAGTAAGATCGTCCCTTGAAGGAAGAGTTCACACTCTTTTGGATATAAACATACGTGCCATCAGCAACAAGTACCACAGTATCATTGTCGTCATACAGGATAAATAAACTTCTTGCTAAAGAGCTCGTATATTTTTTAATAACCTGTGCTCTAGTGACGTGTTCCATTCCAAAGTGTAGTCGAACAAAGTTCTCAATCGAAGCATGGCTTGCATATTGCACTGAAGATATTATTATTATTTTTATATTGAATAATGTGGACAGAACACCATTTGAGAGACCAATTCCAAGCTTTGAAAGTAACACTGCCAAGCAAGTACGAGATGACACATTTTTCGAGGAGCGCGTTTTGGACTTTCTTAGTTCAAAAATACAGTTAAAACAGACATGAAACATACCCATAAGAGTATAATACTCGAATTCGGAAAGGTTTCGCGGTGTGTCAAATTCGAGTTCTCTCTCCTGAGCCACATTTCTGATATTGTTTAAAAGACTTTCCATATATTTTTCATGCATTGATGTATTCTCACTTATGTGGCGTAAAGCTTGCAGAGCCAATTCACTGAATACCGATCCCCAATATGAGTTTTACAGTAAAGTTTTCCCAACTACATATAGATTATAGTTTCTATAAAGACTTGAATTTGAGCTTTTTTTGCACAGACACGAGGCTGTTCTTACATTTACATATTATACAACAAGTGTTAGAATTGTGACAGCGAGGTATTGATTAAATGTATATTATATTTAATATTAGTGGTGTCATCGGCAGTACTCGTTGACGTATAATTTCTTATTGTTACCACAGAAGAAGAAATAGGAGTATTTCAAGCTTAAAGCACATGAAATACACATGATCTGCATTTAGAGAACAACTTAGAGTCACTCTGCAGATCGCAATTTTTAGAACATCTAGGTATCGATATAACTTTTCTGTTAAGACAGATACGAAAACACTATTTATTTTGGGGCAGGTTTTACAACAAACACATTGACTTCCAAGCATTATTTATTATTAATTTCTGCAATAAATATTTACAACAACAGTTTTAGAAAACAACATTGACATCTGAACTACGTAAATACTTTTTCAGAGCGGCAATACAAATATGAACGCTCTCCGATAGCCGTGCAACTCATACTCTCGCATAAAACTTTTTCTCTGATTGGGGGATGTGAAAACTGATCCAAAATAAAATAATGCTCATATAAAAGCTTTTAACCCTTTAAGACCCAACCCGCACGATAGTGCGGGTTAGACATTCATTTAAGTTTTTGTTTCTGAGTCGTATGTAATAAAAACTCGAATCAAAAGATCGTTCTGGTTTGCAGATCGAGTAAAGTATCATTTTTTATCAATAAGTAGAGGTTGCAGTCCATGTTTTACTTTCTACAGGAATGACTAGCTCTGTTTACAAATACATCGGGTCTTAAAGGGATAACGATTAGTATCATTGCAAGTCCAAATTAATTTGATTTATGGAACGCTTTTTAAAAAAAATATAATTCAAAGATAGAAAAAACGACCAAAATGTAGGAGAAAGCCAAAACTCTCTATTTCCCTGCTATAATTTCTATGACTTATTACTTTATTTATCACATAAATCTTATATTAAACAAGAATTCATATATTTATATATATATATATATATATATATATAAACACTGAACAATTTTCGAAATCCGAAACTTTTTCTTTTTTTCGTGTATGATGGGCAAAAATAGCTTTTATCAACACAACACCTTTAAATTTTATATTCAGATGTAAAGAAAAGTATATACATGTAGAGAAGTATGTACAGTCGTGGAAAAAAAAGTAAACGCCCCCCACTAACTCCTCAACAAATTATCGTAGAAGAAAGTTACTGGTACCGAACGATTAGAAATAAAGTCTACTTTTAAATGATATAGATAAAATTTGCTTAGGTGGCCATCTACATATTAAAACGAACCATAACTTTGTTTTTTTCAATACCAGTACACAATTCTGACATCATAAATGAACTCCACATCCTTCGATTAGCCTAAAAACAAATTTTTATGTAATTCGTACCATAAGTTTCCGAGAAACTAATTATTTTAAAACTAGCGTATTTTATGGGCTGTATCCAAATTGATGTTCGGAAATCCATTATTAACCGAGAGAGCCCCCAGCTTGATCAAGGCACCTTAAGAAGTCAATGAAGTCTGCTAGATTACAATACAGCAGAAGAAATTTCAAAATATCTAGTCACTTCTATTATAGACGTCCCCTTAAACCATCATTTTGCCGTTTTTTAAGCATAATTTGAAAACTACTTGGAAGAAAAATGTGAAATTTCGGATTTACATAAAGCAGGACTTAATAATTCCAAATCCATCAAATAAATTGTAGGTTGCAATTCATAATTTTTCCGAATATTAATTTCATAATTCATATCATAAAATTATAAAAATTGCAAATTCAGCGTACTTATGTTTGGGTATATTATTATTATTGCTACAAAAAAAAAATTAGCACATTAGGAGCATAATTTCTGGAGATATTAATAAAAATATGAAAATGTAATTTAACATTAGAAGCACTCAATTTTGAATGTTTATAATTCAAAAACGTATCATTCAAATGACTTGAACTTCTGTGTCTAGGCATAATTTGAACTGAAGATTTGAAATATCTTGTTAAAATTGGGTATTGTCTTTGAAAAAAATGAAGTTTGGATTCGTTTTAATATGTAGATGCTCCCCTAAGCAAATTTTATATACATCATTTGAAAGTAGACTTCATTTCCAATCGTTAGGTGCCAGTAACTTTCTTTTACAATAATTTGTTGAGGAGTTAGTAGGGGGTGTTTACTTTTTGTTTCCACGACTGTACATTAAGTAAAGTAAGAAAGTTAAGGAAAAGTATGTACATTAATTTATAGTTATATATATATATATATATAAACTTATTACCTGACTACACTGTAAAGAAAAAAATTCTTAACTTATGAAAATATAATATGGCCACGTAAGGAAATATACATTATGCATTTCGAGTTATCCGTGATTCTGAAAATCGTTTCTTATAGTTAGAAACCTTAGAATCTAATATTGTTTAAAGAAGCATTTAAGCAAAGTTATTTTTGTTGGCAATACTTTTCGGAGTAGCTTTTACATTGAATCAATCCATATCACAATATATAGACAGAAAAATCAAAACATATATTAAAATATATATTTTATTATAAGACGTTACTAAAAACACATAAAAACTATATTAAAAACATATACTGACATGTTTTAACTCCTTCTCTGAGCCGTCATCAGAATGTACAGCAGAAATTATAAATACAATGCACATAAAAAGTGCAAAAAGTCATCGAATACAAACAAGTAAACGTATAACGCCCCCAACATTTTCTCTATCGCACGTGTTTTTTTCTATATCGCGATTATGCGACATAGTTTTTAGTAATTTAGGATAGCGAAAATGCAGGGAGAACTGTATGTTTACTTGTTGTATGCGATTGTTTTTTTCCAGTTTCCTGCATTATATTTGTAATTTTTGTTATACATTCTGACGACGACTCAGTGAAGAAGTTGAAACAGGTCAATATATGTCTTTAATATACTTTTAATGTGTTTTTAGTAAGGTCTATTAAGCAAATAAATATTTTAATACATGTTTTGATTTTTCTGTTTGGAATATATATTGTGACATGGTTATTAGTGGACGTAATTAAGACTTATTACTTTTATTAATGCTTACATTAGCATTGTATCAATCCGTTTTCTCAAAACAAAATCTCAAAACGGTTCTTATGTTACTTCAGTTCTGACTTCAACGCTTACAGCTATGTAATTTAATTTACACATGCAAGACTAACAAAATAATATTACTTTTTAATGTTTATGTTATTGTTGTTAATTTATCACGTTTGTCTAAAAATACATTTGTGGAATACAATACTTGAGATTTGATAGCACTAAAAAAACCTACAATCTGGCTCGATAAAGCTGACTAAAACAATAAAAAAACTATTGCATAGTTTTCTTCGTCGTCATTTTACTTTTTCATAAATTTAGAAACATTCGCCTTTTTATGCACTGAAGCACACTTTGAGAAATATTAAGTGACTACGATTAAAAAGTATAAAATAATAAAAAATGGAAATGAAAACAGAAAAACAAGGTATAACAGGAAATATCTTTTGTAAAAAAATATAAAATTGTGTTTTAATCTAACTCATTAAAATACATATGGAAATCAAACTTATGATTTGTAAGAAATAATGAATAACAGGGCTTCGAATTAAATTCAAATTAAAACCCGAAACCGTGGAAAACCGTTATTACTGATGAAACAAAACATTATACTTGACATTTTTTATTTTCAAATTCCGAAATTAAAAGGGAATACTTTTTCATGCCCGGAAAGCACCGTAAAATCATTTCCTTAAAATCCAATTTATAAAAGTTGAAAAATTTAAAAGATAAAATAAACAACAGTCATTAACAACATTTACTTACTGTTATTTAACCATTTATATAATCATGACAAAAATGTAATCAAATCCTACATAATGTTATAAATGAAAATATTTAAAACTAAGAATGCAGGAATAGTACTTAACACATATCAAAAATACTAACTGAAGAAAGGTCCCAATAAAGACAATGGCTGATTTTAATTAACTTTGATTTGCTGATTTAATTGTTAAGAATTTTACAAATTAAAGATTATAAATTTAGCTATGGCATTGGACGAAATACAAAAAATTAATAAAACTTCACTCCCTCACGCGTGAAAGTCTCTTAAAAGGTTGTGTAGATTTCTTTTATATTTATTTATTTATTTATTTATTTTTTTAACAACCTTGATTTTTTGCTATTCCTTTATCGCATATAAACCTCATATGCAGTTTCATAATACTTGTTAAACTCCATATGGATGTCACTTTTGTCACTTTATGGATATCACAGACACTTCCTTTTTCAAATATTTCGGTATAAAATCAGCTTTTGACATCTTTAATATTCCAGCTGAAGAGAGAAAGTTTTTTTTTTTTTTTTTTTTTTCAGCAATTGTCAAAAAAATTTGACTAAAATTATTTTTTTCTGTGGTTAAAAGTCTAATATTTAAATTATCACCAAAACTAAATTAATAACTTTAATTTTTTTTCGCTTACAAATGTTTTATTAAATTATCTCTCTAATTTTGTAACAAATATGATTTTTAATCAGTATTAATTGATTTGAATTAATCAGTTTTATTCCAGTGTGAGTGCAATATGTACCTTCATTCATTTAAGAAAAATTCATCAATGGGAAATGGAGTGTTTAAAACGAAATTGTGTACGGATAAGAGCAAAAATGTTGGTTCATCCTGATGTTGCCGAAATGAAAACTATTATACTAAGAAGTTTAAAATCGAAACTACATGAAATATTTTAATTTAACTTCTCGAAAGACGAAAATATCAAAAATATCATCGAAGTCCTGCAAATAATTTGAATAAATGTGTTTTCATTCATTTAACTATAATTCATTTTATAAAATGCAGTGTAGAAGAATGAGTGACAGATAAAATGATAAGAAACATGTTTTTCATCCAATTCTCGATTGAATAAAAAATTGTTATAGTATAAGAACTAATTACTAAATTATATGAATTAATTTAATTTAATTTCAATGAAACGAGATCCTGAACGAAAATAACTCTTTTTGAAGGCTTCTAATTAATTTGAATAGATAGGTTTACATTAAAAATCGTCTGTATTTCTATGGAACTTTTAGATATAGATATGTTATAATTTCTATTAATAAGTGATTTAGGGAGAATGCATTTCTGTTAATTTTAAAATATTATACCGAGAATTTTTTCTCCGTAAAAGCATTATTATATGCCATGGTGCGTATGTCTGTCTGTCCTTTAGTCTGTCCGCGTATAATAGAGCAAAAACTACCCAACAGAATGCTTATGATATGCTTAATTAAAATTTTATGAAAATCGGAGATATACTTCAATTAAAGGACAGTAAAAAGTATTCCGTTTCATTACGGCCAGTGGGAAAAAATATTTTCCAGTGCATTTTAGTCATGTAACATACTTTCGAACATAATGAAATTGATATGCATTTATGAAGTGGACTAAAATATAGATTCAGTAGAATATATGGTGAAAGAGAATTTATTATTCATTTCAGGGCTGCAAAAAAAGCCCGTTACATAACGGTATAGGGGGAGAAAATTGTTTGCAGCGTATTTGAATTACGTTAAACTATTTCACATAGAATAAAATAGATATATGCTCCTGATCGTTCCTACAAGTTACTACATGTATAATCGAAAGTGCATAATATTTACCGGGACATACAAAAGGTTGCTGTTACTATACTGGATCCGAATGTACTGTATATTAGATACGATCGCTGGAAGTACATTATTAGTTGATATATGAATTTTTATGTTTAATTACATTTTTGCATAATACATTGTGTGTATAAATTCTGCAGATCATATAAACAGCTACACAGAACAATTCGTATGGGTGACTGACTACTGAGTGTGAACGAAAATAACTTAATGTTGGTTTTTAAATGACTTAGGGGACCTTGAAAGCAAAATTCAACAACAAAATCGATTTTTACTTTTTATATCATTAAATAATTTAATATTTTATATTTCCAACGATGTGTCACACATGTTTATGTATAAAAAACAAGTATTGAAATTATTCATTCGTTCATAGAGTACTTCACAGCTTAATGGCTATTTAAAACTTTAATTGACTTTTACTCAAAACTTGGATTTTTCATGTTTATGTTTCTTTTTTAGCTCACAGGCTATCAAAGCCTGAGAACTTATGTTCCCGCCGGTTCTGTATGTACGTACGTAACGCGATAATTTTTGATAGAAATATCCAATTTGCTTCAATTTTTTCTTCTAGGTTAATTCTCATAAGGCGCTTCCCTGATTAGTTTTTGGGGTTCATTGGTTAAGGATAAAGGGGAAAAAGGGGGGTTACCCCGCCTTAATTTAGATAAATGGGTTTTACATGTAGAATTATTGGATTTGCTACAAATTTCTTATACCGGTGTATTATGTTAAGGAGCTGCCTTGATTAGATTTGGAGGTTCAACAATTACATATAATGAGAGGAAAGGGGGCTACACCCCTTAATTCAGATAAATGGGTTTTTCATGCAGAATTATCCGATTTCCTCCAAATTCAGTATGCTGGTTAATTATGTTAAGCAGCTTCCCTGATTAGATTTGGAAGTCCATTACTTATGCATAAAGGGGGGAAGGGGGAAACCACTTAATTTATATAAATGGGTTTTTCATGTAGAGTTGTTTTATTTGCTCCAAATTTGGTGTACCGGTTTATTATGTTAAGCAGCTGCCTTGATTAGATTTGGAAGTTCATTAGTTACATGTAAAGGGAGGAAAGGGGGGCTACCCCCCTTAATTTAGATTAATGGGTTTTTCATGCAGAAATATTTGAGTTGCTCGAAATTTCGTATACCGGTTTATCATGTTAAGGAGCTTCCCTGATTAGATTTGGAGGTTCATTAGTTAAATATAAAGGGGGGAAAGGAGGGGGTAGACCCCCTTAATTTAGATAAATGGGTTTTTTATGTAGAGTTATTCGATTTGCTACAAATTCCGCATACCGGTTTATTTTGTGAAGGAGCTGCCTTGATTAGATTTGGCGGTTTATTAGTTAAGTATAAAGGAGAGAAAGGGTTGCTAGTCCTCCCCTTTAATTTAGATAAATGGGTTTTTCATGCAGAAATATTCGATTTGCTCGAAAATTTGTATACCGGTTAATTATGTTAAGGAGTTACTTTGATTAGATTTGATTAAGTATAAAGGGGGGAAACGGGGGCTAATCCCTTCATTTATTTTTCGAGGCATTATTCTTTGAAATAAAAGTATAATATACGATTAGTGTGAATAGTCTGTGAGCTCAATGTCAATCCGTTTAACTGGCAATTTTCTTTTTATTTAAATATCTATTAAACTTAAGAACTCAGATTTTTATTTAATACTTATATTATGTTACATTGTATATTTTAACACAGGAATTTAATGATTTGTTGAGAATTACCAAAATTGCTAATTTAAGAATGTCTTTCATTAAATAATCTATAATTAACATTGAGTTTCACTTAGAAAAAGAAATTGTCTGTTAAAATACGTAAATCATGTTATTTTAGCTACTCTAAAAAATCTAGACTTCTACCTCTCACCATTTCTGAGAAAAAGGTACATAAAATTGGTGAATTTAACATTTCGGAAATAGGGTTTCCAGGTCCCCTTAAGAATTTTATACTGAACTCCATTTAATTTACTAAGATATGTTTGTTGAGTATTGATAAAATTATATATAGCACCACGCAAAATTGGATATATGGCCGTCTATGACTGACAATCTCCGGAATTGTGATTGCAGGGATTTTAAGCGTGTTTTCGTTTTAATTAAATATTAGCTACATAGTGGCCTTGAATATAAGGTAGTAGGTAAAACACAATGATGTACAAAAATGTCCAAGTATGATTCTGTCTATTGGTATAAACTGCTGAAAGTGAAATTTCAACCCATTTTAAGTTTTAAAAAATTTCTAATATATTTAAAAAGTGTTTATGAATTCGGTTCGTCTCTCCGTCTATCTGTCTAACTGGACTCTAACTTGTGTTAATATAATTCGATTGCGCTATAATTTTTATATATATCATTAAGATTCACTGTGCAAGGTTCGGTATTGAAAATAAAGTATGTGCGTTAATACTTTATTTACAGAGACACTCAAAAGTACTCCATTACATTATGGTCTATGCTGAAATACCGTAATTATACAAATACATAATACCTATAGTCTTCGTCTGGTTCGATCGTCTGTCCGCTTTCACCAGCGCAAAAATTAGCCACCCGAATGGTTTGAAATTTAATATACATAAACTTTGCAAAATTTTGTCGAATCATTTTGAATTTTATGAAAATCGAATTATTGTTTAAAAATATATTATTAAAAGTTTTCTTCATTCTATTAAATCCTGTTATACATAATTAATTCAATTATATGCCAAGATAGGTAATAATTTTTGGTTGCCATGGTGATTCCTTCGTATTTAAGATGGAGTGATATTATTTCCATATTTTGAATATAATATACATAATCGTAATATATTTTGTATTCAACATTTTTGCATAAGAGTGCAACAGCTGTTGCACCAACATCTGAATATTTATAAAACTAGTTATAGTTCAAACGCACCTCATTTCCTAGGTTTGACGTACAATTTGCTACTTCTTATTTTTGCTTCAACTTCGCTATACTAAAAGACTCTTCACGCTTTACTCTCAGTCTCGATTCACTATTTACTTATTTTCCTGTATAACAATTCTTCCTGATTTGAATTCCCTTTATCATCTCTTATTCTTAATTCAACATCAAACAAGTAAGAAAAATTATGTGTTAAGCATATATTATGAAACACTTTCCAACACCTCCTGAATGCTTTAACAAAACTTCGTTTTTTAGGGAAATAAGGCATATAAGTGATCTAAGTAAACATTTTAGAAAACGCATAAAACATTTGAAAAACTGATTTCAGCAGTTACCGGCCATAGCAAATATGTATTCCAGTTTTTTTGAGCTGCTCTGTATTTGATCTGTAGGTTGATATATATATTATATAATGGGGAAATTTAGTTTAGCCAGAAAACGAATAAAAGGTTGAATTTTCTCTTTCAGGAATTTGTAGTAATAGATGGAAACATACGTGTATACTTTTGTACAACCCTGTAGTTCACCTAGCACCTTTATTACACGCACTATTTCCCCCACAGTTCAGCGTAAAAATGCATAACTCATTTAAAAACCACTTTTAAGCAATTAACTATCTAGTAACCATTACGATTTCTTTTGTGTAGCCCTGTATATGAATTGCAGCATTTATACACGCCATATACAATGCATAAATATAGCGAAACATAAAAGCACATAATATAATTAAAAATGCATTTCCAACAATCTTCGCTACCGTACAGTACTTCAGATACAATATAGTATCTGAAATCTTTTGTGTGTCCCTGTAAATGCTATGTACTTCGTATTATTCATTAAATAAGTTATAGTAAACCTCAGCGATGTATATCAATTTTATTATACATGAAACAATTTAACATAATTAAAATATAATTAACATAAATAAAACTTAATTTCAGAACGATCCGAGTATATTTACGGGAGTTAGAGCACGTACAGACAGACAGACGGCCAGATAAACCGAATGCATAAACACTTTTCAACTTTGTTGGAAAGTGTTAAAAATGCCTGAAATTCAAAAATGCTACGATCAATACATCTCATTTATCAGCTCTTCCTGCTCAAGGAAAAAAAAAAAAAAAAAAAGCAATGAAAGGAATGCATAACATTTTGTAATGTCGCAATCATTATAATACATGTTTGTACGCTTCTAGACCATGAAAATCATACAAACCATCACTAGGTGTAGCGCCGTGTTTCATTAGAAAAAAATATTTTCGGTAAAACCTAAAAGAAAATACATGAAGCAAATGCAACATCACGATAACTATGATACATGACTACGCACCTCGCACATATAAAATCTAATTACAACATCACTGAATGCAACAACTACGTTGTATGGGAATCTAGAAAACTGCATGGAACTGGTTAATGTCGCGATCCGTAAATCTCATGTATGCTTCCTTCGGGTCCACAAAAACAATACTCAAACAAACAAAAAATAATACAAAAACACTGAATGCAGCAGTCACAATAACTAATCATAATCATCTATTAAAGTTAGAGACAGACTTATCTTAACATTTTAAAAATGAGTTCGTTGTGTACATTGTATAAATATTTGTGAATATTTAAATAATGGACATTTTACAAATATAAACAAATATATATATATATATTATTATTTAAGTACATTTTATATATTAACATATAGTACCTGCTTACGTTACGTAAATGTATTTTTTCATCATTGATGTTATATTATAGTTAATAAAGGCACTTATATAAGTTCAATCGTTGCTTCTTTTATTTTTCCATGAATTTGAATTGTTATCTCTTTTTTACTTTTTATGTAAATGAGCAAAAATAAAGAAAATTAATTAATAAACAGCGATTGAAAGGGAAATAACGGGTTATTATTTTTTTAATGCATACTTAAAATTTTGTATTGATTATAATATTGGCATTATCAAGATAGAATTCTGTTAGGCAAATGAATCAGACAGTTTACTTTCTCCAGTATCCAGCACATTCATCTTTCATATGCTAAGTTTTTTAACATTATGGAGATTATCCTGTCTGTATCCTTTTGTGTTCTATGTAACAAGAGTTGAACTTCCTTCTTTCTTGAATAACGTTTGGCAACAATATAAGATCGATAGACTGCTGAAAATAAAGAAATTGAAGAGAAGCTTTGTGCTATGAGATTCATAATCGGTTTGGAAAACATAAAATATAGGCTGTGTATAATATTTTAATACAAAAGAAAACTTTATTTAATCGAATATAAAATGTCATTATAACAAATCACTTAAATATTCTTTAAAATATGTATCCCTCAGAAGTACACAAGAACAAGATATTGATGGACCGCCTAAAGTAAGGAAAATGAATGGAAACGGCGTTAAATGAACATAGTACAAAACTGGGAAAGAAAATAATAAGGAGATAATGTAATATATATTGATAAAAAAGAGATGAATGTCTGTCTGTGTTTGGTATTGGAGATGACTACGAAAATCTACCGCACTTAGAGGTCTGGAAATTTAGGTGAGAATATACGAAAGCAGGTACAATATCCCCCGAAGCACAAACATTTACTATTTTGAAAATTTTTCGAGATATTAATTAAAAACCACAATGAACATCGCTCAATGGTGCGTCGACGACGATTTTTGATTCTTTATACGCTTTCCGTGGAACTTCAAGCTGAAAGAAATGAAATGTTAATTTTTCATTAATTTTGAAATCGCAAACGCTGGGTCCAATGCGTTGAAACGATAAAAAAAGAGAACACTTTTGTTGAAGTTTCCATGTTTCAACGACATCTTTTGTTTTAAAAATACGAATATTCCACAAAACATTTTTACCGACTGTCCATTCCCCCCAGTCTTCCGTTTTCTTGCAAATTCAAACTGCGTCGCATTTGTTGCATCGCTAAAAAACCCTTTATTTGGGAATATTTAACTTTCTACCAATAAAATCTTCCTTTTTAAAAAAATAATACGTACCGTTTAAACAAATATATTTCTGAAGTTCGTTTTGTGCTTTCCGATTATTTTTCAGGTTTTCTATTTCTTCTACATTCCAAATTGTCACATCAGCTTCCCTTGCAGTAATGTAAAACAAGAAAAAAAATACATATATATCGTACTTTTTGGATTTAGGCAATACTTTCATTTTTCAAAAATATAACTATTGACTATTTCAGAAATAAAATATTTATCGAAGAGAGATTCGCATTCATTTTCAAGGCATTCGTTTTTCTTCAGTTTTAAAATACCATCTACATTTGCCTGCCGATAATATAAACAAATACCCACTTGTCCATATGGATGATTCCATCTTATAACGATATATTGGTTATTTAAAACATATGCAATTTATTATTTGAAAATACATATATATTCTTTTATTAGGTCGTTTCACGAATTCAACAAAAGTTTTTTCTCTGTATGAATTCTTTTGAAGATATTATTTCCCTTTTAAATTTATCGTATAAAATTTGCGGAAGGATTTTCGTTCATACACACGTGCCGAGAAAAGTCTACATTTCGAACACTGGGATAAATCATTTTGCCTGTGAAAATGAAGAAGGTGGGGGTGGGATCCTATTAACCCCTTAATTCTCGCTCCCGTGATATTCTCGGGCTGTGCCTTTTACTCAAATTGTTTGATTCCCACCAGTTTTATAAAATTGTGAAATTGGCTATATTTTGGTACCGTTTTTACTGTCATTAAATAAGGTGAATATTTCTTTTTCATAAAAGTGGTGCCAATAAGCAATTTGAATTATTCAACCGTAATTTAATTCGAGCGTTAAGGGGTTAATTAAGATTTTTCAGTAACTGTTGTTTAGAAATGAAATGTTAATTTCGTTTAAAAATTCAAAATCATTCACATTTTTGTAAAAATACTTTGAAGCGTGAGTGGTTCTCTCGGTGTATTCTGCTGAAACCAGAGCGTCCTCAAACTCTAAGTTCCTTTACAAATATATTTGCTTACAAATATAAAAACAAATAAATTTGAGTATGCATGCAGTCGAAGTCTTTTCAAACCTAGCATTAGGCTCGATTGGAATAGTTTTCGTTTAAAAATATATAACCAAAGCAGAGTGAATCGTGTGCAGCACGCTAAGTGTACGCTACCAAATACAAAAGACCCCAAACTGTATGTTCGTTTAGTTAGATATTCTTTTAAAAATATAAAATAATACATACTCGAGACTTCATACATTTTTTTGCGAAGGATTTAAAAGTAAAAAATCATTCAACAGTCATTTTAAGAATTTTTACGGGAGCGAGAATCACTGGGTGGATCATATCATCTATTACTGTAATGAGAATTACATTTAAAATGGTAATATAACACATCATTTTATTTACATATATAGATATTTTTCATAAGAAAAAAAAGTTTCTTAAGAATGTGTACCTTATTTCCTTCCGTATTAGTATAACTATCTACAATTTTTTACAGTGTACGTTCCTGCCACGATTTACAAACAACAGCTTTTACAAATATTAAATATACTTAGAAAACGTGCTTTCTTATTAAAAAAACGAATGATAGAATTTATACACTATTTAGTATCATTTTTTAAATGTTCTGATAAATTATACCAATTAAATGAAGTTATAAAAATATAGTTTTGGATGATAAATACATTTCGAAATTATTGTAAAATAGTACCTTTAGTATATGAAGTATTTTTATAAAAACTATAACAACACAATTTCACTGTGCAAAATGTTACAGGCACTATACAATTACACGCAATGCCAAATTATTATTGCAAACAATTTTACTTACATTAATAGATGTAATAAAAAATTAAATGCTTCCAAATTATTTAATTATATAGAATACAAAAAATAACGTTTTAATCAAAGCATTTCAGTTATTTGTATATTTGCATATATCTAACGAAAGTAAATAAGAAATTTGCGGATAAAACTCTATTTGTTTTATATATTACGCTTAGATAAAAGTTAACGTTAGGATATAAGATTATAAGATGGATAAGATTACAAATTACAGTTATTTGTGTTTCAGATACTATTACGATAGTAAATATTTTACGGGTTACTCCTATGACTATTTATATTCGCCCGTTACTGAATATTTTATTCTAAATTTGTAGGTTATGTGATGGATGATACTAACTATACATTTCAATCACAGTTTACTTTCAGCTTATATGTATTGATTAGAAATTGGCGTCTGCAAATCAATACATAAATAAAGGTGACTGTGAAGACTGTGTAAAAGCAACATGGACGAGACATTAAGAATTTTAAAAACGTTGATGGTTTGTTGAATAAGAATACATTTCGTATAAGCTGTGAGATACGCCTTTAAAGTTCAAATAGAAACTTAAAATTATATATATATTTTTTTGTTTTATGTAATGAATTTTATGTCATTTTAGTATACCATTTGTATTTGTTGAAGAATTATGCTAGCTCTTTCAGTTGTGTTTGGCCATTATTTAATTATCTCTTCTGTGTAAAATTAAAAATATCAATGGCATATTCCGCACGCAAGTAGTAATGATTTGGAGGAAAATTTATGAAGAAAGCAGAAATAAAAATTGTAACCTTCACATTTAAAAACTAAACAATCTCTGGGAAGAATTCAAAAAAATAAAATACGAGTTTTCATCAAAAGATTATTTCTGTAATTTACATCTGTTTTTTTACTGAGTGGCGTACACATAATGTATTCGTTGTTTGTAATATTTAAACGCAAGTTATTTTTTTTTACCATATTTTTCTCATTTTTAATTTAAAAAAAATAGTTGTTTCGGAAAATAATTCTTGTTTTTTTTTGTAAGTGCATTGTGTTATGAAGACAGTGTAAAAAGGACATTTAATTCTTAGAAATGCTATTATTTCCTATGTAATTAAAAAGTTTCACCTTCATAGTATATCGTTATATCAGGACAATAAATGCAAATATTATGAGACACAAAACATTTCTATTTTCAAGATTTTATTATATTGACCGTAACCACTATTCAAAGGTTATTAATGACAGTCACTGTTAATGGAAATTATATGACGGTAATAAAAGGTTTGTTCTTTTACTGAATTGGTTATAATCTTATTTATTTTTTACCGTTTCCTGATTTTCTTCTTTTTTTTACTACAGATATATTTTGTAAAGCCTGATTATATGCTGTGAAATATGATGAATCAATTTTCCGTTAATTTTTTTAATTATAGTAAGCATATTGTATAATACAATTAACCCATTGTAGAAATTTTTAATGCAGTAGATTCCCGTTAATTGGTCTAATTTAGTAACCGAATAATTATGTCAGACGTTAAATCCAGGCTAAATGTCAGGAATATTATCGAAACTGTTCTTGTAATAATTCGCTCTACTTGAAATACTTGTAATAATTGGAACTTCCACTTTATCGGGGAAAATAATGTTAAAACCAAATTACCCCACATTAACTTGAATATAAAGTACTGATAAAAAATTTAATTTCCCCGCTGGTAAATTACTTGAGCAATCTGCTTAATATATTTATCTTTTAGAATTTTTTTTCCCCAGGCAATAATTATTTTCCTGTATGTTTATTTTGTGTACACATTATTAAAAACCTCCAGCGAAGTGTATTTTTTCAAACGTTGTTTCAATATTGAACATCACCTAACGTTACGAAAATGAAGTTTAAACTAATAAAAATATAGATATTATAAAATCATAAATTTATAACAGACATTAGATCCATCGGCATTAACGCCAACGACTACGAAATTTTCAATGTTTGTATCATTTGCTCTTTTGTTTTAACGTTATGGAATATTTTTCTCTGAAAGCAATACATTTTTTAGTTTCTTTATTATTGTAGTTGCTTAATAAACTGCAAATCCTCTACTTGCAAACATCGTATAAAATTTATGCAATATAATTAATTATTAATCATTTTTTTTTATTTATGTCGTCAATCTCTTTAGTCTATGTTGTGAATATAAATCGCCCACAAACTATTAGTTTTGTATAGTTCACATATATTAGTATTAACTGCCAGGAAATATAAAAAAATGACATTATTTTTGTTGTGGATAGAATGTCGATAATAACTGTTTTCCCCTCATAGTCGTTCGATTATTTATTTCGTCCGTTACTTGATGTATATTCCAGAACGACCAATAGATTTTGATATATGATCTTAAGCATGCAATTCTTTTTCACACATTCAATTCACCTTTTTTTGAAAAAGAAAAATAGCTAGAAATAAAGCAGAATACATTTATTATTCTAGTAATATTAGATGTATATACTCGTTCATTTGCAAACATTTATTTAACTGCTTCTGTAAAAATTCAGAAAACGCATATATAAAAAAAAATAAAAGGAAAAATAAATAATATATAAATAATTATAATTTAAATTTATGATTGTCTTGCTTAAGATTTCTTTAATTTATTGCACACAGTTTTAGGTTACATCGATTTGAATAAAAGAAAGAAACTTCTCTATGTGTGTTTGGTATCTGAAAAACATCTCTTGAAGAGATTTGCAATTTGAGTTCTAGATACAAAATGACAAAGCACGTAAGACTCAATTTTTCGATTTTTTATTTATATTACATCGTTAATTTATTTTGAACGGAATTATTCGCGTATTTCACCATCTTACATATTTTTTGGTCATTTTGAAAAATAAAGCAAACCATATTCAATATTTTTTACGATGTTGTAAATTCCGTCATTTTAATAATAAAATTCATTCGGGATTCTTACCGCAAATTTTCAATTTTACGCGATTTTTTTCACATACTCTGTCTTGCCGAAAGTTAATATTTTTTTCTTTTCTTTCCGATCAATTTCTATTTGATAACTTTTCGTTTTCTCATATACTCTGTCTTGCCGAAAGTTATTTTTTTTCTTTTCTTTCCGATCAATTTCTATTTGATAACTTTTCGTATTTTCACACCCCTGTGTGGGGCAGAGCAAAAAATGTCGAGATACTGAAAATGATCGATTTTTGTCTTCGTCACAACATAAATTGAAACAATATAAGCACTTAAATAATGTTCAGAAAAAAGTAAGGATTGCATTTTTGGACAGATATGTATTCAATCTAGGTGCTTTTAAAAAATTCAGTTCCAAAAAAATAAAATTTCTATCCTTAATTAGCAAAAAACTGTAATTAATTCTAAAATTAACAAATTATGCCAAACAGCAATACAAAATCCAAAGACCACGTAACTATCTACATTATAATAGCACAAATCAGGTACGGTAAAAGACCACTTGGATTTAAATGTACGGCCTATCGGCCATTTTACCTTATGATTTTTGTTTTTAATAAAACTGGATAAAAGTTATATTTTTAGAAAGATCTTTAAAATAAAATTAATTTTTGAGAAAAGAAATACTTTTAAAAATGTATGCATAAAGGTTATTACAATTTAAAGTTTCATTTCTAATTTAAATAAAGCTTTTGAAAAGGAATTGATTTAAATATGATTTTTATGCTAAATAATAAAGTAGGTACTTTGTTCACGAGCTGAGAGAACATATAAAAATATTTAACGTCATTATCATGTGAATGAAATCGGTTTTAGCATGAAATGCTTGTTTGTTTCTGCAGCGTAAACCCCGGAACTACGGTGTCAAAAATGTGCAGATTTAGCTGCGTAGTCACTACACCACTTTTATAGAATATCTCTATTCTGATCAATGCACATGATCAATAGTATAGTCAAGTAATCGTTTTCTATAAAAGCGGTGGAATGACTATGCAGCAAATTCTACGGATTTTTAACAGTGTAAGCTATATTTTATCTCGGTACTACTAATACAGCAACTAGAATAAATTGTGTGGAACTCTCCCATGGAAACAGCGCTAAAAAAATTTTATTCCTTAAATAAGTAATAACGCTGAAATCCAATGAGCCGATCGTAGAGACATCTGCGTTATATTTTCAAATTTCAATGTGAAAATTGCATTATAACAGCGTCTTGACCAAATCGTATTGGAGTTTTAGAAAATATCCTGCAGATGTCGCTGCGATCGACTATTTGGATTTCAAGATCGTTTGGCATTTAAGGGATACAATATTTTAGCCCTTTTTTAAGTATTACTAGGATAGTCGATTTCCACACTATATATTCGGGACGCTATACTACTAACCCGAAGCGTATGCAAGCGCAAAAAACGTTCTGAAATTGCGATTAGTGTAATACCTCTAGAGCAGTAGCGTGGCGTGAAAATTTTCGGTGGTCATCGCAATTATTTAAGTTTGTGGTGAAAAATTATTAACTCTAAAATTCAATGGTTGAATGTTCAAAAAAGAAACTGTAAATCTTACCTTCACTTATACATGAACTCCAAATGTTCTGCTAAAACTGGATCGTAGAGTTTTAAAAGCTTATTAAGAGTTTTAAAATATTGCTTGGTCACCGCCGCATCCAGCGATGACCGAACGCCACGCCACTGCTCTAGAGAAAGAAACATAGGAATTCGCATTTTCGTCACTGTTCAGGATGCGACTGTATAAAACCTTATGCTATTAGATACAAGAAAATTATATATTTTATGTAATGTTAGAAATAACGGAATTTTATGATTCAAAGCTGCAGGAGGTAAAGTTTTACCAAAGCCAAAAATTAATAGTACCACTTCCGGATTTTTAGCGGTTTATCCTTACAATATGTAATATGAGAAAAAAAGTGGAAAGCGTTGCATTCATCTGCTATTATAATATAATGTCTGCCTTGTCGAAAATGCAGCCAATCTCTGGTAAAAGTTTTCTTATCGTTATTTTAAAAGATTATCTGTGGTATCGAATACAAGGATAATTTGTATTTTAAAATCACGTTCAAATAGATTTATTATGGAAAATAGAGGGTTGCCAATGGTCAGAGGTTGCTAGACTTTCGGCAAAACATTTTATAAACTATGTGTTCATTTCGTTTTGAATTTATTTCATCGAAGAAAACGATGGCCGGGATCCGGATAGACTTTTCGCTGCTGGCGAAACGAGGTTGACTAATTAGAAGTCTGCATTTTTACAGACGTCGAAAACTTCACAAAAATGCAGGATTCTGATTAGTCAATCTCGTTTCGGAAGCAGTGAAAAATAGTTCTGGATGCCGGTCAATGTTTTTTAACGTGTCTGGCTAGTTCAATCGAGGACCCACTGTGACTGAGTTTTTAAGACACCACACCGCTAATCATTTAAAAGTGTAGTTGGCCTGCGAGTTAGACTTCCATTGAATCCGTTGCACACTCTTTGTTGAGCTTCGAGTTGAATTTTTCTGGTGTTATACATTTCCTGGTGGGCCGGGATCCATACAGATTTTAGCTGTGCAGCGAAACGGGATTGACCAATATGAAGCCTCCATTTTTTCGAACTTTTCGCTGTTTGCAAAAATGCAGGCTTCTGATTGGTCAATCTCTTTTCGCTAAACAGCGAAAAATTTATCTAGATCTCGGCCACCACCTTGTCTTTTTTTTATTGACAATGACTTATACCTGATGCATAACACACGAGAATAAATAAATAGATAAATACATAGTTCAAATGAAATTTTTCATGTTTATTTCTGAAAACTTGGCAACCGTAATATGGACAGAAACTTCAATATAAGCGTGCTTCCTATGCATGTGTCGCCACGTTTATCTAAAAATATCGTCTGTTATGGGCCTGATTCTAAACACAGTTGATTAAATTTCAGTATATGGGTGGTAGAGAAAACAATAGTGAAAAGTACCCGTTGCTATGGAAACAGCGATTTCTTCAGTATCGAAATGTATATGGAAACAGTACAGAATCAGTCACTTAGATAATTTGAAAGAGATGAAAACACATTGTTGTTATGGCACCAATACACTTCATCGATGAGACGAACCAAGATTGTGTTTGGCGTTACATTTTCACAAATATTCTGCTTCATTCATGACATAAGAGAGTAACACAAAATTTTTCAAATGTCATAGATTGGAATCCTGATATACTTTTCGCTGTTAGCGAAACGAGATTGACCAATCAGAAACTTGTATTTTTACGAAGTCTTCCCTGTTTTAAGTAATCCAATTATCTGATTGGTCGACCTCGTTTCGATAACAGCGCAAAATCTATCTGGATCCAGGCTAAACCTTTCTTCAATAAAATCATTGTAAAAAGAAATGAACACACACTTTATTAAATGTTTTGCCGTCTAACAACTGCTGAACAATAGCAGCCCTTGATTTTCCGTAATAAAATTATTTGAACTTACGTTTAAAATACAAATTATTCTTGCATTCGATAACAGAGGAAAACTTTTTAAATAATTACGATAAAAAAAAATCCATTACGTTTGACCTCGTCTGCGACAATGCAGACAATTGTTTTCAATAAAAGCAATGCAAAATGGTATAAAGGGCGCTTTATAAATTGTTACTGGCTGTGTACTGTATTTTATAAAAGGGATTCTGGAAGAATCATGAAAAAATTGTCTAGGAATGATAAAGAGACTTACTTATTATAATACGAAAAATAAAGATCTCTAGTTTTACTTTTGATTCAAACAATCAAAAGTATAAAATTCAAATTCAATATATCATGAAAATTTAGATATGTAATCTGCTTATTACAAATCTTTAATTCTTATAGAAAACTAATGAACAGTTGTAAAGGACTCAAGTTTAAAATGTAGGCACATAATCTGGAAATATTACTGGTAGCCATCTAGTATTTTGCAAAAATATTTAATACGTTCACATGATGTATAGTTGAGGCATCTATTAGTAGCTAATGAGTATTCCACAACAAGACTTGCATCAGTAAATCTTTTGAATGACTAATTCAGAATTCTAAAATCTAAAAGAAGTTCTTAATGCGCCCTCCCTACCTCCCCACCCACACGCAAAAAAGAAATCAGACGGAAATATATAAGTATTTTGTTAACTTTATTATGCATGTTTATTGTGTTTTACTCAGTTTAGAGATGGAAACTGGATATATAAAAAAGAAAATTCTGAAGAACGATAAAACTCCAGCAATCAGGCAATTTTTTACCGATTTTTTTTTTTTATTCGATTGTAATGTAAATGCAGCTTTAATAATAGGCTATTAAAGAGAATCAGTTTGGGGGAATTTTTAAATGAAAATAATATTCTCACAGATATGTAAATAGGTATGGATAAACAGAGTGGCGTAAAATTACACGTTTATTCTTTCTTCTCTACAACAAGATCTAAACGAATGTCAAGTTCTATGTACAGTTTTATTTCTTTCATTTTCTTTTATTTTCTTCCAATACCTTTTCGTTCATTATGGATAGAATTCCTAGATTTCCAGTTATTTAAACTGATCTTTGATTCTCCAGATCCTGTGCTTATTCCCTGATTGGCCGTAGGTATTTATAGAGATAAAATAAATTTATTGAGAAATAATTTTAAAAAATATATATTATAGAACAAACAACTAACTGGCAATCTAACTATAAATCTATATTTTGTTTCGACACTTATCATTTTCTTTAAATATTTCAACCTTCATAAAAAAGAACATATAAATTGAGAAAGGCTGATACTTTGAGAAAGGAATTTGACTTTCCTTGCTTTTGAATTATTAATAACTCTAAAAATGAATGACATGAAAACAAAATGTATATATATATATATATATATATATATATATTGCGTTTGCTCACTGTTTATAACGGCTACACGAGGCCTCATTTTAATTTGAGTAAGTAGAATTATTTAAATTACACATAGTAATCCCTTTTAAAAAAAAGAGTTGATATCCAATAAAAAACATCTTTTCAAAAGTAAAAAAAAATAGAGAAGATTGATGTTGTGGCTAAACAATGGTGTGAATTTCCAAGCTTAAATTATTGCACTTATTTAACGTTTTCTATTAAAAATTCAATGTAAGTGGGGTGTCTATGCATACGTTGATAGAGAGCCTTTTCACCTTTACTAAATACATCGTAACGATTTTTTTAAAAATACGTATGAAGAGCTTAGCGGTCATCTTTCCATATTTTACTCACATTTCTAAGCAGAAATATTCGTATAGGAAAAACGTAATATGTTTGCATTATTAACAATTTCGAACTGCTTGTTTTAACTGTGGACAGATAAAATAAGATATGCTTTTATTTTGAGAAAACAAATTGATTTTCACTGCTTTTAAACAATTAATTACCCCCCCAAAATAATCATAAGATGAATCCTGAAGTTACATCACTATTATCTTAAGACACAAATTTCTAGGTCCTCACCTCCATAAAGTAAAATTAAAATGTTTGCTGGAGTAGCAATTTAGAAATTTCGTGCTCAGAAATATGTGTAAAATATGAAAAGATGACCGCAAAGCGCTTCATGCATATTTAAAAAATATTGGAATTTTTAGAAACACGTTATGATGTATTTAACAAAGAAGAAAATGTTTTCTATCAACGTATCCACTAACATATCTCCACTCCACTTACATATGTTGAATTTTTAATGGAAAATGTTAAATAAGTACAATAATTTAAGCTTGGAAATTCGATACCACACCATTTGTTTAGCCATTATTTTAATCTTTTTTTTTTTTTTTTACTTGTGAAAAGTTGTTTTTTAATGGTTTGCATGTTATTATTACACAGTTTCATAAATGTTGCTTAGACACTTTGTATTAAATTATTACAAGAATTTGTTAAAATTAGACCATTATTATTTCTATACCAATACTCATTATACGGTGTAAATAAAAGCGAACTAACAAAAAATATTAATTTTAAGTTCAATATTTGAAGGATAATTTTTTATGTCTAATTTTTTAAGTCTAAGTTTTTATTTTTCATTCTCTTAATAGAAATTTTGAATTATTTCATTCGGGACATCAGCAGCATAAGATATATTTTAATTAAACAAATCTTTTTGATCAATATGGCACAAAGCCTACTCATATTATTAAGGACTATATCTGAAGCATATATACTTTTAAGGGGTTTCAGGACTCTTAAAGCTTTCACATTTTCGAAATTTTATTTTTTTAAATGTTAAAATTCTGTCTTTTCTGAATAGTTTGATAAAATTGTTTCATTAAGGTTACCATTAGAATAGAAGTTATTAATTTTATAATTATATCCGCCCAATAGCAGAAGCGGCGTTTCCGAAACTTTGAAGTCATTTTTCTCCAAATGACGTTTTTGTGCATAACGCGTACGATATCTAAAAAATTTCTGAATATTCTTTCATGAAATTTTCAAAACATATGTTTTGTGTTAGTCTGTATAAGCGGAATCTAAAATTTCCATTTTATTATATATATATATATATATATATATATATAAAATAGGTGATTATATTGTTGAAATTTTCAAAAATTTGCATTTGCTAAATACAACTTTATATTAACAATATATAAATGCTTTAAATACAAACTTATTTAGGTTCAGGGTACACTGTTAAAAATTTGCAATATTCTTTTAGGTCATTTGTCCGTTTTTTTTTCGAAAACGGTTAAAACAACCGTAATTTAACACTATTCTGACCATATTATTGGCCATTTTATGGTCAGAATATAGTTAAATTACGGTTATGAAACCGTTTTACCAAAAAACGGTCGAATGACCTGCCAGAATGCTGCAAAATTTTTAACAGTGTAATTATTATAATCTGGAGTATAAATAGGCGCTAAAATGTACATTCTAGTTACAAAATTTATTTCTTAATCCTGCGCGTATTCTGTTACGGCAATTTTCAGCTCGTCAAATGTTTGGAATTCCCTGCTGTGCTAATTCTGCATCTTGCAATTTTTTAAACATTTGAAATGAAAGAACATACATATATCTTTCATTACCAATTAAAATTGTGTCTTAAAATCAAATACATTTTAAGATATTACATGTTGAAAATGGTCTTTTCTTTTTCTTTAATTTCCAATTTTAAAAATTTTGAGAAACATTAAAAGTTGCTAGTTTTCGTTTAGAAATAAAATAGCAAAGAAAATCATTCCCAATACTCTTTATTCGAACAAATATTTCTTTATGAAACAAAGCTAGAATAGTTACAAAAGAATATCCTTAGTGTAGATATAACCGATGTGATTATACATGCCTGTTTATTCCAGGCGTGGAGAAAAGCTCATGTAATCTGTGGAGAAAATATGTGGCACGTGAGTAAATATACAATATTTATTGGTTTGTATATTGCAAATATGATGCATCGTGTATAAATAGCAAAAACACAAAATCGACTACAAAAGTGCTTTTGAAATAACAATGGTATTTGATACTCACTCATCACTATTTTTAGTATTCGAAGTGCTTTTAATATCAATACATTTCTTAACGTATGGACAGTTTCATTTCCTTAAAACGTGGATTATTTCGTGCGTAAGTACCGAAAAGTTAATTTTGCGTATCTCTGTATTTCAAAATACAGAGAACATATTTCAAACCATTCTTTACTTAAACAAATATTAATGCAATGTCTGCTATTTCAAATAAATTCCTGTCACATCAAGATGAAATATATCAAAGCCTAAAGGGATGTCGGAGTTCGTATTTTCACTTATGTTTGTAAAATATTATTGGAATCGGCTGATTAAGCAGAAAGCAGATAGTCAAATTTCGCTTTAGCTGGAAACAATAATGTCTGTACAATTTTGAAAATAATAAGGGATTCTGTAGCTAGTTGCATTTTCAGTATATATTTGAAAGACAATACATCATTGCAAATTATTTCATACGAATAAAGTAAAGTAAATTTTACTCAAATCAGTCTCACTCAAATCTTCCTTTCGTATTCTCATTCAAAAGTTTTTCCCTCTATTTACGCTTGGAATTTTTAACTTCGAAAGTAGTGACGTTTTTTCCGATTGTTTATTCAGTAACAGTTTATCGGTGCGTCGTTATTCGTAAATATATTTCTAGACTTCATGTATTTAAAAAAAAAGAGACTATTCTAGGCATTCATTTAGCAAGTTGCACGGTGCTCCAAATTCTGTGAACAAACACATCCATTAGGTGATAAGCAACTTCCTCTACTCCTCTTGTTGCTAATTCTCTTAAATAAATTTCGAACTCACAACAAAAATAACACCAAATTGAAACTACTTCGCACGCAAAACAATCGAAATTGTCGAAAAATAAATATTTGTGAGCGTTCCGAAATATATATCTAAAATAAACAATCAACTGATATAGTCAAGTTGCTGCCAACACATAAAAAAAAGAACTTGCGCGCTTACAAAAGCTATTATACGATTGCATAGTAGTGAGGCGCTGACATGGAATAAATAAATTCACACGTAATACAAATCTCAAGCTAAACGAAAAAAAACTATTAATTTGACCGAACTTAATTGATAATTATTAATAATAACTGGTTAATTTGATAAATGCTTACAAATTAATATATTAACTGGTTTATTTGAATATTATTTGGTAATTATTAATAATAACCAGTTATTCTAATAATAACCGATTAATCAAATTGACCGTAACATATACACATTTGACATTATTGCCATTCGTCTAATTGATTTTTTTTTTCTTTCTTTAGTTTTTGGTGCTTTGCTGTGCATATTGCAACATAATTTTGGCCATTCTGAAACTAAAAAAATAGAAGTTGTTAATTAACACGTTGAGTGCCACGACAACTGATACTGAAGCGCTGAAAATTTACAATGTTTAAAGTAATTTTTAAGAAAGTATAATCCTGTAATAAGTAAAAGGTAGGTAAATTTCAAATATTTGTTCAGTAATTATTTAAAACAATGCATATTTTTTTCAGTTTTGTATCATATTTTAGACGTCAGCCATCGGTCAATGACGCGTTTTAAACGGAAAGTTAGCTGTCAGCCACCGGTGGCTGACGTGGCGTTTAACGTGTTAAATAAAGTTTTCTAAGAGACTCCAGACAAAATAATTTCGTGCAAATTACATTTTTCTTACAATAGCGATTGTTCGATAATACATCTCAATTCTTATCTAAAAAAAACTGCTGTTTTTAATGATAAAAAAAGAAAAAAAAATTCATTCTTCTTCCGGTCTTTATGTAATTATTAATGAAATTTACTGATAAAATTTTAAGTGAATAGATTAAGTACTTTTCTGGTAATCGTACTCAACGATTTTTAAAAGGCATTTTTGAGTTAAAAAGAGTTTACGATTTTGTAATACATTTACAGTACGATAAACAAATATGAATGTAGACCAAGTCACTAAGTTGCAACTTAAAAAACTTAAAAATTTTAATTACACTTAATGTTCATTATTGCTCAACATATTTTTACTACATTAACGTTATCCGATGTCAATCACTTCCTAGTACTTTCAGCTATTCACATAGTCTTCATCAGGGGAAAACCACAAACTGCTATGACAAAGGACTTGCTTTCTTTAAAGAAATGCTTAGCATGTTTTAAATAATAAAGCACATTAAATGTAAATTTGATTTTTACTGTTCGATACTTATTATACTTTACTTTACTGTTCGATACTTTTAGTTACATAGAATCGTCAAATCCAGCATCATAAAGTAGACCCTCTTCATCTCATAAAGTTTCTAAAATTGTACAAAATATATTTTTTGAAACATGTGACTTTAAGTGACTCCATCAGAACCTGTAGTTATGTAAGATGTTTTCTATTATCATTGTCCAATACATAGTTTCTAAATCTTTTCTTTTTTTTTTTTTTTTTTGAGCTATACTTCAAAAATGCTTAAATTATTGTTCTTAATCATATTAAATACCAGTTTTCAAAAGTACTATTTTTATTTATTTTCTAACTGTCAGTTTAATTTGATCTGTTTTTTATAAATATTTTCGTCTCGATTATATTTGTATCATTTCACTTTTAAGTTCTTTTTTTTATACTGTGTACAAACCAAAAATTAAAATTTGTAATAGAATGTGCCATGTAGTTAAAATTGTTCTCTAAATTTGATTCTGCGTTAGTAAAGAGGAAAGTTTAATGTTTTCCCAGTCAATAGTAAGGGATGATTTTTCGCATCTAGTTATGCACTTATGCCTATTAGTTAAGAATTATTTAAATATTTTTTACGTATAAAGCTATTTAACTGTAATTTAAAACACTTCACATGTCAATCTTTTGTTGCGAATTACGAATAAACATGCTAAATATTTTCATGGTCTTTATGCTTAGGCATTATGTAGAATTTTCGATATAGTAACATTTACATTTTTGTTCTAAATTAAACAACTATATTAAATATCAGCCAAAATTTTTCTTTTTTTTATTATTCTGGCATTTGCATTCAATTAAAAACAGATAAGCAATTGAAATTATTCAAAAAATGCAGAAATTTAAATGACTATTTTTTTTTAAATTTAAACTTACCAATCAAAAGAAAAGCTATCTCTCACAAGTAAATAATATCTTTTACACACTGAAAGATATTATGGTTTGATTCAGTGATTGGAAAATTCTTAAATAATTTGAATCAATGCTATACCATTGTGAGCCAGTTTACTATAATAAATTGTTAAAGTTGAATGTATAAAATTTTACCACAGTTGACTCTCCTTTATTCTAACTCACAAGAACCGACAAAAAAGTGCGAATTGTCCGAAGTTCAATTACCGATACAAAAACAGAAAATAAATTTTATTACTATTAAATAAAGATAAATACATTCCTAAAATTCGAAAAAATATCCTGCTACTATAATTCGAAACGTTAAAAAATGTGTTCATTCTACAGGGTTTCAATAAAATTGTTTGGTGTTCTTGGCACTCCATTTTAGTTTTCCACTTTCTTTGATTTTGAAACTTATAAGGAAAATAAGTTAAAATCCATCCAAAAAAATCTGTTTTTTTATTATTATTAGTGAGTGTCGAAGTGAGCGTTTTTGAACTTTTTTATAGAATTTAAATGTTTATAAAATCTAGCATAATTTTCAACTAATAGAGAAAAATAAAATTTAAAAGATGTGAAATGTACACATAGTTTTTAACCGAAAAAAAGTACATTCAAAATACGGAAATATTAGTCAAGTTGCTTTTTTAAAAAAATAATCCCATAAAGAGACAATGATAGCAGTATGGATTTTTGTATGTGCTATAACTACTTTCGAACATGCACAGGAAAAATAAGTAGTCTATTATGACCTTTCTGAAAATGACCATTTATAAACATTTGAAATTTACATAATATGAATCCACACATTAGTAAATCTTTAAGTAGAATAGACCACATAATTTAGTTATAAGACGGTATACTATTGCTTATTTTCGGGGGGGGGGGGGTTGTTAATTATACGATATAATACTGACAGCTGGGGTGATAAAATTATGTCGTGAAATATTTTTTTTCAATCTTTCATATATAAACTTATCTCTGATAACAAAAACATCAATAAAATATATATATATATAATTACATGAAGTATTATGTTGTAAAGGTACATATTTATATAATTTCAGTAATTTCTTGTTAGATATTATACATTTTATTAAGATTGAGTAACAATGATATCACTTTCCTTATTTTCCCCCCGCTACATCTGAGTTTAAATGGCAAGGATCATTCTATCCCCAACTAAACCAGTGTTCTTGCATATTTTTTAAAATATATATTTATTTAATTCTATAAAAAAGGTATGTTAGGTTTAAGACATATTATTAATAAAATTTTAAAGATTAATTATCTTTTGTTTATTTTTATTTTTATTTTTATTTTTGTAAGAATGGAAATAAAACAATGTTCTAGTATACTTTTATTAAAAATATTAAATAAAATTAAATATTTTAACAATTATTTTTAATCAATATTATTCTTTTTTCTATAAGTTTAAAGGGTTTATAAAATAAGTTAATGAATTCGAAATCTATGTCTTGCAAAATCCTTCGTATAATCAGTTTATAAAATAAAAAAATGAATAAAATAAAATTATTTTAAGCATAAATTCTGACAGCAATTCTCATGCTAATTAGTGTTTTAACATTTAAATAAACTGCATCGCGTCTAGAAATTTCTTGAATTTTTCAAGTTACGAAAGATTTAATCTAACTTTAGTGATAAAAGCAATCAGAAAATAACACTGAATTTGATTTTAAAAAGTTTTAACTTATGTTTCCTGATAAAATCAATATGAAAATAAAACTGAATTTTATTTAATTAAGTAACTTGAAATTAAGCAAATTTGAATTAAAAAAAAAACACTTTTCATTTCGATCAGAAATGCATAGATCCCATTACAATCGGCTTTTTGAGCGTTCAAAACTATCGCTTTAAAAGAAAGTACAAAACCGATTCATGACAAGAAATGTTAGCAATTTTTTTTTAATCTTTTATTGAAAGAAATTTCAATATTTATAATTTTTGAAGACACTTTTAAAGATATAAGCAAAAAATGTTTTTAAGTAAAACGTTCCTTATGAGATATACTTAAATCTTCTCAATAGTTTATATTACAATACCAAAGAAGAACATCTGAAACATTTATTGTAAAAATCAAAGATAGAAATTTTATTTAAAATGACTTTTTAAAGCATTTTTACTTATGTCCAAAGCACTATGCATTTACTACATATTCCTAGTGAAAAATATTGTAAAAATCTTTCAAAGCTGAAGCGGAAATATTGATGCATACAGTTTTATCTCATTTGAATACTACTGGTTAAATAAAAGATATATCCATATATTTTCATACATAAACAAGTAATTTTTAATTCTGAAAAAAACTATATATCATTCGACTGACAAATTTAATACGGGAGTGCTGGTGAAAAATATATATATATATTGTTCTTATTACAGTATTCAAGCAATATGTTTGCCGCAGTATAGAGACATGAAAGTAATAAAAATAGAAGTAACAAAAAATAATAACACATAATAATTTATTGACAAAAAACGCTTTCGGTAAAGGAAAAAAAAAATACTACTAAATAATAGAACAGTACTTTTAATAGAACAGTACTTACGAATAATAATTAGTAATAATAAACTAGTACTTTTGAAATCACAAGTAAAATCATATAGCTGTTGCTTGTATTCCATAAAGCATTTTCCATACCAGTACTCCAAAAATCGCATACTATGCATGAGAGAATCCGAATTATCATCTGATTTATTTACATAGAAATGTTAGGATATTATGACTATTTAAGCCAGCTAAATTTTAAATATTAGCTTGAAAATGCCTTTATAAATAACCACACTGCGAAATGTCACATGTAGTTAAATTAACAGATATTACTAATAATCCTTTAAAAATGAATAAATTCTATTACTTCCGTCTGCTAAAATAGATTTCTATTCTTCTAAAAACGATATGAGAGTTGTCCAGTCTTCTACAGTGATATTATATTAAAAGTTTATATTATCTGCATTGTAACTAGTTTCATATTATGCAGAAATTTTTTGATCAAGCACTGTTTCGTTAATAAAATAATTTGGTAAGTAGGCCGGATTTTTCGGCCTGAGTCTTACGGTCATTAGAATAGTGAACTTATGTAAATCTTCTTCACTACATTTAAAGGCAGAATGATTTCTCATTCGTTTGTTTGCACCCCACATATAAGAGGTTGGATAGCCAATAGTCCAGTAGCATTATAGATGTGCACATAACTCAGATGGAATTTGGATTAGGACGTGTTTTAACATTAAGGAGTATAATGTAAAAAAAGAAAAAAAAAAAAAAAAAAAAAAAAAAAAAATCTGTAAAGTTATTAAAAGTTTTCTAGGAAACTGGTATTCCTAGATCTTTTTATGTAACGGCAACAACAAAAGAAACATGTAACATATACACTGTTACGCTGTAAATCAAAAAGTCTGTAAGGTCACTAAGAATGTTTGAGGAAACTGGGATACCTAGAATTTTTATGTAACTGCAAGCCGGGTTGCAGATAACATTTCAGTAACATTACTTTCATTTTAGTAGATTCTTTTGTAAAGATACAGATTTCTGTATCTTTACAAAATCTAGTTTTGTAGATTTACATCTTTTCTGTATAGGGTACACATAACATTTTAGTAATCATACAGATTTCTGTAAACTAATCTGCAGGATTACATCCTTTTATTACAGAGTTTATGACAGATATTAAACTATATGATGACGTTAGTGTAGCCTGAAAGGACTTCATTTATATATTTTCCAAATAACATTACGAGAATAATCATCGTAACATTGATAGTTAGATGATTCATCAAGATAATTTTTATTCTTTGAAACTTTGTGAAGAGCAAGAAATATAGCCGAAACGTAAACAAGAATAAAATAATTTGGAATTCAAATTATTCATGGCGCCAAAATGTATTTATCTTTTACTCTCAAGAAATCTATATTTACATACATGTCCGTTCTTCAAACTTCTGTTCGTCTACAAAAAATAAATAAATAAATAAATAAATAAATAAATAAAAAAAAATAAAAAAAAGTTTTTACAAGCATACATTAGATCGTAATTCTTAAAAAAACATTTCATGCTTTTAGAAACTTTGCATTTAATGATAGTTTTATTATCTGATGATAATGTAATTGAATACTTTAGTTTATCATTGTTATTAACAAATACACAAATGTGATTGAACTAATTATCAATAGCAATTTATACTGCTACTCTGTTAAAAAACAAAAATAAATTCTGTAATTCTTCAGATGTAAAGTTTCAAAATTCTGCATGCTTACTAAAATTTTATTTGTACACTGTACAAATTATGATGTAAATCTACAAAATTAATTTTTGTAAAGCTACAGAAATCTGTAGCTTTACAAAAGGATCTAGTAAAATTACAGTAATCTTACCAAATTTTTATCTGTAACTTGAGTTGCAGTTACATAAAAAGTTCTAGGCATCCAAGTTTCCTAAAACACTCTTAGTAACCTCACAGATTTTTTGATATTCAGTTCAAACGTGTTTCTGTTACATGAATTTTTGTTGTTGCCATTACATAAAAAGTCTGACAGACTCTTTTTATAGTGTACGTCTATGTTTCTTTGAGAAACGGTCAATCCTTCTGTATGGATTGTAAGCATTCACTTTTGTTTCGTTTGTTTGCTTTTACAAGTTATAATTTTCCATACTTCCAATAGTGTGCAAAAGAGATTAACTTTATTATCATCAAATTTTATATATTATACACAATGCATCTGTTTCATTCTATTAATACACTTTTAATACTACACAGTTGCATTGAATTAAGACGTAACCGCACAATAACTCCCCATTCAATCACGTTTTTGAAAGTTATTAAATTGAGAAAAAATACTTTTGTTATTTCCGGATATTGGTTGTAATTTCCGTGTATATATAGCTTTATGTTGTGTGTATAGGATGTTTATTCCTGTACCTAATTAAGTATTCTTAATTTTTTAAAAACGTACATCGAGGGGAAACGACTCCAATAAATAACAGAAGGTTTAAAATAAAAGCAATTGAACAAACAATAAAATGGTAAACATACATCGGGAAATATGTATTTAAAAGCAGAAGAAATGCTTTTCAGAATAAAAAGCTCTTAATAAAACAATGAAAAAAATTAAACATTAAAAATATGTAAAATAATTATCTAATTTATCTATACAGCTCATGGATATTAAAAGCAGAATATCGATCTATATAGCGATTTATATATATATATATTTTAAATGTAAAACAGTTTTATAGTATAATATTTTTTAAAATATTTGTCAAACCTGTTTTCCATTTATATGTTTCTTCCAATTTATAACCATGTGCAGTGATTAATATCCAAGATAAAGCTAAGATATGAATAACAGATAGTTCATTAGCCATAAGAAAATAAGAAAATTACATTTAATATTCTCGTATGTTTACAATAAATATAATAAATCTTTCATATAATCATTTATTAAATTTGCTATTTTTGTACGCTGATGAAAATAGAATCTTGCATTAAACGGTTATTTCCCATTTGTTTTATTTGCACTCATATAATGTATGTTTCTTACAAGCTATTTTGCACGCAACATGAACATTTTCTCAAAATTGGTATCGTGTACATAAATTAATAAATCTACTTTAATATTTCCAAGCAATTGAATCCATTAGATTACCTTGGGTTAGCATGCAATAATTATATTATGGTTTTATGAAATTTAAATTATGGTAAGGATTCTATGATACTTTATTGGTCATACAACGTTTCTGTTTGGAAACGTTGTCTTTACAAATAATGAAAAAAAAAGTTTCATAATATAACTCCGTCTGTGCAAAATTATAATATGCACACTTAAAAAATAAAAGTATTTATTTGAATTTCTAATTCATAATTAAGTAATCATAACCAAAAAATTTTAACGCTAAATTAATTGATAAAATAAATAATTAATCAGATATTTTTGGTCATATCCCACAATAATAGTTTAATAACTGGTCGTAGTAAGCAAAGTATACGAGTCAGATTTCCTAATAAGGAAAATACTTCATAAGTATGAAATAAAGTATGATCAGTTGTAATAGTGAAAGTGGCAAATTTGATGGTAGGCTTTTTTTAGTTCAAAAATGCAATAAAAAATCGAGATGAATAAACAAATCATAGTTCTAAACTAACAGTCCTTTAAATGAAAAGGCTGCAACCCCTACTACCCTACTTCAATTTATCGTACAAAAATGTGGAAAATACCGAAAGATTACTGAAAATGTCTATAAAAACACATGCTTCGACGGTCGTCTATATATTAAAAATTTAACAAACTTTAAAATTTTACACTACTATCCTATTCAATTTTAACATAATTTTTGAGTTATTCGTAATTTTATTTTCGATTACAAAACGGGAAGTCATTATGTCAAGTAGTTTAATGTTCTGCAGATTTAAAGTTTGCAACTTTTAATGTTAAATACATTTTAATAGTTTCAAAACAAATTTCAACGCGGTTTTATAGTAACATTTTCAGTTGAATTTCTGTTGCTTTCTAAAAGTAGATGAATAATAAAGACTTGCAAACAGTCATTATTTTGTTGCCTGACTTTTCACAAAGCAGAATATAAAGCGTTGTTTTATCATAGTGCATCAGTTATAAAATTTGAATATTTGTCGAGATTCCAGGAAAATGTTTCACTTAATAATGACACAGTCATTAATTAAATGTAGACATAATCATTTTTTCTTTGCAGAGAAGAGTTAACAATGCAACTTTTCGGAAACATAAGTTTATTGGTTATATTACGTGTCCGCATATATTTATATGTTTGAAAAAAATTGAAATATACTAACAACAACGAGGCTTTAACAGGAAAAGCTTCTGAATGTACTTAAGTCATATTTCACTCCAGATGTTGGACTCCGGGGTTCTATATTTGGGGCATTCTCACAATCTTTTGACTTTCATGTCCCTGAATAATAATTTTTATCTTAATACACATTTTTGTGTTTTTTTTAATTTCATATACCGGGGAGCATCCCATTGCCTGATTGTATAACAATATTAACGAGATAAATAAGTTTTAGACGATGTTGAGAGTCCAAACACCTTGAGAACTCCTATACCGTCCCGTGCCCCTGATGCTAATTTTTAAGTTTGGAGCTGTCTGGATAAAATTGTTTCAATAAAAATAATTCGATGTAATTTTTTTCTCAAACTGGAACTATTGTTTTATATAAATATGTAGCTAAAAATTAACCTGCACATATTTTTAGGGTTGTTATTATTTTTTAAACTCTGTTCCTGGGTTTTAGATTCCTGACCATCCCTCTTCTACAATTGTACAGAAAATCATTTCAGATGCAGCCACAGAATTTTTTTCAATTTTTTTTTCTTCATACATAAGTATGCTGGAGAAATAATGTCTAAAATTCTTTGGCAGGAAATTTACTGTAGAATTTAAATCAGCATTTAAATATCAATTTCAAGCATCGTGGTTTTATTGGTAGTCTCACCGTCCCCAAGGTGCAATTCCTGCACTTTTCGAGGTAAATTTTTAAAAATAATAATAATTTAATCCAGTTTTAACAACTTTTTCTAAAAATCAATGAACATTGTGGCTATCACTTAGTCTTAACATGATTTTCCTAAAAACAGGAGGTAATTTTCTTTACCGTTCCATGCTTACCGTCCCCTTTTTTTTTTTTTTTTTTTTTTTTTTTTTTTTTTTTACCATTTCGTCCCTTTTTTCCAATACCATCCCCTTTTTTTTTACCTTACCGTCCCTTCTTTAACTTAACACCCCTTTAAGACAATGTTATGCAAAAATTCTGTATTAAAAGTACTACATTGATATTATTTCTTATTTGAATGTCCTGTGGGTACTATGCAAATTCATTATAAATAAAAATTTAGAAGAAAATAAAAAGTTATAGGGGTAAAATGGTAAGGAAAATTAATCTCGCAAGTTTAACTTTTACCTCAGTTAAATAAAACAAATTTCGCTGCTGACCATTTTTTCTTTATTTTGAATCATTAAGGCATTCGTCTATCAGATTAAAATGTTATTTTAGCGAGTTTCATTTTGTCAGATTTTTTTTTCCCAAAAGTCAAAAGATTGTGAGATGAAGTTCGCAGATTCCCCATATGAAGTTCGCAGAGTTTTGTAAACTCCAGACATTACATAATGCTAAATGTTCTGAATATTGTTGATTTCAGAGCTATTACATGGCCACGTGTGGCATAATGATTTGTTTAGCTCACAATTGCCGAACATGTGCACATAGAATTGTCATTCTGATATAAAAAATATTTTTTGCACGTTTGTAGAAATATAAAACGAAATATTACTATTACACTGAATCTGATGTTATCATAAATGCATATGTATTTAATGAAGAGATCTTCATCAAAAATATGTGAAAAAAGACAAGAAACGTACAGCTCTAGAGTTGTTATTTTACAGATTGGTGTGTTAGAAAACTCCTAAGTCAGCTTAATTAATTTGTTCTGATGATGGGTAATTTGAATTTTGTTTTCAAGCAGAATGCATTTTGTTAATTTTCTTTAGCAAGTATAGAAGATAAATGATATTAGTCACATTTTTAGGGCATTTGGAATTAGTTTTATCTTCATTTTTTATATGATGAGGTGTGAGGAAAATAAATTAATCAATTTTTAATTAAATCCTTTGAAAATCGCGCCTTAAATAGCGATGAATTTAATTAATGATTTAGATGAAATCTCTTAGCTTATATGTACTGCAAATCCTTAAAACAGTATGTTATGCAGTGTACAACAACTACTTTGTATATATAGTATTATACTGCAGAAGTAAAAAATAAAACACTATGTTAATTATTTTATATTGTAAATATTGTGGAAATATATCTGAAATATAGTATTACATATTAGTATCACACAAATATAAAATGAGATTCTGTTAGTTCCTACACTATGATTATACCCTAACCCTATCTTTGAAAAAAAAAAAAAAGAAAGGAAATCTAATTAAAAATTATGGGGCCTTGTTACGTTATATTATGGCAAAATAATATTTTGAGGCTTTTAACGAAATTAATTAGAAAACTTTTTAAATATGAAAATTCAAATTTATTTCATTGTTACAAAGTAAAAGCAAACACAAACATGCTTCAAATATGGGGGGAATAATGCATTGAGGTCAGTTTGAAGTTGGTGTAAAATTATATATAGAAAGGTCAATTAACATTTTCACGACCGCTAATGTGAACTCATGTCATTTAGATATGTGTATCTCCACCATCGATCGATCCTTTTCCATTTTAAATGTTACATTATTTCAGATAAATACAATTACTTACATTCGTACAATCTGTGTAGAGTGCATATAAACACCTCAATTAGAAAGAGAATCATTGATATATAAAGGGTAACTTTAGGAGAGATGGCCATAGTTTTTAAACATTGAAATAAGAATTCTTAGAATGCAAATACAAGAAATATTGATGCATATTTGAAATTCTTATACATATACTAATAATATTTTATGCAAAAAATAATTAAACATTGAACACAAAGCAAAATTGAAATTTAAATGGCAGATGGCGATCTCCCCTTAAAGCGGAGGAGATATGGCCATCCAAAACAAGAAAGAAAAAGTTAATTTAAATAGCAAAAAAAAAAAAATAATAATAATAACACATTTCATATAGTTAATCATGAAAAACATATAGAAATTTGTAAAGAAGCAGTTATAAAATGGAAAATGAAGGAAGAAAAATCGAATAAACAAAATTTGAAGTACAATGTCAATGTTTCACTTTTCGTAAAATCTTATCACATACTTGGCAAAAGTGTTGATAATTTGTACACTTTTCATGGAACCACTTCAGGTACCTTATGCATTGTGTACAGAGCAGACATTCTTTTTGGATGTGATGCTATATTGTTTTGAGCAACCAACACAGTGACCCTAATCAAATTCTATTTACTCGGTTTCTGTAGAATCTGATAATTTAAATGTATTTTGTTTTCTTCGCTATTGGAATTGTCGTGTTTTTTTTTCTCGCGTTAATTGTTGGTTTATTGCGTTAATTTAGTTTATTTATCAACTTTATCACATTCTGTTTTGAAAGTTTACGACGTTTTTCGGTTTTTTATGAAACAAATAACTCATTAGGTCTTATTATATTATTATTATTATTATTAAAATATTTATATTAATTAAAATTTAAATCATTATATCAAATAATTATACTTATAAACGTAAAAGTTATATACTTATTTTAAATTTAATTATACTTATTTAAAATCATCACTAAGTATAATTTTGAAATATTGATCAAAGTTGGCCATCTCTCCTCGATTTCATGTGGCCATCTCTCCGGAAATTGAAGGACTGATGGTGTGGACCCAATTAAAAGCATCAATAGCCATTGTACGTCTTTGTTTTAGTCTTAGAAGTTAAGATTAGATTATATACGTGCCTTAAATGTCCGTATAGAAAAAAATACATATAACGTACGTACTGCAAATCATTCAGATACCCAAGTCAAAAAATATATTCAACCACCTATTTAATTGACATCAAAATTACACTTACTTTTTATGATCGAAAAACACAACTGAACATCGCAATAAATAAACTCGTTGAACTATTTCACACGAACAATGTTTATATTGCAATCTATTATCAAGTTTTGCAGATATATAGACTGGCCATCTCTACTCTATGGCCATCTAGCCTAGGGTTACCCTATATATATCAATTTGCAACAACAACAACAACAGCAACAACAAAAACAAAAACAACAACAACAACAACAAACATTTTATCTTGTATGTAGTTCTAGCTGACTGGTTTTAGGTAACCTGCCCGGTATAGGCCAAACCTGCCATAATAGCTTAAATAAACCTCATATGTACATGATTTTATACCTTTAAAACGATTTTGTATGCAGTTATATTTTTATCTGAAAATCCGCAAAAAAATATAAATATATTTTAGTAGAAGATCTCCTCTTAAAATAAATTCTCATTATCGAAATGAATTATCGCCAAAAATTGTACAGAAATAATTTTGCCTGGCGTTAGGCTCGAATCTGTGTCGTCTATAAACGTTCAGAGCTTTAAACTGGTGCTTTAGACCACTCTGCTAACCAGACCTGCTCTACCTTTCCTCTAAATGGAAGACCTAGTAAATTTAACTTCATGCATGCACAAATGTGTGATTTTTTTCGTCTGATCTTACGTAATCAGGTTTCCGCTTGAATATATATGATTTTTTTTTTTAATTGGTACGTCTGAAATTTAGCAATAAATGTCCTACTCCCTAAAATCGAGGAAAGTCATCGCGAAAATGACCTTTTTGGTTTTATTTTCAAAGTTAACAGTGATATATTTTCGAACTGATTAGACATAAAAGTAGTAAGTTTAAGATCAATTTGAAATTTAATTTACTTTTTTTCGTTTAAAGAACTGTTCAGCTAATGAGAGTTATGCCGTTCTGCCAAAATAAAACATCCTTCGGTTTTCCATTCTACACGTTCAGAAAAGTAGAGTCAAAGCATGCGCCAGGGCTCCTGTCGATTTTTGCAAAAGAGATTGCGTTTTGGTGAGTTTCTATTGATATCTTGTCTAATTATCGAAAAATAAAAAAATGTGAACATCAAGTGCATCAGAACGTGATTTGGATTACACTCATCCAAAATTTCAGACGTGCAATTGCACTAGATTTCGTTAGTCCTCTCCAACAGACACACAGGCACATATACAAACTGTATTCTTTTATCATTATAGATAAAACAATGCATGAATAAAGTCTATAAATGTGAGGTACTTATAGAAAGACAAAAACAAGCAAACGCGAAAAATTAATTCACTTTCGTCAAGATTTCAACCAGAGAGGAAATGCAGCAGGCTTTTCATACATATTTAAAAATATATATAATATAATATTGTACAGTGTCCTCTAAAGACAAAACCTATATACAGTGGAACCCGGTTAAGACGCTCACGGTTAATTCGCGATCCCGCTTAATACGCGGATTTTTTCGGATCCCTTGAACATCGCTCATAAGGCTAATGTAAAAAGATCACGTTTAATACGCGAACGGTTATGACGCGATACCGCTTAATACGCGATAAATTTTCGGTTCTTTGAGTAAAAAAATCACGCTTAAGACGCGAATTCATTGATCAAGATGCGAATTCCTTCTTTCTTCTCGAGTGTTAACGATTTAGAGGATTTATATTATTCAGATAAAAAACACTGTTTCCGAATATTATTTTATTTATTTAGCAACAGATTAATTAAGGCGAAAATTACTAATCCGAAATAGTGATAGATGTTTGAATAACAAAAACACCTCGTTAAATTAGCAAAACTGCAATTCTTCTTTGATCCCACCTCTTAACATTCTTTGTCTCTCGCTTCGTGTACGTTTTTACTGTAGTAGAGAGAGATAGACGCATTCCGGTTACTTAGATACATCACAAAAATTATTATGATTAGAGTTGATCATACGTGTTGTTAGAGATGTTTTAAATGTACTTTATATCGCTACTATGTTTTATAATGCATATTGGCAACAAAAAATGAAACTCGCAAAGATTAAATACGACTGCGATTGGATAATTCTCTTATGTTTACTTTACTTTTTGCTATATCAATATTTTATAAGGATAGTTTTTCTTATTATATTGATAATGAAGAACAGATTATAATGGTACTCATTATTACAAGTACTAAATATGATTTTAAAAACTGGGTTGTGCTTCAAAGATTTAATACTATTTTTCTTTCTGTTTAAAAAAATGAGTCTAGTAGGAAAATTATTTTTGGTTGCAACGCATAATCGACAATAAATTCATGTTGAAATCTATATTTATTTTCAGTTGTTATTCCAGTTTGTCCTATAAAAAGAAACAATACGTTAAAGTGGAATAGAATTAAATTTCAATCTGGATATATGTAAAAGACTCAACTTTCAACCGTAAACGTATAAATGAAGCCGAATTCCTACAACATTATATAAATCACGTTTAATACGCGATCCTGCTTAATACGTGGCTTTTGGCCGCTCCCTTGAAACGCGTATTAACCGGGTTCCACTGTATTTAATGCTAATGAAAGTGGATATGCATCGCAGATAACGAAAGGAATCCCGCATACTTCAACGCCTTTTCATTGTCACGTTATAAAGTTAAGTTAGTTATCACCAGTAGTCCAATAGGTATATGATAAAGGTTAGCTAAAAAAAAAGCCGTGATTGGTGGAATACCTCGGCCTGTGTATTTCGTAGGCTGTGGAATACATACAATTTTTTCAGCAACAATAAAAATCGTACATTTTTAAGTTCCTGTAAATTTGAAAATGTAAATAATTTCTAAGGTCATATCAACGATTAAATTTTTATAATTATGATATATAATGTCCTAAGTATAGAAATCAATAAAAAGTTCCCACTAGAGTGTCTTAACGGAAAAGGAAATAGTCTTACACCCCGCTTGACAGAACGTACAAACATAACATATGTTTATTATATCCGGTATATTTTCCGTCATATATCAAAGAAGATTTCAGAAATGTATGGACGACTTTTCCCAAGATGTAAAACATATTGAGTATTTATCGGAAACATCTGCAGAATGATATTTATTATCCTTTCGAAGGTTTTTTTCTGTACAATATTTTTAAAATAATAAATATAAAATAATGCTTGTTTGACACATCCGTTTCACTTTTTTCTTTGTCTTACATAAAACGATAGAAAATTTATATTGTTTATTGGCAAGTGATCAAAAGCATGTCAATTTTGAGTCGCAGTCAACTTGGACTGTAAATTATCTAAAAGTTATTTAATAAAATAATTTATATACGTAGGGTTACCTTGCATATCCTTCTATTTTATTTAACACTTTTATTTCTCCGATGTCGATAAGTTTTGTGAAACTAAAATTATTAAGGGGTCTTGTACCTTTTAAATGCAGCGAAAATTAACGAAAAAATTCAAACTTTGAATTAGTCTATAGTCAAAACCTTTTTATGTATAAAAGTGAAATTTTGAATATTGATTCAACAGATTATGCTTTGTAATATGCTACCACTTCGGACTGATTAGTCTTTCATGGAATTTGTCTATTGTTTACAATTAAAATAGCTCTTTTTTTTACTCCGTAAGCCTTTGCGTGCATGATATTTTGAGAACATGTATATGTATTGTTATAAAATTTTGTGTAGATACTAAGCAAATATGTGTGTTTAAAATGATCTACTTTTAAATATTTACAGTGGCAATATTTTTTTCGTTAATATTATTTTTATTAATTTAAAAATGTAAATTTGTGATTTTTTTTTTACAAAAATATTTTTTTTACATAGTTAATGAAATAATTAATAAATAATAAATAATAAATAAAAACCAAAGTAATTTACCAAATATAAGTTACTTGCATAAAGCTGACTAATTTCGCGAAATTCTCATTCATATTGATTTAGTATTGATAAAAATTAGTATTGAATCTCCTATAATCGGTTTCCAATAAATTGAGCTTCGTGTGTTTGAGTAATATAATCTTGCTTTTTAAAAATAAGGAATATGAAAGCTACCTCTTCCTCCCGGCACTGGCCGGAAGGACTTTTATATTTAATATCAGCTACAAGCTCCTTTTTCTAAACTTAAATTTTCTCCTAGTGACCCAATATAGTAATTTTTCCATCCAACTGCTCTAATAAATGGTATTTCATATACACTCCATGTTCTCCACTTACATAAATAATTTCATCTTACAGATTTTCTACTATAAACTGAAAATAATTTGGATAATTAATTCGATAATATTTGCAAAATTGCTCAAAAATGGTTTTAAAATTAAAGATAATAATTAATTAATCGTGGATATTGCCAATAATAAGAAGTCTGAGATAGATATCATTCGCAAAAATACAAACTTTATAATATTCAATATTTACCAAGCATTTTTGAGAAATTAAAAAAAAAAAAAAAAAAAAAAAAAAACAGTGTTAAAAGTTTCGATGTCTGCTTACTAGCCAAACTACATCCGAAATTAAAGAATATCATTTTAGCTAAAATTGACCCTATTATTTTTTTTCAAAATTACTCAGGAGTGTATGAAATACCATTTATAAGAGCAGATGGATCAAATAAATACTATATTGGTACGACTAGCAGGAAATGTAAGTATTAAAAAATGAGCATGCAGCTAATATTAAATATATAGAAAAACCACAGACCTAGCAAGATTATATTGCGAATAATCTATCCAAATGCAGTTCAATGAAAGTAAGATTTTTTACCTTCCAGTCTATAGTATCCATACATTATAAGAGAAACCATAGAGGTTGTAACATGAAAAATTAAATATGTAATGATGTAGCATCATTTAACTTACCAAAATTACATCTCGAGTTGAACAATGGTTACTAAAATAAAAATAAACATCCAAGCAAAATAAAAAAGTAAGGTGTGTAATATGAAAACTTCCGTGAAAAATTGAACGATGGTGTACCGTAAAATTATTGAATATTTTATTTATTTATTTTTAAAATGACTTCGGTAGAGTCGAAACATGTAAACAGTCAAATAATCGTATTTTTATGGTTTTTAAAGTTTTAATTTGCACGTTTTGCCTATTAAATCTAGTATAAATACTATAATATTTTAATGGTACATTTGTAGAATACATTTGAGCCCGCTATCTAAAATTTCTGGGTTTATTGTAAAGTCTCCGTGTGAGAAAGAATTTAGATTGTTTGAGTATAAAATGTTTTTTAGTCACAATTTTTTTGCGTGTTGCTATTTAAAATGATTTATTTTATTATTTTCAATCATTTGCGATTTACGGCAACTATTAAATTAATTTTGAATTTTTGCCCTCTCATGTATTTAGTTGAATTATCCTATTTTACGGAATGCAGAGTATTAAGAAGTACCACAGATTTGAATTTCAAAATTCAATAAAAGATAAAATAATATCCTTTATAATACTCTTCATACACTCAGAAATCATCATATTTTATTTTTTAGAAACAGATATCGAATGGTAAAGGGTAGCTTTTGTGCTCATAAAGTATACCAATCTACAGTGTCCTAACACTAACATAAATCTGAGCATTTTTCGCGGAACAGATTTTTTAAAATTGATGAAAACTCCATGTACATTCATAAATTTTCAGTTAATCAACTCTGATATAGTTTTGAATTGTACGATATTGTTTATCTTTTTTATTCGATATTATTTTTAAATATCGTTTTTTATTTTTCTTTATTATTTTAAATAATGAAATTTTAGTTTGATAAGCTGTTATCTTGCTTGGAGAAGCTGTAATTTCATTAAAAATACACATTTGTAATACTGCTACGTGTTTTATTCGGTTTTGGTTTAAAAATACTACTTTCTTTGTCTCATTGTTCTAGGTCAAATCTACTTTGAGTTATAGTACCCAACGTTTTAACCTTTATTATAAAGCACTCATGCCCATCTTCTGTCAAGCCGTCATATTATAATATGTCAAATTAAAAGAAAATATCTTTTGATACATGAGGACTCGAGTTCCAATACCCGCCTTATCCAGAAAATCAAATTTTGGGATATCGCGAAAAACCTCTCACTACCTTTAATGATTTTCATTGTAAACCAAGACTTTTTTAATGCCATAAATACACGATAAAACTAGATTTCTGTAGATTGTAGTGTATTTTTTTTATGTAACTTCATCAATAAATTTGATTGAAATATGTAACTCGATTTTTTAAAATTTTGAATAAGGCGAGTTTTAAAACCCGCGTCCTCATATGTACGATAAACTATTGTAAAAAGAATTTAGAAATATTTAACATTAAAGCAATCGCGAATAAGATATAAAGTTTATGGCTTCAAAGTTGTTACCCATTAAGGTAGACTAAACGATATATTTTTAAAATTTTACATGATTTGCATAAAATTGATACGAAAATACTTTTAGATATACATATTTTTGAACAGTCAAAATACAAAAAACGCATGTTTCCATTTAAAATTAAAAAAATAATTATCATTAGAATTACCTTTTTGATGCCGTATCCAAAACTTTAAACTTTCCAAATATATCTATTATTCAAATGTAGCATTTTTCGTGAGAAAGTTTTTGTACAGATTTCAAATGAAGAATTTTACATTCAAAATTCATGTCTAGTGCTAGAAAAATTGCAGAATTTAGAAGGAGATATTTTAAGTTTCATAGCGTTTCACCCTTTCGCTGCGTAAGTTAAAAAAAAAATCAAAATAGGTTAAAAAATTGCGCATTTATTCTATTATATATTCCAAATCTAGATCTATTTTAGAGTTAAAATTTATAAACATTTTTAGTAAAACAGTTCTTTTTTAAAAATATAAAATTAGATCATAAAAAAAGGTCGCTGAAATCGTGGGTTGCACAAATTTTGTTACTTTTACGTTGCTTGTGAAATTCGCGTGATGCGCAGCGAGATGTTTAAATGCGTGTTAATATAATAATATAAAAGAGAAAATTATATATTTGAGTCGTTTGTTAATTTTTCACGAAGTGTTTTCTATAAATATGAGTATCATGCACATAAAAATGCTTTGAACTTACATAAGAATAATATATGCACTTATGAAACGAAATTTCAAAATTTTAAATATATAATTTCTTATTACTATTTATCAAAATTGTCTTCACATAAATATCGTATAATGGTTACGTGTTCTGCTCTAAATCTTAAAGCTTATCCAGAAAAAAAAAAAAAAAAAAAAAAAACGTTGATGTATATAAATCTTCAAGACAATTTTAAAACTTTTATTCATGTATATACACGCTTATCTCTAGTGAAAAGTTCCATGTAGATTATAAACTATAATTTCAGATATTACGCAAGACATATTATTTATAAATAAAACAAAATCATACAGAAATTTCATTTGTAAAGTATTCTAAATAATGTTTACAGATGCTGAGTTAATTTCTATACATATTAATTTATATCGAAATCAAAAAGACATCACTTGGAATATATAGTACCTCTAATATTCTATTTTTAAACTTAAATTCAGTTACACAATATTCTTTATGAAAGTTTCCATATAGCTTTTAAACACTCTTAGAAATGAATAAAGCCACATTATTTCTACTATCCCTTAGATTAAATGAAGTTTGAAAATTTCATTTTGTAAAGAGAACTTTAATTTAGATTCTAATTGTCGCTCTACACTGCGTCTTTCAGCTAAGATTCTCGGTATTTCCTTTTCGGAACTTACTGACTGATATTGTTTAAATCAGCGGAATAGGAATTTAACCTAAAATGAAATTTTATTTTAGTTCTGTTATAGGAATTTTTCTAAATATACGCTTCACTCAAAGATGTCTGGAATTTTATTTAATCGTCTAAGAAATAATGAACCATATTACAGTCAATCAAACATAAAATAATAATAAAAACGAAAAATATACATTACCTATTTATTTATTTTTTTTTTCAAGAGACTTAAAATATTTACGTCTACGTCTTCAGAATAGAAACATCTTCAATAGAATAACATTTAATTGGAGAGAATTCTGAACGTATCTACGTATTTCATTTAACTTATACAGAAATAAAATTCCACAAAGTTTTGATAAAAATAGCATAATTTTTTTTACACTAACATATGTTTTTAAAACTATTATTTATGAAATAAAAACTCATTTTAATTGATTTTGAAAAAAAAAAATTAAATTATTTTATAGAGATAATATTGATTTAAATACTTATTTCTGCACATTTCGAATAGAATACAGTCAAACATCATTAATAAGTCACCTGCATAAGACGTCACTCCGCATATTACAAGATGTTGCAGAAGTTCCGAACATTCTTATGCTCCTTTTCCCTTTTCTCAGGTCTTCAGGGGTCTCAGGAGTCTTATTTTTTACCTGGCGGTACAATTTAGCTACATATCACATATAATTTTATTTTCTCAGTCTCTATAAAACATAAATTCATAAAATTTTTAATATACACAATCTAATATATTTTCTATTTAATTTTTTTTTAATATTCTATATTGAAATTTTATTTTATTTTTTATGCTTATTTTTTATTAAAAATTAAAAATTGTTTTTTGACATGTATGCACTGCGCGCAAGACTGTAGCAAAAATATTGGTTCAAGAGCCCCCGCAGATATTGATAATGATGTAAAACTAATGTATATTGAATGTATACTTCATTTGTACGCAATTTATTTATTTATTTTATTTGAAATTTAAATTTAAATTATAAAATTTTGAAAAAAAATTCATTTTTTTCTTTAAAAATATTGCCAATTTTAAATAATCAATGCAATTATAATACTAAATTTGAAGTATAAGTTATTCTTTACCTTAAAATGAAGATATATATCAAGTTTCATGCAATTTGCTTTATTAGTTTGTGAAAAATGTTGCGCGCAAACATAAAATTTAAGAAACAAATTTAAATTTTTTTTTATCAAAATTAAATATAACAAAAATAAAAACAAAAATTTCAATATAGAATATTAAAAAATTATGTTAAATAGAAGAGATATTAGGTAGTCTATATTAAAAAAATTATGCATTTATGCTTTATAGAGACTGAGGGAAAAAAATTAATGTGACATATTGCTAAATTGCACCGCCAGATAAAAAGTAAGACTCCTGAGACCCCTTAAAAAGTTTGGGTGGTTGGCGTTGGGGAAGATACACAAGGTGAATCATTATGAAGGATTGGGGAAAGAATGAGTTCGTCTTTGTAAGGTCCCTCAGGCTGGATAATTAGAGAGTGGATTAAAAATTCGGAAACTAAAGTGACTACAAATAAGCAAAACATTAGCAGAAAAATTCAAGTAATTTAATGATATTGGTTTGTTGATTTTTGACGGCCGATTATCTACACTAGGGTTATAGGCCCGAGGTGAGTGCCCATCGTGGGGGTCTTTCTAAGGGAACCTAACTCGTATGTACGCATGGAAATCCATGGCTCGAAGAAAACCATGAAAACTCCGAACGATTAGGCCGACGGGTGCGATTGGGTTCGAACCCAGTACTTCCCGTCTACCAGTTTCGAGAGAAGAACCTCTCAGCCACTGGTGGAGCATTTATTGATATTGAAAAGTCAGAAATTTCTATGTCTGGATTTTCTTAAGTGCAATATATCCCCAGAACGACTTTAAACTCGCTTCTATTCGCAAACACAGCAATTCTAAGCAGCGAACAAACTATCTGTTAGCAAAGAAGGACGCATACATCAAATTTTGAAGATGCTGGAGTTATTCTAATCAAATAGTTTTAAAATGTTTCATCCAATAGTATTTCAATATCGGGGAAAATTTTAAAGGAAAAAGCATTGGGAGTAGTGAAAGAACTCGATGTTTAAAATTTTAGTGCCAGTAATGAAGGATAAAGTGATTTAAAGAACAACATGGACTTTCTTATTAGAAAATTTTTGGAGAATCGGTATCTGTTGACAAAAGTGTAATGATTTCGTGGACAAATACAACATTGAAAGAAATTCTATGGAATTGCAAACGGTCGGATATTTATAACTTAGACGAGACAGGATTAATTTTCGTATACAATGATGCAAGACACTGTGCTTTCGCTTAGAAAATTGTTCGGGTGGGAAATAAGTAAAGAGGGACTGGCAATGTTGCTGTGTTTCAACACACATGAAACTGATAAGATAAAACTGTTGTCATTGGAAAAAGACTAAATCCACGGTGCTTCAGAAATGTTAAATATCTCCCAGTGGTCTATAGAATGAACTCTAAAACATGGATGACATCAACAATTTGGGAAAAAAAAATTGAAGACGTTGGACAAAAAAAAAAAAAATTATTCTTAAAAGGGAGTCTTCATTACCGACAACTATTCCGCCCACACAGAAGTCAAAGTTTTGGAAGTCATCAAAATTGTTTATATGCCGCCCAATGCCCCATACGTGTTGCGTATAAAAAATACGACCCCATACGTATAAGAAATAAATATATTTTTTTAGTAATTCATAAGAATACTAATTAGTGTATATAATATACGATTTAAAAGTTTATTTTATATAAATTTAGACAAAACATATAATTATGAATTTTATTATTATTATAAATATTATCCATATTCCCGTATTTAATACATTTTTCTTTTATGAAATAGATACAAAATTTTTATAGTATATATATATATTTTTTTGTATTTTTCGAGTTCATTTTGCAACATTTTAAAGTGATTTTACCAACAAATTTGAAAAAACGAAAATACAGGCACAAATATGTTCATATGTGCTTTGACATTTTCTACATGAACTGTTTAAAATTTCTTGACTATCTGTAAACTTGCATAACACAACAACAGAACTTGCAGATTCTAGTTTAATATTTTATTATATATATATATGTGTGTGTGTGTGTGTGTGTGTAATAATAAAAAAAAAAATCGTCTCTTTTTCTTAGTAAAACCATTCCAAATTCTTAATATTTTTCCTTTTTTACCTATCTTTAATAATATCTTAATATCTTTTGTCTTTTATTTCATGCATTTAAAGTTGCGTATTCTTTTATTATTCTAAAAACCTTAATCAATTCGCCTAATCTTATAAAACCCATTAAATTACTTTTTTCATTTTATTCTAAAACTAAATCTCTTTCTTTCGAATGTTTTAATATCATTTATTCTTTGGTGTTCTATACCCACAATTCCATGCGTCCGCCAGCACTATTTGCACTTTAATTCTGACGCCGTATAAAAGACTTCATTATCGACGTCATCTTTTCCCATCGAATTGTAATCTGTTTTATGTCCCATCCTTCCCTACCTCTCTTCTAGCATTGGTCTTTTACCTTTCTGTAACCGTCCGCGCGCTGTTTTTCGGAGTACAAATATCGTTACATCGGCGAAGAAGAGGACGATTTTACGTTTTTCTGGTTGTCTAATTAACCTGCATCGCTTGGAGTAAACGTTCTAATATGTAGATCCTATGCTTGTAACATCTAAAGTTTTGTGAAGTGATGATCAATTTTTGAGAGTTGATGGAATAAATACTGGAAGTGTTTTACTATGTTTTTTGTCAATAAAACCAGTTTCAAGTGACGATGACTCTCAATATTCATTACATAAGGGAAATTATCTCAATGTGTCTCGATCCTTTCTTTACTCGCCACCCTGACTGCAATCCGATATTTTCAATATAATGGATGGATAGTTTTGATTGCTTTACTACATTTTATGTCAAGGTGTACTGGTGTCGCCTAAATATCTGAAAGTCTGTAGCAAAATGCTATATATATACAGGGTGGTCATAAAAAAACGTTGCCGATGTATGGAACTCTAGCGGCCGTTCCGTTTAACCGATCGAGATGAGATTTCAGATATAGTTATTCAGAGGTATCAGCTCGGGATTCTGTGAACGGCATCAAATTGGCGCTCACGGTTACGGTTATAGGTACAGAAACTCGAAACTTTCGAATGGCAACGCCCATTTTTGTTTCGTCGCAAAATGTTCAGCGCATGCGAAAAGACTAAACAGCTATCGAACAGTACGTGTATCGCAATAAATAGACGCGTTATGCACGCACAAAAAACAGCTCAGCGTACGGCCAAAAACAACACAATCGGGGCGCACGGAGGAAATTTGCATATGACAGAGGCAAGACAACAATCACAGAACGCCGTTCGACAGATAACCAGCGTTGAAAACGGATTCTTGCCTCTGTCATATGCAAATTTCCTCCGTGCGACCCGATCGTGTTGTTTTTGGCCGTTCGCTGAGTTGTTCTTTGTGCGTGCATAACGCTTCCGTTTATTGTGAAACACTTACCGTTCCAGCGCTATTTAGGGTTTTCGCATGCGCTGAGCATTTTGCGACGAAAAAAAATGAGCGTTGCCATTCACAAATTTCGAGTTTCTGTACCTATAACCGTAACCGTGAGCGCCAATTTGTTGCCGTTCACATAATCCCGATCTCATACCTCTGAATTACTATATGTGAAATCTCATCTCGATCGGTTAAACGGAACGGCCGCTAGAATTCCATATTTCGGCAAAGTATTTTTATGACCACCCTGTATATTAAGACATGGTTTTACTATAAAGATTAATCAAAGGTTTACTTCTTCATTTAGTGCTATATTTTAGCAACTATAATAACACAATAGCGAAAATAATAACTGTATAAAGTTAAATATTGTTTACTTGTATTAATGTTGAAGATCATAAAATTATGCTTGCTATCAATACTTTTTTCAAAATTGAATATTCAACCAAATAACATCTTATTTATTTCTTTATTTTAGTGAAAAATGCAAGACATAACTATATTCTTTGATTTTTCAATTTAAACTCGCTTCGGAATATGTTAAAGATGTAAGATAGCGTCACGAATGCAACAGAAATGTCTCAAAAGTATATTTTGCTTATTCCTTTGAACATCTTTCCATATCTTCTTACGAGATATAACAATATATTTGTTATAAAAATAAAATACTCCGAAGAAAGTAGAGGCTTTTTCTTGTAGCTATCTTATCTGTTTTTGTTCAAATATGGAACGCATTCTTTACAAAATTTCGCTTAAAAAATTCAAAAACCTATAAAGTGCACGTTCAAATGTATTTCTGTTTTCAAAATTTAATCGCTTGTTATTTTAACTTTTTCCTTTAGCGTTCATATTGTTCAAGTCTGTATCTAAAAAGAAAAATACTTTTTGTCCATTAAACAAATATTGTACTTATATCAAGAGGAATAAGGTACATTTAAACAGTGATTTGAAATTGATTATAGGTATGGTAAAGGTATTTATATTAATTTTTAAACATCCATAATTTTGTATACATATTTAGATAAATTTGATGAGAGAAAAATTATTGTTATCGTTGGAATTTAATTAAAAAATAAAACATTCAGATACTTTACAATGTGCTGATTATATTAAGTCCTGATTTCATAACATCATTTTAATCATTGATATTAAAAAGGCGCTGAGAAAAACTGCAAAGGGTGACATCGCGATAGCAGGCGCAGCGTTGGATAGCCTTGATCTAGAGTATACCTAATGATTTGTTTACCCAAAGAAATCATGCGGACACATTGTATGGAAGGAAGTTACAAATGAGATCAGAATTGGTAATAGAAAAATCATACCCTTTTTAGAGAGACTGATGAAACAGTCACAAAAATGTGGTAACTAAACTGCCCATTTTCGATTAAAAAGCAAAACAAAAATGGGAATTAAACCTTTCTACTACAAAAATTTGCGCTGATCCTTGAAATAATCTAGAAAAATCCATTTTATAATAAGATTCTTGGCAAACTTTGATTTTAGTTATGGTAAATTTTCGAAAATTTTTTATGGTAAATATTATGGTAAATTTTAGTTATGGTAAATTTTAATATTTATGAACTATGCTTATATTTAAGTTTTAAATTCCTGTGTTTTCAAAAATATTATATAAAAAATTTAACATTTGCTTCATGACCTTTCACGCGTATACAAACATATTTAAGCAGTGTGAGAGACAATAAATAAAATTCAGTCGTACGTTAGCTGTTTTTTTTTCTTTCAGTTGAAACGAAAACGATTTGAACGTTTTTTTAAATATTTATTCGTGTTCACCGTTGCCGCCCAGTAATGTGAATGATGTAAATGCTAGGATATATACAGTCTTACGGTACTGAAAAACTCACGCTGTAGGAAACATTATTACTTAATCAGGGATCGTACGCATCAAAGGATTTAAAATATTTTGGGTGTTTTAGTACAAAAAATTTCTTAAAGTACTAGGCACTATTAATGAAGATTTTTTTTTCATTTATTAAGCCAAATATTATTTTATGAAAATTCTGATAAAAGGCGATTGAAAGTCCTTGAAGCGTACGAACCCTGTTAATTGGTGTTACACGATTTCACAAGATTTCGTAAATTTTATTTGTAAGGAAAGAATACAGTTATAGAAGGTTATCTGTGACAGAAACACTGTTGCCATGATTACTTGAAACAATATAAATGTGACAATATGTGAATGCTCTCAAAATGGTACTGTGTGACAAATTTTAAGGTCAATGATACGTAGTATAAAATGGGGTAAACAAATATGCCAAAAATTGTAAATGAAAATAACGATTAATGAAAGTATTTAAGCTGAACCAGATAAATCCATGTGATTATTCATAAAATGAGGCTAATATTTAGCTTCCAATTAGATACTTATGGGTAAACGTAGATTTTTTCTCTAATATTACATTATTACACAGGCGTAAATTCAAATACCATTTTCCATTTAAAAATAACTTTAATGACAGTCGCAATGAAATTTGTATACAGTTTTTTTGGGAAAATATATTTTGATCTCAATGTAGTGTTTGTATTTGAATGCTAATACACATAACTGGTGGTCGTAAAAAAATGCTGCTTATATAAGAGGCCAAGCTTTAAGGTTTGCAGAGAAATTTTAAAACTGGGTATTTCAGATCTTTAGAATCTTATAATGACAGACACGTATGCCTTTACATTTAACAGAAGAAGGGAAAATTTTCATATCGAAAAACCTGTTTTGTATATCAAACTGATCTGTGTCCTAAAAATACATAAATATCTTTACAGGAGCCATGCAGTAATAAAGAAATTAATTAAAAATATGCAAAGTATACCAAATAAGACAGGCAGACTACACGAAAATGATTTTTTCAGATTACATTAATTCAAATTACTATACAATATATAGCCATTAATCACCGGATACTTGCAATTCGACATTTTGTCAAATATGTAAAAATATATTTGTCGGATTCTTCTGGAACTTCAGGATTATACCAAATAAGACAGGCAGACTAGACGAAAATGATTTTTTCAGATTACATTAATTCAAATTACTATACAATATATAGCCATTAATCACCGGATACTTGCAATTCGACATTTTGTCAAATATGTAAAAATATATTTGTCGGATTCTTCTGGAACTCCAGGATTATAAAGAATATGTTTGCTCTCATGTTTTTCAACGTCGTTTTGATAATGTGGACAATAAAAGAGCCAAGGAAAAATAAAAGAAAAATACTAATATTTGGGATCACTCACTAAATAAAAATGCAAGAAATGATCTACCGCTACAGAATAAAAATTTGTGTATACTGTAAAACATGTTCACTGATTTGTGTAAGAATATGATGTATGTTGAGCCAGATACAGCGATTTTCTTTAAGTTAAAAACATTCTTGCATGATTTTAGATTATATCCTGTAGGGTTTTCAGCCAAATTTAATACCATTTTCAGATAAACTAGCAAAGTTTAGTAGAAATAACATAATGCAATTGGAATAGAAATATATTAAATATTTTATGAAATATGAGCAGTTGTATGAACTAATTTTTATCTCCGCATGCGCGAAATACAACTTTTTTTACATAATTTAACAGTCAAATCTATGGAGCAACTCATAAAAAAATCCTGTCAAATATTGTGAAAATTCAGAAAGATATCGTCCATAGAGTTAGCTGATTTTTCGTTGCTTTCTAAAAGCAACTGGGTGATAAAGGGTTTTTGCCATTTTTTATTAACTGACTCTCAGAAAAAAGTTTATATTTTATGAATATCAATTAGTTGACTTGGAACAAATGTTTCGATTTTGATACTTCTTTTTATTGATACTTCATTAAATAGGGTCGTTCTGGTGGTTATATAAGAAGAACTAAAGCGTCAATAAAAAAAGAAAAAAAATTGACAATTTGTAAAAAAACCCTTATCATTTAGTTTCTTTTGGAGAGCAACTAAAAATCAGCTCACCCTATCGCCAATATCTTTTTGAATATTAACGATGTTTGGCTGGATTTTTTTTAAGTTTCTCCGTAGAGTTAACTATTAAATTATGTAAAAAAAAAAAAAAAAAAAAAAAAAAAAAAAAAAAAAAATAGTTTGTTATCGTTCGCGCATGCGCAGATGAAAATTATTTCATACAACTATTCATATTCAATAAAATGTTTGTTATACTTATATTCCAGTTGCACTATATTGTTTCTACTACGATTTGTCAATTTTTATGAAACTGGCGTTAAATCTGGTTGAAAACCGTCAATGATATAAGCTAGAAACATGCAAGAATTTTTTTAACATTAAAAAAAAAATCTGTATATTGCCGAGAATATATGTACTATTCTTAAACAAATCAGTAAACACGCTGCACAGTATCCGCAAGTTTGTATTCTGTACAATTGATCTTCTCGTTCATTTTAATTTTCAGGGTAATTCCACATATTATTACTTTTCATCTATTATTGTTGCCCGCCCCCTTGTAATTGTCCACCTTATTAAATCGACGTTGATAAATATGAGGTAAGACATATTCTACTAATTCTGACTTTCCAGAAGAACCCGACAAGTATATTTTTAAATATTCGGCGAAATGTCTAAAATTGAAAGTGTCCGGTAATTAATGGCCATATAGTGTATAGTGAAGCACAAAAAAAAAAAAAAAAAAAAAAAAAGCTGTCGAATACTGCTAAAATCTAGAAAATTATTGCTAATATAGTGAAATAAATTTCAGTTGTTTTTTAAAAATAATATTTATTATTGGACTTTCTGTAAATTTTCAATTCGTTTATTATATCAGCTATATTGTTTAGAATTTTCAAGATAGACACTTTTTATGAAAGTTCTTCAAAATAGTTTGTTACCAAATTTTGCAAAATAGCATTTGATGTCGTTACTTATAATAATAAATTACTTATAATAATGTTATAATATAATGTTTCTAGTACGCCTTGCTCACAAACTTTTTATGCTATAAAAAAAATAACTTTTTATAGAACCGATTATGCATATACATGCTACTGTGCTATTTTTGCACAGGTGAATAGGAATGTTGTACAGGGCCAACAGAGGAGATTTCGAACACATTTTGTTACAGAATAAAAGCAAATTTAATTTATTTTAAATTGTTTGTTGGCTACCTAATTACTCTTCTGACTAAATCTTCATTGGGAAATATGGAGTCAAACGTATCTTTACATATCTGGTGTTCTAAAACGATTCGTTAAGAATTTCTGTAGAGAAAACACACTAAAATAAAACAAATCCGGTGATTGTCCTTAAATAATGGGAATATCTGTATATTGGAGCTGTCATTTTTGATAAGCTAGAGATGACCAGTTATGATTTTAATAATTGTATTTCATTCGTATTCGCCTTACGGAAATCTTCAAGACTATATTTGTTCTTAAATATAAAACATGACTATAAAATATGCAATGAAATAATCGTATCACTGGTGTTATTTATTTAAACAAAAGATAGAAAAAGTAATCTTCATTATCTCCATTTCAAAAGTAAAACGTTTATTTATCATAAAGAAAGAAAAAAAATACGTTTTCCTAACCGTGTTTGTTTTGTATCATACAAGATAAAAAGCCTTTAACCCTTTAGCGTGTGGTATCCACAAAAAGGGACAGCTAATTTTAATTCCAAAACTGACAAACGGCACCAAGCATATTTAATAAAAATATTCCTTTTATACAGTACGGGAAAATAAGACAGTTTTTATTTTCTAATAAATTCGTTTGCAAATTCTGGTGTCAGTCCATAATTTCATCATTTTGCAAACAGACTTGCTCCGAGCCGGAATGGGTTAAAGTATATTTTATTCTGAGCACGAATTAATTCTTTGTTCTTTCACGGTACTTGAAGTGAAGAGTAAATAATTCAGATTTAACGATATAGATTAACTTCCTCCAGAGCTTCTAAATTTAATGCTCATTGATCCGTATATGACTGTTATAACTCTATAAACTGAAGAAACTTTCGAATAATTTATCGTATAAATAACAAAAAAGTCATCATCAACTGCATCAGTATTTTTCAAATGCAAAAATGCATAACTTATTATATGTATGTGTTTTTAGCGGATAAAATATTATATTTGAATAAACGTCTTATATACTATCATTTAACGCATATTCGGATAGAAATGCAATTTTAAAAATTATTTTAACCCGTCTTACTAGAGATACTGTTTCGTGAATACTTTTGGTGTTGTAATATATATATTTTGAAAAATCCAAATTCATATAATTTAGTACACGAAAAAACATCTAACAAATTCATGTTGTGAAAACCTGTTATGTATTTTTAGCACCTTTTTAAATAAATTTTATCAGAATGTAACATCGTATTTTATATGTTTTTCAAGGTGAATTTGACGTTCAACAATTATAGTTTGATCTATATTTTATATTATTAATTATCGATACTGGATCAATATGGAACGCAATATTTTAAAGAGGAAGTACAGATGTGAAAGAATGAAGTTAGACAGAGAAATTATTAATGTTAGATTCTTACAGTTGTGTAAACATCATGGTGTTATACCAAACTTTCTGAAATGTAATAATCGGTTTATTGATGAAGAATTGCCAACAATCAAGCGTAAATTTGAATTTGACAGCCTCAGAACTTATATCAGGATAAAATTTAAAAATTTGGACGTTTTATCTCTTAAAGTGTATCATTTATATTGCGAATTAGCAAGAATCATGGATGACAGTGAATTTGACGATTTCCAGAGAATAATTAACTTTTATAGAACTAGACAGAGGATATCAAAGGAAAGGACCATTTACTCTAAGATAAACAAGCTACGTGATACCAAATTAAAGGATAATTTGCCACGCAAGACTCCAGTTCCTTACGTAAACCTCACGGGTAAAGTTATTGACCACAAACTTCATAAAGTCTTGGAACTTGGTCCAAAACACATATTTAAACATTCAACAAACTTAAAATCAGTCATAACTAATTGCGAGGTTATTGTACAGTCAGCACCTAGTGAAAAGAGGGAGGAAATAAGAAGTATTCTACATAACAATGTAAATTCATACCTAAAGAAACAAACCCAAAATAACAGTAAAGATTTAAATGTTATTAAGCAGCTCAAAAGTAACTCTGAAATTGTAGTAATCCAAACTGACAAGTCTAACAAATTAGCAATAATGAATACTCAAGACTATATCTCAAAAATGGAGGAATGTATTGAAGAAATGAACTGCAGAGAATTGAACAAGGACCCTAACCCCACAATCGACCGTAAAGCACAAGATTTAATTAAACATGGCACATGGCCTACGCAAATGAAAGTTAAACTCAAAATCAATAAAACTGCTGTCACTCCCAGGTTAATTGGACGTTTAAAAGATCATAAGGACAACTACCCTCTTAGACCTATAGTTTCCAAGTGTTTAGCACCAACATATACCATAGAAAAAGGTTTCGTACCGCTACTTAAAGAAATGTTACCTCCAACCAATCTTGTAGTCAACTCAACCAGAGAGTTTATAGAGAAAATAAAGAACGAAAATATATGTGATAACAGTATACTTGCAAGTATGGACATCAAATCCCTGTACCCTTCAATAAATGTAAAAGAAATAGAAATCATTATAAAGCAATTCATAGATAATAACCCGGCATATAACGATGAAATAAGAACAACTTTAAATTCAAGCATTAACTTGATTACAAATAACAATGTCTTTCAATTTAATAGGAAATTTTATAAACAAACTGAGGGTGCCCCAATGGGCTCACCCATTTCAGGATTATTAGCGGAACTAAAACTTAGACCACTTGAGAAAGGTATTATATGTAAATCAAATCTAAAACCTCAACTATGGCTGCGTTACGTCGATGACATATTTTTAATTTGGAACCATGGTATCCCCGCTTTGAATGACTTTTTAAATACAGCTAATAACCTAGATTCAAATATACAATTTACATTGGAAGTCGAAGAAAAAGGATCCTTACCATTTTTAGACGTAGAATTAATAAGAAATAATACAACATACAATATTGATAGGAAAATTTACAGGAAACCATGCAATTCAAATAGTACAATATCCTACAATAGTAATGTCCCACTTAAATACAAAACTGCAGCTTATAAATTTTATATAAATAGAGCCATTGAATATTGTACAAGAGAATACCTACAACCAGAGTTACTCACCATCAAGAAGATTGCAATAGAAAATGGTTCCCCCCCCCCAATGTATCAATAAATTAATCTTTGATATTCAGCATAGAGAATCAACCAGAAATAGCATTAAAAATAATCTCAAGTTTTATAGTTTTAATTATATACCTAAGTTATTTGAAAGGATTAGTTATGCATTAAAGAAATATAATATATACGTAATCGCAAAACCATCTGCTAAATTAAAAGATCTTGTACACCGGAAAATAGACCCAATCCCTAACGATGAAACTTCTGGCATATATGTAATACCTTTCACAGACAAAGTTAATCAGAAAGAACTCAAATACATAGGAATGACCACTAGAAAATTTAAAGACAGACGAAAAGAACATATTACAGACATAAAGTATAACAAACCCTCCACTGCTCTATCCAGATTAAACCAAAAACAAGATATTCACATTGATTTCAGTAAAGCAAGAGTCATAGCCCATACTTCAAATTACTACACATCAATAATCAGAGAGTCAATAGAAATTTTAACTCAAAGGAAGAATACTTGCAACGATACTTTATCCTACAATATATCTAAGATCTGGTATAGCATACTAGATATTTCTAGCGATTTTGAAACATAATCATTTTCATTTTTACCCCCCCCCCCCTACTCCCTTCCTTTGAAATAGACTCGTCCACTGATACTTAAGCAGAGAATTTTCCATGAACTTTCACTCCTCTGATTTTCCCCTGAAGACAACTGTTGCAGTGCAGTTGAAAGCGCTCGGGGGTTTTTAAGATCTTTGACGGTTTTCATGTTGTGAAAACCTGTTATGTATTTTTAGCACCTTTTTAAGTAAATTTTATCAGAATGTAACATCGTATTTTATATCTAACAAACTGTAACTAAAACAATAATTAACAAAACCAAGAATAACTAAGAAAAAACTAAATATGAAGACAAGTGGCAAGGCTTATGACTTACTCTGCGGGGTTAAACATGTTTTACGTTCACAACATTCCCCTCACTTGCCAAGAACAAACAAATACAAATTGAGAAAATGAAAACCACAAACTAACCCAAAAGCCGTCAAATGAAGTCCGTGAATATCCTCACCGCTAAGCTATTTTCGATAGGAATCACGTATCGATATATCACCATCATCGAACAATTCCAATGTTTCGTTTCGATAGCTTTTTTTTCTTGATAAAATTGAGAGTTAAATCATAATATTTTTATTGTATCAAAATCAAAATAATTTCTTTTATCATAAATACTATATACTAAAGTTCCGTTTATAATTTCTAACTTAACATCCAAGTTGTTGACGGTGCTTTGACCATCCGAAGCACTCTTTAAATTTAAAGTGTCTGGATAACATTTAAATTGATAAATTTCTTTATTGTTATTCAGCTCAACCACCAAAAAATCATCAATATATCTTGTATATCTTTAAGTCTTTTTCCAACAATAAACCGACTTCATATGTAAACAGATAAATATCTGCAAGAATGGAGCTACAACTGCCCCCCCCCCCCACCACCATTGGAATACCTCTCACTTGTTTATGTATTTGTTTCCCTTCAAACAATTTCGTAAACAACAAATTGAAATAAATCGGTGAATAGTTCAATACTGATATCCTTCTCTTTAGATCTCTTGAAAAAATCCATAACTCTGTACTTCAAGTCATCTAAATTTATGTTATTATACAAATCCTCAAAATCATATGTATACAATCCTGTAATGTTCTTCAACTTTTTTAAAACTTTTATAACTAAGTTCATAACTAATTTTTCTTACTATCAAAGAATATTCGTTTATAACCTGATCGAAAATCTTTTGTAATATATTCAACAATTTTTTATTTACACATTCCAGGTAAGAACCAAACCCACAAGTTACTGTTCTAAAAGTAATTGGGTTTTTATGGAATTTTGGAATCATTACAAGATAAGGAAATTCCGCACTATTTTGCATTGATTTTATTTTTTTTATAAAACGCCTTCACTCTGTTCACAATAACTTGTTTAGTAGTTTTAGTAGTTGATAATTTCCTTCATTATTGTAGGTTTCCCTTAGAATATCTCCGTATATTTTTTTACATATTACAGCATAGTTGGTGTTAGCTTTATCCACATATGGAATGATAAAATCATCCTGTAGATTTTTTACCGATTTAATCAAATCTTTGTAAGATTCTACCGAGACACCCTCAAAATCTTTATGGTAAAATCCTTCAAATTCTTTTAAAATATAGTGCCTCCATTCCTCAAAAACACTTTTTGATAAACCATATTTATATATTATTTTTTGAATGAACACATCTATAATATTTGACAAACGTTTTGTAGCTAAGCCTCTACTCATGACTCTCCTCAATCTGTATTTTGTACCATACCTCATGTAATTTCTGAGATTTGTGTCTGCCACTGTAGTAAGATCTCCGGTAAGATTTCCGGTAATTTGAGTTAACGTATTTATTATATTCAACTTTATTACAATGATAAATACTGTTCTAAATACAGCTCTGCAAATTCCTAGAGTAACCGTTGTAATTAAATATAACTCTGCCTAATGGTTTACCGTTTTTGTAAGCTTTAATGATTTATATGTTTTTATCCGGCAGGTATTCATTATACTTATTTAAAATTCCCTTAAAATTAGCACCACTAATATATATATATATATATATTAGGGTGGCCCTTATTTTTCAACTTTTTAAAAGTTTAGGTCCCACCCTCCAATTTTTTTCCAATTAACAAAAAAAGCAATGTATGCAATTTTTAGCTCAATCAGACAACGGCAAGTTGATCCACATCGGCCTTGAAATTTTAAAATTTTTGCCCGAAAAACCATTTTTTCTGGTAAAATGTTTGTATCTCTTATAAAACTTTATCTTACATAAAAGACATATTCAGACTTATGCATCGTGTTAAAATGATTAGTTACTAATAAATATAATGGAAAAATGAATTTGGGAATTTGAGGACAGAGCGCAGGTATAAGGAAACACCTGCACTCACCATCCTTGGCCGCTGTCATCCGTGCTTAAAAAAAAATAAATATTTTATTTGTAATAACCTCTAGATACTTGCTCATTTTACTATGGCATTATGATATGAATGTTTCTGTGTTGTTTTGGTTGCCCTAGCAATGTTGGATAACCACGTTTATAACCTCTCCGTTTTTACAATGATATTTACTTTGTATACTTATTTTGTGCCCAAATATGATGCTTTTAATGACAGATTCGCCATATTTTTCTTTCAGAACTGATTGTACCGCTGTAACGGGTTTTTTCTAGAACCATGAAACTGCATCAATTCTTTAGTTAGTTCATCACACAAGTTAGGAAAAGAGTCAGTCTTTTTAGTCACTCTTGTTGGTTACATTTCCAATCCAGTCATAGGAGCCAAACTACCTTCGAAGCGACAAGTTTTAAGCATTTCATTCTGCAATGTAAGGATTGTAAACCTTACAGCGAAAATGAGTGCAATATTGGTGATTCAAGAGGTTTCCATTTTTGGCAAAAAGCACAAGTTCCTGCTGGAAAAACTCACCATTGCATTGATTAGCTTCTCAAACTCCATGATGAATGAAAAGTTTTACAGCAAAGTTTAACTCGAGCAAAAGGCAAGGAAAAAGAAAAAAAGAACTTTTTGTGGAAATGATAGACGACCTCTTTGACATAGGCCATTCATATTCTTTAGGAAAGGTGAAAATTGAAGTGGATAAGAAATTCTTAATGCTTTAACGTCATAAAGGAAGATCGCGCTCCATGTTTGCTGTAGATCAAAAACTAAAACAGAAGGAAGAACCAGCACTTAAGCGCACTTCAATGCAAACTGACAGGCAAAAAAAGCACTTATGAAGAAATGGTAAAATATGTATACTTATAAGTTTGTTTCATCAGTAAGTGATGATTCAGCTTCCGCAGCCAAAGCAGTGATTGTGACAACGACAATAAAAATTCTTCTGTCGTTGATTAGGAAATATGAGAAATAGCAGCAACCGCAACAACACCTTTCTACGCAAGCAAACATCAACTGATAAACTATTAGGCTATTAATCCTGCTAAAAAAAACATTCGAACCATCTGAAGTACTTAGCTCCCGAAATTCTGGCTCTATCGATTTGATCTATTGTTTGACGACAGTGTTCCAATAGAGTTTAAGTCAAATATAGCTCAAGTTATGTTGGAAGAAGATAAAGGTCAAAGGCCGGAAGAAAAAAAATCGCAAAAGGTACATTATGAACCAACATTATTTTTCTCATTTTTCAAACATCGTGATTTTGTTTTTTGTAACTTCTGATATAAAAAAAAAAATCCTTCACGAGATTTTCTATCAGCACCGAGTTCCTCAACAAAGACCAATTCCAAATCTACAACAACACAACAATTAATCACAACATGGAAGGTTAATCCTCTTTACAAAATTGGATTTGAAAAACGTAAGAAGACGGTATAAAAAAGGTGTCACACTCATTCAGGATTACAATAATATTTTCGTAAAAAATGAAACTGAGAAAAATTTTGTTCTACAAGTTGTTAACGAAACTGTAAGAAATATACAACTGCCATTAAATCCTCTCTTCAGAAAAAAATAATGTTTAATGTTCAGTTTTCATAGCACACTGAAGAATAATCACAATGTTTAGTGTGAACACTGTTCATATTATGTTTGTAATGCTATAGAAATTACTGTTGGAAATAAAATTGCGTCTCTCTTATCGAGGTTGTGAGCTTTTTCACGATTTTTTTTTAAATTTTCATATTAAATGTTGGTAAATTTGATTTAGAACGTTTTTAAACAAAAGCTTGGGTTGCCTGAATGTGTCCACATGGATTTCTTTTAAGAAAAGAAAGAAAATGGCCAATATAGGTACGAATATATCGATTTGGAACGGAATTACTCGTTGCGTAGCCTATGTTACAATCTTAAAGGCATTTGAGGGTCGCCGTAAATTTGTCCGATTAAGCTAAAATTTTGCACACACCATTTTTTTCTGTTTATTGGAACAGATTTAGCAGGTGGGAGCAGGAAAATTTTTACTTCCAGAAAAATTCCTACAGCTAAGGGCCACCCTAATATATATATATATTAATAAATATATATATATATATATATATATATATATATATTAATATATATTATAAAGAGATATCAATCAAAATAAAATTTTGTCAAAAACTGATTTTAAAATAATTTTTAACCCTTTCCAACAAAGTTGAAAATTGTTTATGCATTCGGTTTGTCTGTCTGTATGGTCGTCTGTCCATGCTCTAACTCCCGTAAAGAAACTCGGATATTCATTCAATTTATAATCCATATTTAGAGTCACCTAACCATGTGAAGTATGTTGGAATAATGTTTCATTTACAGGGACACACAAAAGAAATCGGTTACAATACTATCTTTGAGTAATAATTGATGAAATGTGTTTTCAATTTCGGCTTACGATTTAAATTTAACTGTTTTACCGTGCTGTTCAAATTATTCGGATAATTTTCCGATTGTAGATGGGAACAGCTGAAATTGGGTTTTCAAATGTGTTATGAGTTTCCATATGGTTGAATTAGGCATAATATGTTAACTTATTAAACTACGAAGTTTTGTTACATTATTCTGAATATGTTGGAAAGTGTTTCATAGTCTATGCTTGACGCATGATTTTTCTTTCGTGTTTAGTTTAGATTCAGAGCCTCATGTCAGGCTCACGTAAGAATTAATGTAAAAATAATATCAACATAAACGTGTAACAGTTTTATTACAAAATAAGCATGCAATAAACTACTCCATTGGGACCTTAAAATCCTTAAAAATAATTTTTTTTATTTTTTGTAAATTTCACCTAAATATTATTCAAGGGTACATTATATGCATTATGGTATGCATTTAGCACAAAAAAAAAATAAAAAGAAATTATTTTTGAGAAAAAATGGAATTTTACGCGTCGTCTTAGAAATCTTCGAAATGCCCCCTGCGTTCTCCATATCAATGAAAATCCCCAATATTTTTTATAAAAGTTTGATTTATATATATAAATAAAATAGAGCATCGAATTTTAAATATTTAAATTTAAAGGTAAAAAAAAAAAAAATTAAAAATTTTGAAATTTTTTCGAAACAATTTCAAAAATTTTCAAATTTTCAATTTTTTTAACTTTAAAATTCAAATATATAAAACTTGATGCTCTGTTTTATTTATATATATAAAACAGACTTTTATAAAAAATATTGGGGATTTTTATTGATATGGGATGCGCAGGGGGCATTTCGAAGATTTCTAAGACGACGCGTAAAATTCCATTTTTTTCTCAAAAATAAATTTATTTTTTTTTGTGCTAAATGCATGCCATAATGCATATAATGTACCCCTGAATAATATTTTAGATAAAATTTACAAAAAATTTTAAAAAATGAAAATTTTTGAAATTTTTTCGAAAAAATTTCAAAATTTTTAATTTTTTTTTTTTTAATTATTATTATTTTTATATTCAAATATATAAAATTCGAAGCTCTATTTTATTTATATATATAAATCAAACTTTTATAAAAAATATTGGGGATTTTCATTGATATGGGACGCGCAGGGGGTATTTCGAAAATTTCCAAGACGACACGTAAAATTCCATTTTTTTCTCAAAAATAATTTTTTTTCTTACATGTTTTTGTGATAAAAGCATGCCATAATGCATATAATGTACCTTTAAATAATATTTAGGATGAAATTTACAAAAAATAAAGAAAAAATTGAAAAACTTTGAAATTTTGAAATTTTTTCGAAAAAATTTCAAAAATTTTCATTTTTTTTTTAACTTTTAAATTGAAATATATAAAATCCGATGCTCTATTTTGTTTATATATATAAACTAAACTTTTATAAAAAGTATTGGGGATTTTCATTGATATGGAAGACGCAGGGGGTATTTCGAAGATTTCTAAGACAACGCGTAAAATTCCATTTTTTTCTAAAAAAAAATTTCTTTTTACATTTTTTTTTGTGATAAATGCATGGCATAATGCATATAATGTACCCTTGAATAATATTTAAGGTGAAATTTACAAAAAAAAAAAAAAAAAAAAAAAAAAAAAAGGACCTTTGTCCCCTTAAAAATAATGTTTATTTTTTATTGATCGTGTCGCAAAAACTTCTCTTTCATACATTCTTTAATGTATTATGCATGTGATATAATTTTTTTTACCAGTGATTGATCACAAATTAAAATTCCATGCAGTACTTCTTAGAGCATTTTCGTAGAATGTTATGCCAGTGTCATAAGCTTATTAAATACTTCAATTTAGTGCAACATACCTCTACATACGTGACCATATAATTTTCCATTAGTTAATGACTAATTTGTTTGATATAAAATAGCTAATATCTAAAGTTATGTTTGGTTATTAGCACATACCTCAAACAATGAAAATGGAATTTAATATTTTTCAGTTTAACATAATATATATTGATATCGAGCATCTTTACACTTGTTAGCAAGTAATTTTTATATCATTAGAAATTTGATTCAATATCATTGTATCGTCAAAATGTTTTTCTTCATATTGACGCAGTATCCGAACATATTTTAACTCACATATAACATGTTGTTTTAAAGATAGATCAATTAAAACATATAGAGTAAATTTGGTGTAACAAATTGATGAAAAAAATTAGGTAATTGTACGAATATTTCGAAATTAATATAAAAAACTCATATACAAATAAAAAAATCATATCGGTAACATGAAAAAATATAAAAATAAAATCCATGGTTAGGAATTTTCCTGCCACATAACTCTCTAATGCCCATGGTAGAATGCGTTTCAGAAATTGCGCAATTCAGAGAATTGACATTGATAATCCAGAATCTAAGTAGTAAATTGCGTTTCATTTAATAGCGAAATATCTGTTATTATATAAAGGAAAAATTTCTATTTTAAATTTCTTTTGTCAATATGAAATAGGAGAATAAAAACATCCACTAAATCGGGATTACTGATGATAGCATAAATACTGCCATCGGCATTATAGGGTTAAATCCGTAGACTAAACCATCCTTTTTTATCTATATTTCTATTGCACCTGGTCCAAACCCTAAGTTACATTTAACATTTTATTACAGCTAAATGAAGCTCATAGTACTTTATTTTATTTCTCTTATATATTTTGTAAACATATGTTTTGAGAGTAATAACTCAATCCAATAATTAAAATACAATTTAAGATCACAGTCAATGTTTATTTATAGGTGACAATTTCCTTTATTAAAAAGTATCTGATATAGGCGAAGATGTACTGCATTTTAATATAACCTACTTACTTTAAACTGTGTATAATGAAGTCTTCATTCAACTGTTTTCGTGTCTATTCGTATATTGTCAACTAAAAACATTTAACCTAACACAATACTAGCTTCGTTTTTTTCATAACTTCTATACATTCATACATAAAACGAAGACTTTTAAATTCAAAATTTGAAACCATTTTGATCGGATTTTAATGTTTTACGTTATTATTTTTAATGTTTATAATTTTTAAATTATAGTATAGATAAGCTTTTTATTTCTCGGAGAGATTTTGCGCATTCACTGCAATTATAAAATAAGAAGCCCGTTATATGTTCTGTGTTAATTCATTAACACCAAATTGTAGTATTTTATTGTGAAATACAAAATTTTTAAATTTACGTGAACAACATTGCTGAAAAAGTAGTGTAATGGACGGTTTGCCAAAACATGGGAAAAACTTTGAGTTTCGTACAAAAATTACAAACTAGCATTATAAGAAATTATACTTATTATCTCATGGTTGCGATATTTATACTGATTACTATATTTTGTTTAACCAAAATATTTAAAGTTCAAAATTTTTATGCATAAAGACTTATGAAATAAAAAAGCATATAAATGATAAATTATATTAAAGCAACGTGTCAAATATAAAAGAACAAAAAATAGAATTTATGGATTTATCTAATAACATTCCGCACATTAAAATATTTTTTTAAATCAAATATTTGATGTAACTGACGAAAGACACGGTTTTATCTCAAGGGTTCCGCTCCCTAGAATTTAAATATTTATTCAACAGATACGTTTATTATTTCTAAATAAAATCGATTTACTGAAGAAATATTAGCATGAAAGGAAAGAATTGACTTAAGAAATATTCTTAGTTAAATTGATATCTGCAACCGTAGAACTTGAGTAAATATTGCCCTAAAGATATTCAAATCATGTTTTAAAGAGGTAACTGCTTTTTTGATAAATATATTCAGGTGAATTATTTTTAGAGATCATACAGTTATAGTACAATACATGTTTGTTTCTGATATATATTCCTGGATTTTTTTATTTGATATTTATTTCCAGTTTGTGGAAAGTTTATAAGCTTTTTGCGAATTGAAGCCTCTACTTTTAGCCTACATAACGTTCATTTACCTTTAAATACTCAACCTATGCAATAACAACAATAGGAAATCCTTTTGTTTTTCTACTTTTGTTTTTACAGATTAATAACAAAGCCTGTAGTCATACAGATGATTTGCTCTAAGAAGTATATTGATATGATAATGGTAATAAAATACTTGGAAAAAAATTCAATAGTTAAAAATTTATAAGATTAACCTCTTTCTATTGTTGCTTTTATTAATCATAGCAATGTTTTCTTAATTAAATTAAGTTTATGAACTTAAGGGGATAAGGGACGATTAAACGCATTTTTTAGTGCACCTTAAATACTATTCAAGGACACACTATGTGAATTATGGCATATATTTATCACACAAGAAATTTAAAAAAATGGGAGAAAAATAAAGAATTTTTCCTGACTGTTTTAAGATTTGACAAGTATTTTCTAAATGTCCCAGCCTCACTGCATATCAATTAAATTCCCCATTTTTCTATGCCAGGTTCGTTCACATATATATAAAACTGTGCATAGTATGTTTTATATAAACTAAATATAATTGGAAAAGTTAAAGGTAGTTAAGTGCAGAAATAAGAAGCAAAAATGCTGAAAATTTCATAAAATTTAGAAAATATTTTTTTCTTACCTTTATATTCGAATATATAAATTTTGCTGCACAGTTTTACTTGTTTATGTAAATAAAATGGCATAAAAAATATTGGGGATTATAATTGATATGGGGTGAGGTTGGGAGATTTTGAAAGTTCTTGACAATGCTTAAAATATTCATGAAAATTCCTTATTTTTCTCCCTTTTTTTAAATTTAATGTGTGATAAATATATGCCATAATTCATGTAGTTTGCACTTGAATAGTATTTAAGGAGAAATTAAAAAATAACTAAAAATATGAGCATGAAGGTCCCTTGTCCCCTCAAGGAAATAGAAAATAAAACGAAACAATTGTCAGCTTCTTTCTGAAATTCCGCACAAATCATTAAATTTGACAAAAAAGGCAAACATTTCTCGAACCATACCCTTTTCTCTAAGAGGAAATTTGTCTACAACAATTGACTTTATTAATTATTTGGCTAAAATGCAAAGTAACGGATGCTTCCCTATATGATTATGACCGCTTTTAATTAATAAACTTGAACACAATGAATACAAAATTTACTTAAAAGTTCTGAATAAAATCTCTCTATTTTTTTTTAAAAAAAAGTACTAATCATGATAGCACCAGTTTTGAATGCACCATGCTCTTTGAAACTTCTGAGATTAAGCGAACTTAAAAAAAAAGAAAATACTCTTTTTTCATATGTTAAATATTTCAAAGAAATATATTATTGCCTTATAGTATAAAGTAATAATATAGGATCCGTTAATTACAGAATAAGTACTAAATTCATTAAAAAGATTAAATAAATAATACAAAATACAACATGCAATAATTCCATGAATCTAAACCTACACAGGTTTTCAGTCAAATATTAATTTCTTAGATAGATTTCATATATGTCAATTTTAATTTAATAATCTCTTTTTGAAGTTATTTTTGAGCTTTTTTCTTCCAAATTTTTATTGAAGTGCAACATATTTCGTTATGAAGAAGAAAATATTTATGGAAACATGACAAATAGCAATAAATATGAAAGATTTAGGAAAGGCATTATGCAACATACTTCAAAAAAAAAAAATCTTCTATAAAGTAAACTATTGAAAAATAATTCAAATATAAATAGATTAAGGACTTTGAACAAACTCGAAGCTGGGAACAGCTGATTAGTGCTGAAGGGAGAAATGTCAGAAGAAATTTTTAATTTATCAAGACGTTCATATAATCATTAACAAAGGTTGTGTGTATAGGGGTATAAAATAAGATATTTTCACAAACCTAGTATCTGGAAGAAATGGTAAGAAAGTTATAAATATCTAAATAAAAGGTGATTGCAATTCCCTAGGAAAGATAAAATAAAAAAAATAATAATGAATTTTTGAAAACATTCAAGTCATTGAAGCATATTTGCAATTTTTTTGCAGATAGAAGCTGTGAAAAATAGAGATATTAAGAAATTATAATTAAGTGACACGTATCTCTTCAGACCATGGTGCCTCGATTTTGATTTCTGAGGATGTAAGGCAGCAACATGTTCAGGAAATCATGTTTCTACAGAACCGACAATTTATAAAATGGATTAATTATTAAAAAATCGACTTTTTTGTAAATAGGTAAAAATTTTAAAAGATAGTGTTGCTGCAAACGTTGATAAATTTACTTGTCCCGTAAGTGGATTTTCCATCAGAAAAACGACCCTAAACAGTAGTTGAAAATGAAGATCAATGAAAAGACTGAAGAAGAAATCCTGAGCTTCTGGACTAATTACGAAAATCCCATGACATTGCTATCACTACAATATGTGTCATATTAGAAGAAAAATAAATCAAAGAAACAATTTGCATATAAATGTTTTATAGAAAAAAATAATGGAAAGATATAGAAAAAAAATAATGGATCTTTTCTACAGGGTGTCTACTCTCAACAGTGTCCATTGGCTAATTCCTAAGCCGTTAGTCATAGACATATAGACAAAAATGTTTTAAATGAGGTAACAAAATATTTTAAAAGCGATTTGAGCCAATAAAATCAATTCTTAAAAAATAACGAAATTTTAATTTTTATACGGTCCCCCCAGTCCTATACGCTATATTTAGTAAACTTTTCCTATTACATTGACAAATAACACAAAAAAAGTATAGTTCATATAACACTAAAATTAACCGAGTTATGAAATTTTAAAAATGCATAACTTATACCACCTTACTGCATTTGAACACGGATGAGTTCCGTCATACTTTTAGGGGTCATATACCAAGTGCTTAAAGTATACGAAGAAGTTATTTAATGTGTATATGCGCTTTGAAAAAATTCGTACAAGTATTACGATTGAGTTAACTTTTATTAAGTTTCGATTGACTAAAATAATTGTATTTTAACATATGTTTTATTTTGTAAGGATTTTTGACTGTTTCTTTTCATGATTTCTTTTAACAAAAATTATGTTATTTTTATAAGTTTTTAGTTAACTTTAACTATCTTATATATGTTTTTCCAGTTCAAAATTTGTACCCGAACTTTAACTCGCTTTCAAATATCCGATCGAGATAAAATTTTACAGACAGACGTAAATCCGATGACAATGTAATATGATTTCCGGTGGTTAACATTTATACTTATTTTACAGGATATCACAAAAAAAATTTGGATAGATTACTGTCAAGAAGTTAAAGAACAAGTTTTAGGTTAGATAACACAAAACTGCGATGGTTGTGTTTTTTAATTTTTATGTACTTTTTAGCGCTGAATACAAAAATTACTTTTCTTTTTAACCACCATGTCAGGATTATTTCGCAAATCATAAACTGTTGGAGTTAAAAAATAACAAAAATCGGATACTATAAAATAAAGGAGATGACTGTATTCATTAACTTTTGATAATTGATTTTTATGCACTTTTTAGCACTGAATCTGAAATATACCTTCATTTTTAACCGTCACGTTAGAATTTTTTTTTGCAAATCGTTAATGTAAAAGTTAAAATATAGCGAAAATCGGATACTATAAAACAGATGTAAAACTTTTTATTTAAATTTTTAATTTTGTTTAATTCAAAAAATTATTCTTTTTTTTTTTTTTTTTTTTTTTTTTTTTTTTGGCTTGTACTGGGATTCTTACAGCTAAACATTTGAGGGGTCCGGTAAAGTGGGGGTGGAGGTTCAATTTTAAATTTGAATTTTTTATCTTTGAAACTTATAATTTCATATAAAAATCCTGACGTGGTGGTTAAAAATGAAGGTCATTTACGCATTTAGCTGTTAAAAAGACATAAAAATCAATTATCAAAAGTTAAAAACACAACAGTGACATCTATTTTATAGTATCAAATTTTCGCTATTTTTTTTACTGAAAAATTTACGATTTGCAAAAAATATTTACGTGATGGTTAAAATTAAAGGCCAATTTCGGATTCAGCGGTACGAAATACATAGTAATCAATTATCAAAAGGTAAAACTGTTGATTTTCATAATTTTATTTAACAAAAACTCTGTTTTTTTTTGTTGTTGTTGTTCTTATGTCAGAAAATAAAGATTTCCAATTTATATTGCAATGTTAATTTTACTCTCAACCATTTTTTTTTAATATATTTCACGAAATTATATTTCTACTAAATTTGTGAATGACCCCTTATTTGCATCCTTATTTGCAGAAAAAATATGCTCCAACTTTAAACAGCTATTACTCCACAGCTATTAGTCAATTTTAATCGTAGAATAACTGGACATTTTTATCTTAATCGTCAGTTTACCAGGAAAATTTTACTAAATATAACTTATAGGACCGGGGGACCGTATAAACATTTAAATTTCGTAATTTTTAAGAAATGCTTTTATTGACCCAAATTGCTTTTAAAATATTTCTTTACCTCATTTAAGACATTTTTGTAACTGGAACTACATGTCTATGACAAATTGTTTAGGAATCAGCCATTGGGCACCGTTGAGAGTGGCCACCCTGTATAATATCGCCTGGCATAAGTGAAAATCTTAGGAAATAGATGCTTATACGTTTAAAGAATAAAGAGTGTATTACGCTACAAATGAAAATGAGCAAAGTAGTAATTTATTCGAATAAATTTCTATTATCATTCAATGCTGTTTATTGTCGGATTTCTTTTATGTCTTTGACGCTTAAAAATCAATGCAAGTTATTATTACTTTTTACTGTATGTCTACAATATATTTGTAATAGAAAGTTTTTTTTTATCATGAATAAATTAGACTTGAAATAGATTAAAATAGATGTTTACTTGTATGCTCGCCTCATACTGCAAGAAAGTATCCATAAGAGAACATGGAAACTGGTAGTTTTATAGTGAAATGTATGATGAAGATGCTGACAGAAGCAGTTTGCAAATACAAGGATTATTTTAAGCTCTATCACATGTTGAAATTAGTCAAGTTATTTTAATTTGATGAGTCTTATGCTCTGTTTAAACGGTCAAAAAATTTGAACAGGAATTTAATTCTTTTTGCAGGTATAGAAATGTCATTATCAAATAGGGCATCGATTCATATTTATCAAATAAAAGATAACCATTTTTATCTTACTGTGGCCATATTTAAAAGAATAATTATAAACACCAAACAATGTATTTTCAATTGAAAAACTAGTTGGATGTCCCAATCCCAAAACTTTCTTCTATCTTATACAGCTTAATATTTTAAAAGCTAGTTACACATGTTAATACTTCAATATTATTGCTTCATTACCATACCAACTTTGATTTTCATCTTAAATTCCTGCTTCAGTCAATTAAATGAACAAAAAACGAGTTAATCTATATCTTGATATTTGTTAAAATTAATAGTTTTTCCTTATTTTGCTGTTATCAGATGTTTGCGAATTGCCGGCTTAGCAGGAAGTGAGTTCCCGCCTTTGCACAAGCCGCCGATGGACAATAGAACTACGAAAAATCAAGAAAAGTATACAACAATCGCTATCACAAAGACCCTTTACCGCGCGATAATTCCAAATTCAAGGAGGACCTGTTGGCCAAAGCCAAAAACATGCACAAAAAATTTGGTTCAATTGTATGCATAATTTTATACACTTTTCGATTGTACAATAAAGAAAATGGTACAGACATCGTAATTATAGCGCCCCCTTCCAGCGGATTTTTTCCAAATTCAGGGAGGACCTTCATGCCATGACCAAAAAGAAACACAAAAAATTTGGCTCAATTCTATGCATAACTTCATACACTTTTCGATGGTACAGTATTCAAAATGGCACAAAAATCGCTATTAAAGCGCCCCTACCGGCGAATTTTTTACAAATTAAGGAAGGACCTGCTTGCCATAGCCAAGAACTTAAAATAAAAATTTGGTTCAATTCTATGCAAAACTTCATACACTTTTCGATGGTACAATATGCAAAATCGCTATTGCAGCGCACCCTAGCGGCGCATTTTTTTTCTAAATTCAGGGAGGACCTGCTTGTCATAGCCATAAACTTAAAATAAAGATTTGGCTCAATTCTATGCATAACTTCATACACTTTTAGAAGGTACAATATTCAAAATCGCACAAAAGTCGCTGTTACAGCGGCCCCTACCGGCGAATGTTTTTAAAATTCAGGGAGGATCTGCTTGCCAAAGCCAAAAACTTAAAATAAAAATTTGGTTCAATTCTATGCGTAACTTCACACACTTTTGGATGGTACGACATTCAAATTCGCACAAAAAACGCTGTTACAGCGCCCCCTACAGGCGAATTCTTTTCCGAATTCAGGGAGGACCTACATTACATATCCAAAAACTTAAAATAAAAATTTGTTTCAATTCTATGCATAACTTCATACACTTTTAGAAGGTACAATATTCAAAATCGCACAAAAATCGCTGTTACAGTGCCCCCTAGAGGCGAATGTTTTCCAAATTCAGGGAGGATCTGCTTGCCAAAGCCAAAATCTTAAAATAAAAATTTGGTTCAATTCTATCCGTAACTTCATACACTTTTGGATGGTACAACATTCAAAATCGCACAAAAAACGCTGTTACAGCGCCCCCTACCGGCGAATTCTTTTCCAAATTCAGGGAGGAGCTACCTTCCATATCCAAAAACTTAAAATAAAAATTTGGTTCAATTCTATGCATAACTTCATATACTTTTGGATGGTACAATATTCAAAATCGAAAAAAAAATGCTATTACAGCGCCCCCTACCGGCGAATTTTTTCCAAATTCAGGGAGGACCTACCAGTCATATCCAAAAAACTTAAAATAAAAATTTGGTTCAATTCTATGCATAACTTCATATAATTTTTAATGGTACAATGGCGACAGACACACGGACAGACGGACACACGGACACACAGACAGACAGACATTTTCTATAAACATGCTTTTTTGGGATCTCTGACCCTTAAAACATGTAAATCCGTCGAAAACCGGAAGTCGAAAAAAATTTCGATTACAATACTTTCTTCTATTGAAGATAGAAGAAAGTAATAAATCTACGTTTGAATATTGAAAAGGGAAGAATACTTTCATTTACAGAATTTCACTATTCCATAGAAAATGCATTTGTGGGTGAAAATTGCGTCATATTTAAAATAAAAAGTGTATTTTCATCCGTTTAAGAATTTTATAATGATACGTGGACCACGAGTAACAGTGCCAAAAGGAAACATTTTGCCGTCGACTTTACATCAATTTCTCATAATACATTTATGATTACAATATTTTAATTTTCAAGATCATTTAAAATATTTATTTATTTTAAACGTAACATTATTAATTGATGTTTCGGAAAAATCGATATTTTTCTTATTCTTGTATTAAAAAAAATGAACATGCGCAAAAAAAGTTTGATATATGTATTATTTTGAAGATTTAGTGTATATTTTTTATATGTAAAAGTTGCATAATATTTTACAAACCATGTGAATTTCCATCTGCAAATCATAATCTTTGAAAGAAAAGCTCTAGAAAACGCCTTCATATTTAAAGCGAAAAGCATTTTTTCTTTCAGAAATCATAAATATCTATTTTGATAAAATCAAAGCAGACCTGACGCATACGTAAAAGCGCGGAGGGTTTTGCTTTTGGAAATCAGACAGTAGAACGTGCAGTAACGTCTACAAACTTTCCCGTCCATTATTCCTTTTCCCCGACATTTTTGTTTCTTACTTTTTTTCTTTCTTTCTTTTTTCAGGGTATAGAACTGGACAGTGTCTTTTTGTTAAATTTAAAACGCTTTTTATGTTTAATTCCAAATTATGTCCATTTCTTAAAATAATTTGTATATTCAAATATCAACTGCGTTTCCACATTCAGAGCAATTTATCGATTCACCTTTTTAAAATAGAGAAAATTAGCCTGTATTTAAAGGTCAAAGGGTCTGAATGGAGATTTCCCAGAGTAGCTCAGAGATCCCGTATTGTAACATAAAAACAAAATTGTTATTTTTTTGTTTTCTTTCGCTTTAAACACGAGAATTTTCGAATAGTAAATCATCCTTCACAAATTCAAGTCAAAAAGGAGAAACCTCATCTGTTAGATAATGCTCGGGATATGGGGAACTTAAAGAGGTAATCCTCATTATTCAATGGACTATAATTATAAAAGTAATTGACAAATAAAAGCAATTTTTCAAGTATTTGTAAGTGTATTATAATACTTGAAATTTTCATCCAAATGTAAAATAAAAGAGGGTTTTGAAAACACAGAGAAGTATTCTGGATTTTCATTTTCGATCTTTCATTTAAGCTTTGATAAGCAATAGAAATAAAAAGCTATAAAATAAATTTTCTAGGTGTAAAATTATTTTAATTATTATTAATTGAAAAAAAATAACTATTTTATAGTTGAAAAGAATTCTCCTTAGAATGAAATGTATCGAACTATCCCTGCATCATATTTCTTATGCTTCGTAAAAAATAAAAAATAAATAAATAAATAAACATTTTGAAGTATTGATTTAAATTTACATAATTTTAAATATTTTAAATTAAAAGCATTGTAAACATTTTTAAAATATTTTCTTTAGTGAAGATAATTAATTACTTTAATAAAGTGTTTAAAAACACAAAATCACTTGTTAATCTTTTTTTATCTTTTATAAATCTATTCTGAAAATACTTCATTTAATAAACAAGAAGGAAATTTTTTTTCTATAAACGTTCTCCACCTGTGTGAGAAATTCCTTTTTGTCTAAATTAATTAATGTGGTAAAAAAGTTGAAATTATAAAGGGAAAATATTTTAATATGTTACTATTTTTTTATGTTTTGCTTTTTTTAAATACAGTGTTATGTTTTTATAGTTCTAGCAAATTGGATAATTTATTTTTACAACTTATGTAAACAGGAATTTTACCGTTAAATTAAAATATAAATGACAATTCAAAATAACCGTTGTTTTTTATATATTTTATTTGATGTGTAACTAGAAAAAAAAAGTAACTGTATGTCATTAACAGTAATTACTTTTATACATGACTCTGCTAGAATAATATTGGTATAAGTCAGTAGATTTGCAAATATATTATATTTAGCATATTCGGTATCAATACGTTTCCATTAGTAAATGTATAAATACAAGGATAGCCTAAATGATTCATCGGGGTTCAAAACATTGTGTATTGAGAGGTATACGAAATACAAAGACGAATGATGCATGGCAAGGTACATAGGGGAGACTAGGGAGGGTTGACCATACGGGAGGCTTGACCCACACATCAGTTTTCATATTTAAAATAATTTCAGTTTTATCAACAGGTGTCAACCAAAACTACTGGAATGCTCAAACAACAGTCTTTGTTTCATACAGCTAATCAAAATAGATGTGGAAAAATCAATTGTGAAGCGTTTTAAACCTAAAATGTGCGTATATTAGAAATATTTTGTAAGCTTTTATTAGATAAAATATATCATAGAAATTTAAGTAAGTAGCTTTAAAGTAATGCAAAAATATCGAGCTTTCATTCCAGGCATAAAGATTGTACAATAAGTTTGCTTAACATAACAATGGGCTATTCTTTAGGAAAGTGGTATGTGGGGAGGCTTGACCCATTCAATGTGAGGGTGGGTTGACCAGATGCTCAAGGCTCCCTTAATTAAGTGGTTTTGGAAATCTGTTTATTATACACTGTGCATAATGAAAAAGGTGATACATATAAACAATGTATATTTATTCTGTAAAGCTACTCGCTGTAAAATGAGGTGATGGAAAAGAAAATGTTTGAAACTGCTTAAAGAAAGATGTGAAAAATCGCTATAGTATCCACTGCAAGAAAATACTTAATGAAATATAAATGGGAAAGTTGATAGGAACTTTTCTCCATTTAAATATTACTTAAAATAGGTAAATAGAAACAGTATAAAAGACTAGAAAGTATGAAAACAGCAGTCTTAACCATTTCAGGGGGAGTGGCATGTTTATGAAACCTTTTTAATTTTAATTCCCAAACGCCACAATGACACCAGAATTTTGCTAAAATATTTTCGATTTAATGTGTATGCGAAATATAGCCTTTTTAATGTCTAAATAAATTGTTCTTAAATTCCAGTGCCAGTCATTTATTTCAACATTTTAGTACTGAAAGTACTTTGCCCCTGAAAGAGCTAAACGATCTTAATAATAAGTTAAATGCTCAATCGGTTGCAAAAGAAAATAGCATTGATCGAAAAACTTTAGGAATGCGTGTAGATAAAATTCACCAGGATGAATACAGTTAGCTGAAGCCAAATTATGTGACAACTAATGTTGTCAGGTCGAGTGTCACAAAAAGTAGGACAAGGAGACAAAAATAAAGGCGGGACATGGTCTCCTAAATCCGGACATAATAATACATGAAACCCTGTGAAAACGGAATACAGTCTTAAATGTTAAAATTTCATTTTCCCTGCTTTACAATTATACATGCTGAAACAAAATCATATTTAAAACAAATGTTTTCTCCTATGACTTGCGATTACGTCAATACAGGTTTGTTTAAGCGTCATAGTTTCAAAAAATATATATTTTTTAATAATTAAAGCATGTAGCATAAAGTTATTTTGCTTTTTTTTAACTGATTTTATTACTCTTTTCAAATATTTCAATATAAAACAAAGTGGTTGAAGCCTCCCGTATAGTGGGTCAACCCTCCCGTATGTGGGGATACTTGACCCATTATTTGCTTATGAATAAAATCAATCATTTTTCAAAGTTCTTATATATTACACTTATGTAGCAATTTTATTTTGATAACTGATTGCATAACGAATAAAATGATATATAAGACTTTATTCTACGTTCAATATTTAAAAAATAAAAAATCATTTTGTAAAACGTGGGTCAACCCTCCATAGTCTCCACTACACTTACCAAATTTAAAAGGTCGCCTGGTGGCTCGCGTTCAGGGACACATCACTGCTGCTGTGGTGAAAATTGACAGAAACATCTTATTAAAATTATTCTCGGAACTGGATTACCGTTGGGATGAGTGCTGGGTGATTACGTCCAAGCACATTGAAGATCTGTTGCATGTACCATTGTATCAGTGGCGTGGCGTACGGTCATCGCTGGATGCGGCGATGACCAAGCAATATTTTAAAACTCTTAATAAGCTTTTAAAACTCTACGATCCAGCTTTAGCAGAACATTTGGAGTTCATGTATAAGTGAAGGTAAGATTTGAAGTTTCTTTTTTGAACATTCAAGCATAGAATTTTAGAGTTAATAATTTTTCACCACAAACTTAAATAATTGCGATGACCACCGAAAATTTTCACGCCACGCCACTGCATTGTATGTATGTTTTGGTGAGTGTATGTATCTTTTTATGTGTCACCCATCTTTATACGTCGTACACTTGTAAATAAACAGTCTTTTGATACCCGATGAATAATTTAGTCTAACCCTGTATAACGCGATGTTTCTAAGCTTTATTTTAATTAAAATTAAAAAGAAAAAACACATAAAATATTAAAGAACAGTTTTTTTATTCGAATCAGTAGAACTGGAAAGAGAAATGGTCTTTTCTTGACAAGGAATGTCTCCTTAAGCGCATACTCAGAATATATTATTAAAATTACTAATGATTTTTCATATGAACTTTGCATAAAGCTAAATTCTCAATAGAAAATCTCGAAAAATAAACGGTCGATTGCGAGTTTACACGCCCACAGATTGTTCCGTACAATAAGTATATGAATTATTAACTGTATTATTGAAAAACCGTTGCTAAAAGAATAATAAGACTTTAAAAAAAAACTGTACAACGAAGGGTTGGGCATAGCTGTTTATACTAGAAAAGTATGTGTGGGTTATACCATAAAAGTTCGAAGAGATATGAAGCCCAAAGAATATCAAATATTGATATTCTGTATAACTCTTTTTTAGTATTATCCTAATCTGTTTATGATGAACATACTTCGGTACTGAGAATAAACATAGTGCATATTTAAACTTCATTTGACATTTCATAAAACTAAATGCAAAACAGTCTCGAATCCCATAGTATTTATGTTACTAATTCTCATTAAATTAGTATTTTAACAATTTGATGCTTATTGCTTTTATATTGCTAATGGGCATTCCATTACACAAATATATATTTAAAAATTGCTATCTAGGCTTTAAAAGCCGGTTGTACATAGAGTATACGGCACCTGTCATTATGTATGTCCAAACCGTCCGTGTCTTTAAGGGTTAATATCTTGGCTAATTACAGACGATTTTTTTCGAAAATTATTATCAACAATGCTTTGATACTTCTGCTACGACAGGTACCTCCAGCGTTCCTCAACACCTTTGCTGAATGTCCACTAATCGAAATTGAGTGTAACAGAAAAATGCGCTTTTTGCAAAAACTATGAGCCCTAAGGGCAATCATTAGTTGTCCTGAAATGTTTAAATTAACGCCAACTACCTCTATATTTTTCATAATTTTAGTTTCAGTAGATCCGGAAATAGAGGGGGAGAACATATTTTTGCACTACATTTTGAATGATAGCTCTGAAAATATAATACCTAAAACTTAAAGAAATATATTTTTGATTTCGGCGTTAGGAAAGCTTTTACAAGATACCCCAGACGATATACAATTTTTTTTTCAAGTAACTTAATATACCCCTCTACATTTTAAATAAATAAGCCATTCTCTGAAAAGTGGCAACTTTATGTCCCAGGGGTCTTGAAGACATATTTTTAAATTTACAAAAAGGAAAAGTGATTTAAACTATCAATACTAATCAGTTATACATATAAATTGTAATTATTTGATTATTGAAATTGAAATTTGATAAATTTAATGTATTTTTTAATGCAAATGTCATTCCCTCACTATGTCCCCATTCACATATGCATGAAAGAAAATGCTTTCTCTGCCATTGCAGCACGTATATTTATAATTATTTTTTTCTCAATCCATTAAACACATTTAAATACATGTTTAGCCATTTAATTATATTTATATTTTATATAATGAATGAATTAGGACACTTTTTAATGATGTTTCTAGCATTTGTCGTCTTCCCTCACATAACTATAAATTTGGCCCCCCTCACACGTCATTCCCTCACATAACTATAAATTTGCCATTATTTACTTAATAGAAATCAGCCACATGCTTTATGTATGTCTAGGACAGTTTGTACAAGAGTAAAGTGAAGTATCCATCTTGTTGTTTGCTCAAAAACGTTCTATAAATCTACGTCAAATAAATTTGCCCCCCTCACACGTCATTCCCTCGCATAACTATAAATTTGCCATTATTTACTTAATAGAAATCAGCCACATGCTTTATATATGTCTAGGACAGTTTGTACAAGAGTAAAGTGAAGTATCCATCTTGTTGTTTGCTCAAAAACGTTCTTGAATAGTTAGTATAGCGCTATGAAGTAGTAGATCAATGTGAGTATTTTTATTACGCGCCATTCCCTCGTCTATTATGATTTAATAAAAATTAATGAAATGTTTTTTTTTTATGTTGTTATATTATTAGAAATGTGTTTCAAAAGATATTTAGTAACTGAAAATATACCTAAGACTAATCACTTTTGTATAACATGGTTTTCAGAAGTATTTCGTCATTACCTCACAATCATTCCCTCATAATTTTAATATGAGGAAATGACTTAAATTGTTAGGGAATGATCTGAATCCATTTACATATGTACTAAACAGTAAAATAAGAAAATCTAATGCAATAAAATATACATTAAAAAACTCATAAGACCTTTAATTACCATAAGTAAAGATAATATATTTGTAATTTTTATTATTTTACGTTTTTTATTATTTTAAGTTAAAAATAAATAAAAAAGAAATGTTGTACTAATTCAAATAAACATTAACTCTCCTAAATATAATGCTTTATCTTTATTTTTTCAATTGACATAGAGTTTAAAAAAAATATTATTTATTGACAGTATAACTTCTAATTATAATTTCTTTTCTTTTTTAACCATTTCAAGGGCAGTGGTATGTTTATGAAAACACTTAATATTAATTCCCAAGTGCTACAATGGCACCAGACTTTTTATAAAATTTTATCTATTTAACATGTATGTAATATACAGCATTTTTCTTATTCACAAATAAATTTGTCCTTAAATTCCGGTGCCAATCATTTATTTGAACATTTTATAAATGGAATAGTTTTGAAATTAAAACATCAGAAGAACTATGGGAGACAGTTTGGTTCATATTATTTTTTGATAAATATAGCAATAAGGTACTTGTAGACTAAATTTTGAGGTTTTTGAAGCAATTTTATTGGGCTGCAATTAAAAAAAAAACAGCCACTTTTCAGAGAATGCCCCAAATATATTTTTGAATGTTTATTAATTTGCAAATATGTGGGTCAGTAGTTTTTATGAATTCGCCCAATTGGAACTTTCCATGTCCCATAGTTTACGAGTAAAATGGCTGTGCAGACAGAGAGACAGACACAGGAGTGATCTGATTATCTTTCCGTTTTTACTTTTTAAGAATGGAATACTAAAGAGAATAAAGTATCGACTTTTTACCGCAAAAGCTATTTAGCGAATTGGACTGGTGTACGCTAAATGCACGTAACGTAATTTGAAATGCTTACAATGTTTAAAATTAAAACATTGAAATACTTTATTGCTATTTTGTGTAATTTTTTACTTCAACACATGCAACTTGAGTGAATTTAATTATATTTCCTGGTTGGACAAAACGAACTTTTAATATATTTTATATTGTAGCAAATATTTATTTTAACATTTCGTCAAATTAACATTTAGACACACACAGTCAAATTAACATTTAGACACACACAGCCCCACCATGATATTTTGAAGAATAATTTTTTTAAATTTCGATTGATTTCTTCGATTGGTCAACTACCGGGAAAATGCCAATTAAATAAACTACTTATTTATAATTTTGCTGCTATTTAATTTCTTCAGATTTGATTTTTGCACATCATAAGACATTCATTAAGGGTTTTAGCAATCATGTTAGTTTACTTCTAAAACTTTAAAGGGAGGAAATAATAAAACCCCCGTAGCACTGACCTTATTTGGTCAACTACTGGCTGGGTCACCCTATCTTGAACAAGAAGTTTCATATTTTTTCGAATGCAATTGATATTCTACAGGGTTTGTGATTCTATAATTTTTTGTGAATTCATTACATTTCACATAAAATAATATAGTTATGGAGAAAATTGCTTTCAAAGATCTTTATTTCGGTTAATGCAACGGATGATTAAGTCTGGTTTGGAATGAAGCACAATGTATTTTTTGAATGAAAAAATGGATTGCGTACATATTTAGCCTATACAAACATAGTTTTTAACACTTTACAGCATACATGCAAATATCGTATACTCAGAAATATTTATATGTTAATGATTATCACTATAGTAACTTTGCTGTTGAAAATGAAGTGTGTTGCATTCATAGTTCGTTTGCGTGGACATAGAAAATAATTCTGTTACATTATGCTATATAGAAAAAATCGCTTTCGGTGCATTTTATTTAAGTCCATCTCATTTCATTGTATAAACAAATAATAAATTTCTCACATCATGTTAATGTTAGATAGCGTTTCATAATATATGGCTGACGCATGATGATCGTGTACGGTGGATTTCAACAACATTGCTTATTTAGATACGTCATTTTATTGTATAAAAAAATAAAATGTCTTATATTCTGTTAGTGTTACATAGTGTTTCGTAATATATGCCTGGTGCATGATGTTTGTGTTCGGTTCATTTCATTTACATTGCTTATTTAGGTATGTCCTTTCATTGTATGAAAAAATAAATTTTCTCGTATTCTGTTTCTAATAGTGTTTCATAATATATGCCTGATGCATGATTTTCATTTCCAGTTCATTTTATTTAAAATGCTTTTTATATATATCTTACTGCATTGTTTGAAAAAATAAAATTTCTCATATTCTGTTAGTCTAAGATAATATTTCATAGTCTATGCCTGTTGCATGATTTTCATTTTTGATTCATTTTATTTAAATTTCTTATTTAGATATCTCATTTCATTGCACGAAAAAATAAATTTTCAATTCCATTAGCGTTAGATTAGAATTTCATAGTACATGCCTCATGACAAAATAAAATTTCTCTTATCCTGTTAGTGTTAGATAGTGTTTCAAAATATATTTCTGCTGTATGATGTTGCTTTTCGATTCATTACATTTAAATTGCTGAATTAGATATCTCATTTCATTGTATAATATATATATATATATATCTCATATTATGTTAGTGTTACATAGTGTTTCATAATATATTCCTGATGCAAGATTTTCTTTTTCAGTTCATTTTATTTAAATTGCTTATTTAGCTATCTCATTGCTTTGCATGCCAAAATAAAATTTCTCATCTTCTGTTAGTGTTATATAGTGTTTCGAAATTTATGTCTGATGCATGATGTTCCCTTTTCCTTCATTACATTTAAATTCCTTATTTAGATATCTCTTTTCATTGTACAAAAAATAAAATATCTCATATTCTGTTAGCGTTACATGGTGTTTCATAATATATGTATGATGCATGATTTTAATTTTCAGTTCATTTTATTTAAATTGCTTATTTAGATATCTCATACTATTGTATTAAAAAATAAAATTTCAATTGTTTTGTTATTATTAGATAGTGTTTCATAATATATGTGTAATGCATGATTTTCGTTCTTGGTTGATTTTTTTTTTCAAACTTGTTCCTCTAAAAGTTTCATTACATTCTGTATATGTTAGAGAACTATTTAAGAAAGATTACAAGAATAGGCAAAAAAAGTCATTAGATTTCATTCATATGCTGCTTTCCATAAGTAAAAATAAACTAATCTTATTAAATTTGTAAACTGAGTATGAAGTTTTTGGGTGTGCAGAGATTTACTGTGCAAGTGAATAATAGACTAATTTAGAGAAGTAATGAACTTTTGAGAAAATGTTTCAATACATCTAAATGGGGTATTATGTTTGGAACAATGGGCTGATAATGAGTTTTAAAATAAGTTTAAATTGCATAAATGCACACGGGTAATCATCGTCAGAATTTATTTCGCCGCAACATTAGTGGCTTATATTATTGAAATAACACCACAGAATACCTGACCTTCTTATTAACGTAATATTTATATTTAAAAATACATATACATTTATCCTAATAAATATAAAACTAAAAATTACGTGCGTTTGTATTTGTTTTTGTTTTTGATGATAAACTTTCCAGTTTGATACAACAAAAGAAAGAGTGGAATAATTTTCAAAAATACATATCTTGATTAATATATTCTTCTCAATTTATGATACAACTGTAAATTTATAATGATTAGTGTTATTTGAAACTAACTAAATTTTAGTCAGATCAAAACATTTGATAATTGTGATGTTTTATAAAAGTAAAACAAACGTGTGAAGTAGAAAAAACATATGAGAAGTTTCTCATTTTAACAAATATTATGCTTTCACAAATCTAGGTTAAAATAAATTTGATTTTACATTATCTCTTACAAAGTTTTAAAAAAATTAGAGCTACAGTACAATAAACATTTATTGTTTTAAAGTCTCCACTTTATGATTAAAACTAAGTGGAGAATTGTAATTTTATTTGATTTTGACATTTATTACAAAAATAAAGAATATTAATAAACAACAAAATAACATAACAAAAAATATGAAAATTTCGAAATTACTTTGTAGCTGTTTAGGAAATCAAAGGAAAGAAAAGGCAAATTTCTCATACATTTGGCAAATTATCTCAGTATTTCATTCCTCGCTACAATTTACGTTTTTAGTGTATGGGTTATCGTGTTAACCATGCGGAACTTTAGACTAACTTAATTAAAATTGGATTGTTCGGAAAGTAATTTTGCTTTTTCTCAAGAGGACATAACTGTATTTTTCCACAGAGAACTTTACACTCAAGCCGCATTGTTATTACATATTTTGACAGCTGATATAGCAAGGCTTGTTTTTATAAATGTTGTGATCCATAGTTTTTGTCTGGGTCCTATCAAATATGGAAAGTCGATTCAGGACCATAAGCATTAGGGTTAGCATCATTAAAAATATGCAACTGGACATGCTCCTTTTCCATGATCATGTTGCTAAAGAACTGCCCGGGAATTTTCAAGTTTGCGAGATCCGGGCCTGTTTTTATAAAAGTTCTGTTCGATAGTTTTTGTCTGTGTCCTATCAAAAATGGAAAGTCTATTCAGGACTATAAGCATTAGGGCTAGCATCATTAAAAATATGCAACTAGAGATGCTCCTTTTGCATGATCATGGTCCTAAAGTACTGCCTGGGAATTTTCAAGTGTGCGAGAACCGTGATTTTTGAAAGCCAATTTTGCCAAACATTTTCTAGTTCACCAGAGAAACTTTCATACCATGATATTCTCATTACCCATAAATATTGTAAGAGGCATTGAATAAAAGGGGCAATAAATAAGGCTGGATCAAACAACATATCTGCAATTTTCAAAACATTCCACTTTGTACAAGAATCATTATTTAACTTTGATAGAAATGGTCGTAATTCTAGTCCCAAATTATCTTCTGTATTGTTCCAGATTAATCCTAAAACTTTTAGGAAGCATTTGATGGTTCGGAACATGAAAAATGTATGTTTTCATCAAGCCATTTTTTCCTAAGTTCCTGAGAATTACTTTTAATTTTTCTTAACTCCACCCCCCCTTCTTTCAAAATATTAACAGCTTCTTTAGATAAGTTAAAAGCTTCTAGAACATCGTTTTCTTCTGAAAACAAATCATCTACATAAAGAGAAGAATTTAGGATTTCAAATGTTTTCTTATCAGTGTTTTTATATTCATTAATATGGTGCTTAATAGTACAAGCGAGGTTAAAGGGACTGCAGGTGACACCAGAAGTAGATCTGGTCATTCTATAGGGTACTACGTTTTTATTCTTATCAAAATCTTGATAGCATAAGAATATAAGATAATTGGTATCTTCTTCGGCTACGGATATTTGTAAAAAGGCTTTTTCAATATCAGCCGAAAAAGCAATTTTATGTAAACGGAATTTCAAAATTATATCTAAATCATTAGGATTCAAGTTATGACCATGATTCAAACATTCGTTTAACGATAGAGAATCACCATATTTGGAAGAAACATCATAGACTATGCGCATTTTTGTTGTAGTTTTGTCGTCACGGATAACAGGTCTGTGTCGCATGTAATAGGAATTATTGGAATTTTTCTCGGTGCACAATTCCATTACACCCTCATCATTCTTGCTCTAGCAAAATGGAGATATATTCCTTAAGTAAAGAATCATTATTCATTAATTTATTTTCTGAACTGGAAAACTTCTTTGCTACTTCGGGATTATTTCTAAGCAATTCACGAGAATTTTTCCACAATAATTTTGTTTCCTAACGCCCATCGACGAATTTTAAATTTTCTTTATATTCTTTTATTACCTCAAGATCGGTAATGTTCTTTCATTGCTTTCAGCAATGGAAATTGCTTCGAGGTACCAAAATGCTTTCAGCTGAGTATTTATATTTTAAACTGAAACATGCAAACAAGCTACTTCTTTTTTATTCGACTCTATCTGCCCTTACACCGTATGACCTTAAACAGTTTCTGCAAAGTATAACTCTCTTGTCAAGTTTCCCTCGATTCCCTTTAATATTTTCCACAATAAGTCAGACCATACCAAAATATTTATTTCCTGTTCAAGACCTGTATCAGCAGGCTTAAAGACTCTTGTTCTCATTATGCCTAGAAGTTCTGGTTCTGGGGTTTTTACAGAAGATCCAGTTATATTATCAACCACAAGATCTTCGATCTTTATCGAGTGCATAGGTTGCACAACACTGGATAATTCAAGAGCAACAACTTCGTAACATGTTTCATAAGGGCGTTTCTGCCCAAAGGGATAAACTAATAAATTTTCTCTTTGGAATGACATCAATTTTAATTTTTGTATTAGAGATCTCTTCACAAAACATTTTTCAGAACCACTATCACACAAAATGTGAGCCAACAAGCACTGTTTACCAGCAGACACAGAAACTGTACAAGTCTGCAATAATGTAGCATTATTTTGTTTATATTTTTGCTCTGACATCATAGATACAATTGCACTTTTCGTTTCATTTGCAGGATTGTCTTTTGCTGTTTCTTTAAAACAAAAGAAATAACTATGGGTGTTGTTACCGCATTTGGAACAAGGGTTACTTTTTTTTCTGCATTTAACTGATAAATGCGACTTATAAAAATCATTTGTAACAGCGACCTTCTTTCATTAATTTATATCTTTTTTTTTTAATCCGTGAATTTCGAACAATTTAGTCCTAGATGATCAGAAGACTTGCAAAATATGCAAAACTATTTTGTAAATGTATTTAAAGAAGCAGCTGAATGTATATTTTTCATTTGAGGAAAATGTTGATATTTACTTGAAGAATTTTCAGATTTGTTTTTAGAATTTTCACAAACCTTTCTTTGGGAATTATTTACTAAATTAGTAGCTTCACGGCATCTTAATTCCGTTTTAATAAAGTTTATTAAATGAGTTATTTCACAATCCTTATCGGGGTCACGTTTTCGATGGAAATCTCGTATCAAATTTTCTGGCAATAACCTTAATAACATGGGTAGTAACAAATAGACGTAGCAGCCCGATGTCACTCCTAACGCATCAAGGTTTCTAACGCTTGTTTCAATTTTATCGTACAATTTTCTTAAAGAAGTAACATTGTTAATGGATTTTATTGGCTCAAGATTTAGAATTTTATTCATATAACAGTTTATTATATTTTCCCGCTTCCCATACCTTTCTTTTAACAACTTTAAACCTGTAAAATAATTTTGATCTGTCTGTTCAAAACCAGATACAGTATTATATGCAGTTGCAGACAGCAAAGATTTAAGATATTGGAATTTTTCAATTTTTGATAACGATTCATTTGAATCTATAGCACTAGTAAATAAATTGAAAAATTCTAAGAATTGGCTTGCATGACCAGAAAATTTTCCTATGTTTAGTTTAGGCAGCTTCACTGCCGCAATTGGTTTACTACCGATTTTTGAGCCGTTACTTGTTTCTAGTAAAACTTTTGGCTCAGTTTCGATTTTACATTTTTCAGCCTCATCTTAATTTTAAATTTCAAACTTGATATTTTTTCAGAATACTATTCTACCGATTTTAGTTATTTTGATATTCAGTTTTTTCCTGAATTAGCTCATCTATTACGGAATCTAATTCTTTGAGTAGAGCTTCCTTTTCATTTATGAGCTCTAATGATTCCATTAAAGAATCTCAATCAGTCTTATCAATATCAACATATAAAAATGTATCACATTTTGTAATTAATTTCGTAACAGCTAAGCGAACATTAGCTCTTTTATATTTAAGCTCTTCTGGTTTACTCATTTTTAAATTTTAATTCAAGTTAAAAAAAATATTATGAAGAAAATTGTTTATTTTTAATATATCAACAGTCAATAGTCATGCAGAATAATAAAGGTATTTCTTACATATTTTACGGGTACTTCAGACACCAAAATAATGAAGATAATCAGGTAGTTCACGAATTTCACGTTATATCACAATTGATAAAGAAATAGTAGAAGAGCAAATTTCACGAAGTCAGGATTCTACTTGTAACACATTAAAAGGAGTTACTTTCACGCATTATATTCTGAAGTTTTGTGTTCACCATTTGTAAATAACCATCGTCACGAGAACTTTTTGTAGATTATTATTGATATTCCGGCTATATGCATAATTTACATTTATACATCATATTTACAAAGAAATGTTTGATTAATACTTATACTTGAAAATTACTTGCTCCTCTCTGGGAACCCAAGCTAATATATTTGTAATCAGGAACATATTTCTTCCACTTTTTGAAGATCAAGAAATAAAACTATACAGCGAGCAAGCTGCTATCAAAATTCCACATTCTACTGCAAAACTAAAAACAAGTTAGAAAAAAAATATTTTTAATATCAATTATCTAATAGGTGACGTGACATGGCGCCTGCGGTCTGGTCGAATGAGGCCCGCGCAAGAGAGTTGTGAAATATTCCACATTCCTTTCTTTTAAACTCTCCCTTACGTTCTTTGACATGCATGGAAAAAAAAAGTTTTTTAAACTGCGTCTAAATTCAACAACGCACAACGTAGGTAATATTTATAAATATTATATTTTAAATTACTATGTACTTCCGAAGATTCCAAACTAAAAAATTCCATTAATTTTCAATTGTTTTATTATAATTAGGATGTCACAGCTTATTCTTTTATTTAATGCAATAAATGATATTTTTGGCCACTAAAAATATATATGATGTATTCAAAATAATATACTATAATTTAAACGAACTCAAACCCTCAATGTGCATTTTTAAACTGTATGATTAACGTTCGTATCATTTTATTTTTGGAAAATTTATGATAAAAAATATTTTTTCAGCCAAATGCAACGTTCTGTAGTATACAGTAGAAATATCTGTTACAGAGAGACAGAAAACACGGATAAAAACTACGTCAGTTCAGTTTAATCATACTGCAATGTTGAATTTTGTAACTTTAAAATTCATGTCATTTTCGCTGGAAAATAAAAGTTTAGTGGTTTTCAGTTATAGGGTTTTAAACGAAAACGAACGGAATTAAAAGTAAAATAAAAGCTCATTTTAATTCAAAGGTAAAATGTTAAGTTCTATAAAGAAAATTGCATGATTAATTTTGACAATGATGTCGAAAGAAATCCACCCTTCCAAGATGAACTATCCCCTTTCTTTTTTTATAATTTCTACCCCACCCTTGTATTAGTTTTAGCTTCTATAAACTTTCTGCCTGCCGCTGTTGATTATGTAAAAATTATGTGAAATTTTTCAAGAAACAAAAGATTTGCCTTTACTGAATTTTTGTTACTAGGCAATTTCGTTTGCTAAACGTCATGAATGCCGTTTCATTAGAAAAAAATGGTTTATGCGGAATTTAATTTTATTAAATAGAACTGCATGTTCTATCCTAATCATAAGATTCTTTCAAATTCAAAAACAATAGATTATATATTAGGATTTTATTAAATTATAAAGTATTTTTATTTTTTTTTTTTTTTACTTAGTTTTTATTTAAAAGCAACAGTGAAGAATATACACACGGTTTATATCAAAACATATACCATTTATATTAAAAATGAAAACAAATGTTTCCTAAAATATAAATAAATAAAAAAACATTATCAAAACACCTCAATGTTATCGATTGCTGTTATCTACGAATTGATGTAAACTTTCGACACGGAAAACTTTTGAATATCAGAGAGTGACACACCCGTGATTCATGACATCTCAGATTTTCTTCAAAAAATTGCCAGTTGTTACTTATCCTGTTAAAACACTAAATCTAGAATTTTTTGTTCCAAAGTGGAGTTGTTCATTTTTTATGTGTCCATAAAGGTCATCATGCGGTGAAAAAAACTGAGTTTTTTTTTTTTTCTTTTAAAAGACAGGGCAATTGCTACGGCCCACAATTCTTTTCGCATACAACTTACCATCAAATAATTATGATATGCGGAAAGTAAGAGGGTTAAACTTTATGTAATAGATGAGAAGTCTGTGGCAAGTTGTTTCCGTAAGGTCACTGAAGGTCATAAAAAGATGCATTTTCGCTGCTTTTTACCATTTTCTAGTCTCAACAACAGCTTGCGCCTTCCAGTTGACATGGAAAAAGAGGTGTCATTTGATAGACATAAATTAGCAATTTAAAAAAAAATGTATGTATAATAGAGGGAAGTTTAATGCGATTTTAGTTACAGAGTCCCTAAATCTGAAAATGTCATGTTTGACCGATATTCAAACTGTCATAATTTCTTGCGGCAGCGACATATTGAAATAGATTTTTTGTCATAGTTTTATTCTATTATGGCCGTTTTAAAAAAAGTAAACTATACTGAGGCATGTAGCTTTACAAAATTTAAACATTTTTTCAAACATAATATGTCCCTATCGGAGGAACAATTTTGTTTTTTCGAAACAACTTGTTTGAAAAAAAATACAGGGTGTCCATAATTAAACGACCCTAATTTAAAGTTGTCTACATACGAAACTATTGGTCAGAAAGTTGTGAAATTTTGTGTGGGACATAAAGAAGGAATGGGAATTTGTTTAAACGAAAAAAAAAATTAGTTGAAAATTTCGTCACCAGATGGTGATTTTTAATAAATTACACATTTAGCCACCACCCAATGAATACTAGTCCTGAACTCTGAAAAAAAAAATGGCGGCTGTTGTAGAAGGATTTTTTTTTCAGAGTTTGTACGGTCTGTTCAATTCGAATACAAATAATTTTTAAATGTTTTTACGCTTAATTTTTTTCAGGGGGTGGTTTGTATATTTCTCTTATTTAATCTGTGAAACGTAAAGCGTAAAATCTTTAAAAAAATGTGTTATTCACTAAAAAAGCCTCCTGGTGGCGAAATTTTAAACTAAATTTTTTTTTCGCTGAAACAAATTCCCATTCTTTTATTATGTTTGTCACAAAATTTCACAATTTTCTGACCAATAGTTTCGTCTTTAGATAACTTTAAAGTGGGGTCGTTTAATTATGGACACCCTGTATTTGAGTATTTATTTGACTATATAAATTTATATTTTATTATATTATGAGACATATGTGTTGTCGATGATATTTAATATTTCAACGAAAATATTTGACATTTACAGCCCATTATTAAAATGAATATATAATCAGCCAACACTGTCAGTATTTTTACATTGATTTATTACTATAAAAAATCAAACATTGAATTGTTCCTTGTAACAGAGTTGGGCAAATTCGCAATCTGATTAATTTGTAATCTCATTACAATGTAATTGTCATGTAAGGGATTATAATTTTAATTACATGTTAATTAAAATCTGAATTGGAGATTCAATTAGCATTGTAATCGTAACTATAAATGCTATGATTATCTTTATATAATTGTAATTATAATTGAGAAAAATATAATTAAGATTATGTGTAATTATAATCTGAATTTAAAGTTCAATTAGCATTGTAACCGTAACTATAAATGCTATGGTTGCCATTATATAATTGCAATTATAATTGATAAAACTATAATTACGATTACAAGTAATTATAATCTGAATTGTAAATTCAATTAGCATTGTAATCGTAACAATAAATGCTATAATTACCACTATATAATTGTAATTACAATTGAGAAAAATATAATTAAGATTATGTGTATTTATAATTTAAATTTGAAATTGAATTAGCATTTTGTAATCGTAACTATAAATGCTATGATTATTATTATATAATTGTAATTATAATTGAGAACTTATAATTACAATTACGTGTAATTTCAGTGGCAATTTTTTTATTAAGATATAATTGTAACTGCAATGCAGAAGGTTATGATTTTCATTACGGTGCGGTAGTGCTATAACTGTAAAATTTTAGTTACAATTACTTGTAATGTGAATGGTAAATTTAGATTATTGATTTGATTTCAAAAGTACTTGAGATGATTATAATTACCATTACGTTGTTGTAATGGTAACTAATAAATTTTAGTTACAATTACGTGTAATGGAAAAAGTAAAATTTCCAATTAGATTTTATTCCAACTGTATTTGATACTGTACTTATTAATGATTATATATTCTTTTGATGAGAATTAAAAAATTTCAGTTACAGTGACATTATAATAAGGGTAAAATTTGAAGTTATACATTACAGTTAGTATTTTAATAATAACGGAAAATTTTCAAACTTGGATAATATACCATTTTTTTACTGAAGCCCACCCCCCACCCAATATTTTAGTGTGTCATAAATAAAAGGGGTGGTAACATAAAAGAAAAAACGTCAAACTGTAATTATCGTAGGACACTCATATTTTGCATGGTAAAAGTAATCTTTATGAAGAGGGGGGGGGGTTGCATTTTTTTTTTTTTTTTTACCGGAGGTTAGTAAATTTTAGAATAGCGCAAACATAAGGGCCTAATAACCGAAAGATCTTGTAACTCTGATATAAATTGTCGTAATCTAGACAAAATCGGTATGGTAAGCGCGTAAAGGGTAATAGTTTTAAAGGGTAGGGGCTTTGTCGATTTTTTACAGAAGCCCACCATATTTTAGTATATTATAAATATGAGTTGCTGACAACTTAAACAGTTATAACTCGAACTGTAATCGTCATAGAACACTTATATTTTGTAAACTAATCTTTATAAAGGAGGAACAGTGTAGGCGTTTTTAACCCCAAATTTCGAAATTTTTGTATAGTGCGAATATTAGGTCTCGATAACGACAAATACGTGTAACTCGAATTCAAAATTCAACTTGTCACATCGCATCTCACACAAATTTCGTTTAATTTCTTAATCTTTTTAAGAGTGGCGGGGGTTATTTTCCATATATATACATATGAAAATTAATTTTTAAGGTAAAGAATGGATAAAAGTACAAACAGAAATTCGATGTATTTGTATCTTAACCCGAAACCGCTGTTAGCGGTCTCAGAGACTGCTGTATTTTTCAATTTTCACAAATTTTCCGTTTAACTATAGATACTGGTTAACTTTTGTTTCATTTGCAGTCCCTTTATCTTCACTACTAACTTTTGAATAGCTGAATTTTAAAAATAATAGCCGTGTACATGAAGTTTAGTAGATAAATAGTATTTTGAGAGTTAATGTAGCATTTTATTCATATTTAGATTAAGAGGTCTCACAGACCACTCACGGCAGTTATGCGACAACATTTGTCACTCCGGTTACGGGTTAACCGGTCGGACAGATCGCTCCGGGTAGATATGCGACAATATTTGTTACTTCGGTTACGGGTTAAATATAAAATTTTAATCTTTTCAACATAAATACTGAATAAATTTAGGAATGTATTCGTATTTGTAAGAAAATTAAAATCAAAAATGCATTTAAAAAAATCGTCGTCGACACCACCGAAATACGATGCCCAACCCGATACATGATTCTACTTCAATGTATTTTAATTAATTAGAAAATAATAATAAAAAAAACGCTTACATTCCAATATTACCCAAGCATGCGAAAAATTAATTTTCCTTAAACTAATGCATGAAAAGGTAAACTGAAATTCGATGAATTTGGATTTTAAATACATAATTTTTTGTTTTGTTTTTACAACTATAAAAGCGGAATCAATTTCAAGAAAAGATTCTCAATCACAAACAAGACCAAAAAATGTCTTTCTCTCCCCCTTTAAAATAATTGATTTTATCATATGAAATTTTTATGTTCTGTGACAAAATTTTTCTGAGTTATAAGTGTTTATGTTTAACGGGTCCTTATATTTATGCCATATTGAAAGTTGAGGTCTTCTGTTAAAAATACCGACAATGTCCTCTTCCCCATTATAAAGGTTACGTTTACTATACAAAGTGTTTTACGATAATTGTAGCTTGAATCATAATTATTTTAATTTATCAGCCTCTTATATTTTTGATACACTAAAATATGGAAGGGTTTTTATGAAAAATCTATAGAGCCTCGCCCTCCTCCCTTTAAAACTGTTACGTTAATCATATGAAACTTGAGTCGACAAATTAGATTTGAGTTATATGTGTTTTTGGGTACCGGGCCCTTATATTCGCACTATAGTAAAATTTATGTGGTTTTGGTTTTTTTTAAAAGACAATCAATGTCTTCTGTAAAATTATGCCACTTTTTGGACCGAAATAACAAGGAACTGAAATGGCATTGGGACCGATGTGTCGGGATCGAAGCCCTATGACCTAAACAGCAGGAACAAAGTCTCAAAACTGAAATGTACTCATGAACGATTAAATTTGAGTTCCTTCATTTTTAACATTGCATTCTCAACCATCAGATAATCTACAAAATTTTAAATACATTGTATGTATATTACTTATACCACAGAGATATTTAAGATCTATATGTTAAAAATAATGTAACATTGTCCCTTCGAGCGCGATAAGCAATTTTTTATATTTCGTAATAATTTAAACCTTATATATTGACTTTTTTCTGGAATAAAACTTACTTAAAAAAAGATAATCTTTTTGTAAAATTATGGTGTATGCACCTCTGTCTCATGACACCTCTCGACATCAGACTCTGTATAGCGCGTTTTTCGAGTCTGAATTAAAAAAGTAAAAAAAAAAAAAAAAAAAAAGCGTATTTCCAGAAAACGATTAATTACGTAAAAGTAACTAGAAAATTACTAAATATGCAATTCTGCTTAAAAATTTTTATTATGTTTTTATAACATTATAAATTAATACTTACTGACATATAAATTGTTACTTATAATTTAGTTACATTCTTATAAATGTAACTGGGATTAATTTGGATTGAATTACAAGTAATTTTCATATCAATTTTAGAAATGCAGTTAGAAGTAGCTCGTAATTGATTACAATATAATTTAAATACATTTCATAGAATGTAACTTAGACTTAGTTATATTACATTACACGCTAACCAAATTTCATTCTGAGCAAACATAACTGAGATTAACTTGTAATACATTAGAATTTAATCTAAATTATATTTTAAAAACTGCAATTAGAATTAGTTCATAATTCATTGCAATTTCATTTAAATACATTTCATAGAATGTAATTTAGATTAAGTTGTATTGTATTACACGTTAACCAAACTGAATTCTGAATAAACGTAATTGACACTAACTTGTAATACATTAGAATTTAATCTAAGTTATATTTTTAAAGATGCAATTGGAATTGATATATAATCCATTACCAGTTAACTGGGTTCTATAATTAAAAAAGTAATCGATTACAGGTAAATTGGGTTATATAATTAAAATCGAATATGAATCATCTTGTAATATAGATTACATGTTAATTGAATTATACAATTAAAAATGTAATCTGAATCATCTTGTAATCCATTACAAATTAATCTAATTAAAATTTAAAAGAAAAAATGAGAATTGGCTTGTAATCTATAACACGATAATCAGATTATGTATTTCAAAAGAGTACTTGAAATTACTTTGTAATTCCTTACATGTTAATCAATTGCATTGTGAGGGGGCTATAATGTATTTTAATCTATAATTTCATTACTTTGTAATCAGATTCTGCCCAACACTGCCTTGTAAGATACGTGAATGTCTCTAAAGCATGGAACTGATGATCAGCACCAGACAATTGTATATGACCGAAGAAGATTGTGCTTCAATGTACAAATCATCACGCATTGGCCATTTGAACACTTCATATCTCATAATGATAATATGCTTCATGTACTCCATAACATGTTTATTTGCAGTGTTGAAATCGCAATCTATTTCATTCTTAAGATCACAATACTATAGATTTCTGTAGCTTTACAAAAACTAGTCTTTTTTGTACAATGTACAGTTAAAGTTTTAATAAGCATACAAATTTCTATAACTTTACATCTGTAGAGTTACAATTTTTTATAGAATAATTATACGGAGAAACTCATGCGCTAATGTTAATCATATGGGGTAGCCTGTAAAGAATTACAGGCTTTTCGTTCGTATTTTAATAATTTTGTATGATGTTTTGCATAGGATACCTGAAGTCGATATCCATCGTTGTGAGTTTGTACTTTTTTGATTTGGATTACAGTTTTTATGTTTGAGGACACTTTGACTTTTGTATCCGATTTGATCCGGTATCAAAAATGAAACTATCTCATATAAAAAAAAAACCTATAACAAAAATTTAAAAAGTACAAAAGTACAACAATGGATGTCAACTTCTCGTGTCCTGGTAAAGAAAAACAAAAATATAAAAATGCGAGCGAGAAATCTGTAAAAAACTATCCCATAGGATTAATAGCGCTTGAGCGTTTCTTCCCGTGACTTTCGTAAGTACTTAAAGGAAATTAAGCTCAGCGACTGGAAAAAAGACTGCAAGGCAGTTTATATGTTGTCTTCAGGTACCTCTTTCTTAAATCTAAGCTTTCTATAACACGTGTTTCTTCTGTTTTCATTAGATCAAAATTATTGCACAGATATATTGTTCGGATAGCCAAGATTTTTTTCTGTGCACGAGGAAGGACTTGGCATGCTTTATTTTGTAGCTTATTTTTAATTGTAGTAATTTGACTTTTATGCTCAGAAATTAGTATGGTTGTAAATTTAAAATGATTTACCTATATGATTTTAAAATGTTTTTTATCTAAAAAAATAATTTTATTATTGTTTTAAGTAATTTATTTAGTTTTAATTGCGTACAAGTGTCATGCAAGAAAAGGGATGGGATGTTGTGGGTTAAAATGGATTGCGGAGTGGAATGGGATGTTGTGGGTTAAAATGGATTGAGGAGTGGGATGAAAATATGTGTTTTTTTTAGAAATTATGTAAAACATCAAACACAATATTCACTCCAAAATACATAGATAAGTATAAAACATTGTAAACCTATTGCTTTTAATTTATAAATATGAAAAATGACAGTAAGTTATTGCATAGTAGTGTAAAAAACGTATCTCCATTTTACACGAATAAACCAAATAGATGAGAAATTGTACATTTTTCAGAATTTAAAACTAAATAACTGCCCTAAACATATCTATATGTAACAAAATATTAAAAATATCAATTTATATGGACAAATATATGTTTAAAAATGTAATTCAGGGGAGATGTATTGAGAATAAAAAAAAATCCCGACTACAGGGATAAAGTATGTTTTAAAATAAAAATGTTTTGTTTAATCTACTTGAGTGAATGGAGTTTACTTTTTAAAGACGACAACAACAGACTAAAACAATGGCAAAAAATCTTTTTCAATATGTCGCTGCCGAAAGAAATTATGGCAATTTTAATATCTGTCAATGTAACCTTTTTCAGATTTTGGCATTCTGTATCCAAAAGCGCATCCAACTTTCATCGATTATATTTACATATTTAAGATTGCTAATGCATGTCTTTGAAATGACAACTCTTTTGTCATGAGAACTGGAAGGCATGGCGTGAATCACCCCATAACGATAGGTGTGTCACTTTCTCAGATTCTTGCTCTTAACAGTTTTGCAACGCATGAATATGGGTGTTTCATTTTAAATATATGTCATATTCCACCAAAGTTTTTCGCACGTTATATTGCAATTCTTTAAAATAAAATCATTGTTTTCTTTTTATTACCATGCATAAATAAATAATTACTATCAAGCATTATATAATGCAAATTATGCTCCACCAGCTACAGTTACATAACCTCATTTTGAAACAGTCTATAGTTGAACAGGATTGAAACATTTTGGACACAAGTTGGGTCGTAAAGTACAGAAAGACAGACCCGCGTTTTATAAAATTAAATGGTTTTTCATAGACGTAAGAATTATAAAAAAATTAATTTTTGAGTTTTAAGTAAATAAGCTTTGAGCTATAACTAAGCTTCCATTTAAAAAATATTGCTAAATTTATCATTTTAGTTATAGAAAAATATACGCTCCATAGAACGAAAAATTTACGATATTTCTATTTATTTAATATATTTTTAAAACACATTGTTATTGACTATATTAAATGTCAATGCGTGCTAACAGAGGAGTCATAAATTTTAATACGGTTGAAGTAATCGGGCACAACATTGTCTTGACTGCCTTATTCAGACACTTGCATAAAAACATTCTCGATAAATATTAAAATGTTTTTCCAGTTAATTTAAACACAATTAGATAAAACACATATGTGTATGTGTGTCTGCTAAGGAAATAGAAAAAGTTCAATTTACAAATATATTAACTTAATTCTAAATATCAACAAAATAATAAACAAATATAAAATAAAAATTATCGGTTGAGCAAAGTAGAAATTGATCTAAAAATGGAGAAAACGCAATTATAGGAAAGCGAGGGATTTTCTATTAGATTATATCTCATACATTTAAATTACATTTTTTCCACACATCAGTAGGAAAATTTCAGGGTGAAATTCTATTTTAAGATGTGTAAATGAAGTAATTTAAATTAAATTCTGTAAAAAGAAATCTTGATGTATTTATCACGTGAAGGGTTCGGAAATTGAATATAAATGACTGAAATTTCATTTCCACATTTTTGAAAGCGTTTAATTCAGCCAAATTTCAAGAGCGAGTATGTCACAGCTCTTAAAACAAATATTTTTTATGCTTTGAGGAAATAGAAAATCTTTATCATTAATTAATTTTATAATATCTTTCACGGATACAAGATAGTTAATCTGAAATTCATAAACAATGAGATGAAACTTCCTTTTTCATTTCTAATTGGAATATCATTTTTAAAGAAATATCAAATTTTTAATATACAGGAAAAGTCAAAATGAATGTCCAATTTCAAATGATTACAACGCAAAATTTAATCAATGTATTTATTAAAAATATACATGTATATGTACTATGATCAAGTTTTGAACGTAATCCTCACAAATGCTCAATAAGCGCTACTTTTATTATACGGCATATATCAAGGCTGGAATGAAATTCTTGCCAAACAGTATGCAGCCTATCCGTATCGATGGTGACGATAGAATATGCGAAACGAGCTTTCAAATCAGTCATGGTCGTTGGACCTGGACGAACATACACGCGATCTTTTATAAACCTTCCACAAAAAAAAAAATAGCATAGAATGACATCTGGGAATCGTAGCGGCCAAGGCAAAAGTAACATAACTACTGAAATTTATTGCATCAGATTCGCGACCAACTCAACGTTGTGGTAACGCATTATTGAGGCGGATCCACACTTCAGTTAGTAAATGTGTTGGTGCATCACCCTGTTGTAGAATAAAGCTAATCTAAAGTCTAATAAAGCTAAGCAACCACAGCACCTTGTAGCTGGGGCAGACGATTATAGTAGGAGAGCTGTTGAACATTTTTGAGTAGGTATTTGAGGCACCCTGAAAATTTGTGCAGCACTTCTTTTGTAATACCTGAATACAAAATCGAATGTCTGGCTGAAGGATCGTGGCCCAAAACCTGTGCCAGACACGTGTCAAGTGCCATTTTTTGACACTACCCAAAAAAAGTATTTGAGGCACGCTGAGATTGAAACAGAATAATATTTATACTTAGAAAAAAATATTTTGAAAATGACAGACCCTTTAGTCGGCCCAAAACCTGTGCCAGACACGTGTCAAGTGCCATTTTTTGACTACCCAAAAAAGGTATTTGAGGCACGCTGAGATTGAGGCACAATAATATTTATGCTTAGAAAAAAATATTTTGAAAATGACAGACACTTTAGTCGGCACAAAAACTGTGCCAGACACGTGTCAAGTGCCATTTTTTATCTGGCACAGGTTTTGGGCCACGATCCTTCAGCCAGACATTCGATTTTGTATTCAGGCATTACAAAAGAAGTGTTGCATAAATTTTCAGGGTGCCTCAAATACCTTCCCTAAAATGTTTAACAGCTCTTGGACTATTACGACGATTGCGCTTACAACGGCATCTATACGCAAATATAAAATTACTAACTACTATTCGTAACATTTACAGATTTGGCGCAGTACACATTTGAAATTGGGGCATTCGTTTTGACTTACCTTGCATTTAATTATTATAATTTAGTTCTTAACATCTTCCTATACTTTTAATTTATTCATTTGTGTCATTTGTTTTACTGTTCTTTTAATTTATTTCCCATACCAAGCCTACCTATTTTCCTGTCTAGAGGTTCGGATTCTAGATGCTGCACAAAGTTACAGGATTCGAATCCTGAGTCAGAGTTAGATGCTTGTAAAAAATAGAATTCCACATCGAGCGGAGGTTCTGCCTTGTTTACCCTTGTGTGAAAAATATTATCTTATCGTACGCAGCTAGCCATTAAACCAATCAACTTGTCGCACACCAGATGAAAACGAATAGAAGATGCATTTGTGAATTTTGCATATTAACAACCGTAGCTGTTCCCAAAAATGTTTTAAGATTTTTTAATATCGACTTGTTAAAAACGCCCCATAAAAAACTCTACTTGTAACTAAATAGGACAAAGGAAACTTAAAAATGAAAGTATGTATTTGCATATTTAATAATGAACAAACTTACTAAACACAGACTTAAGCACAACAATTGTAAGTAAAATTGACGTAAAAGTTATAATTGCGTTATAATATATATTGCATAGAGTTCAATTAGATTACATACAGTGCGTTAAGAAATTATAAGACCACTTTGATTTGAAAAATTTTGAAGTAAATAAAGGCTCTAATTATAGTTTAAACACATGAGATATCAAAGTACAAGTCAAAACACAAGTCAAAACCCAAGTTCACAAGTCAAAACAAAAATTTCTGTAATAGAATTTTAGGAAAAACCATTTAAAGCCACATTAAGATGCCAGTCGAATTTCAATATATTTTCATTTAAAACACATGTTTTGAATTTATCAGAGATGCAAATGGAAAAAAAAAAAAAAAAGAAAAAAAAAAAAGTGAATAAATTTTATTTATCTTCTCATATTGAAAATTTGTTTTGCACATCTAAATACAAAAAAAAATATATACGAATTATAAAAAACGATATGTAAGTTATAGCATAGCGTCACTGAAGAATTTATATCATTATTCTTAATCCCAATATTTAAAATTCTTTGAGCCATATCGTATACTATGCGACGAACTTTTAATCCTTTAATGGATTTTGTACTCAAACATTAATATTTTAAACTTATTTGCATTTTATTTTAAGAACTGTGAAGGTGGTTGCCTTTTCATATTAGCTTTTAATGCTTTTTCGCTTTTCATCCTCCCATTTAAAATTATGTCTTTTTTTTTAACTTTAATTAACAGTCTGTATTTCGATTCAATTTGTTTTGTAACGATCTTTTTCCTTTTATAAAATTAAGCAGCAAGTTTTATTTCTCTCCCTGTTATTCTCTACCACAACACACTGCATTAAAAGAAAAAAAATGTATCATTTCCTGCCTAGCAACATTTTTTTTTACATATTTCATTCGCATGCCTAATTTATTTGCAATACAGAATTTACCCAGACATTATACATCTGCTTTTAACCGTTACTCCCGCTGCATTTCTTTTCTGAAACATATAAACATATATATATATATTTCATTATTTGTACTCTGCCTTTAACTTTTTTTTTTATTTTTTTTTTTTTTGACATTCGTTCGGTACTTCAATCCCATGAGACATTTGGCATCCCCATTTTTTGGGCCCCCAGACATTTGGCACTCTGTAGACTGTTAGAGTTGTGGTTTTATGCACTCCGTATTTTCTCCGCTCATCTTTTGGCGTTGAAGAATTCATATTTTGCCCTTTGACACCCCCATTGAGATTTAACTAAAGGAAAAATAGCACATGCCTCCGCTCAACCAATTCTCGCCATATCATATCGTATTAGCTACATTTGTGTATGTGTAGTTCATTATCATATAACGTTGTTTTTTATTCATGTACGATTCTTGATGACAGGAAATATTCACAATTTAATACAAAATGATGAAGTTGTACTGTTTATTAAATACAAAGCTATTGGAGATCAAAGACGATTTTATTTTAGCTTGCAATACCAAGATCCGTGTAGAATGTCACAGAGCAAGGTCACGGCATAGCAGCCGTGACCACTGGAGAGGTAACGTTATTTTTTACATTGCCAGTTCAACAATCCAGAGCAGAATGATGTAGTTAAATTTTCTGGAAGCTATCGAGTATTGGTGGAAATAGATATACACAAATATAGCCAATAACGTATGATATGGCGAGAATTGATTCACCGGAGGCATGTGCTCTTTTTTCCTTTAGTTAAAACTCAATGTGGGTGTCAAGGAGAAAAATGTGAATTCTTTAACGTCAAAAGTTAAGTAGAGAAAATAAGGTGTAGGGGATAGGGGGGCACATGTGAACAGTTCGCATAAATATAACTTTTTCTTATAACTGGATTAATTTCTGTAAACAAAATCTACTCAATATAGTAAACAGAACTTTCTTTTACACATAGTAATTTTTTAAAAATCATCTGTATAGGTCTTATTACATTTTATAGTAGTTTTATAAATTCAAAAAATTGTTCACATGTGCCCCATCAGCGGGGTAGTTATGAACACACGTGGGGCACATGTGAACACATGGAAAAATTATCCTTTGGCATGCTTTTTATTCTGCTATTCATTTGTCATCGTAATCATTAGTTATATTACCTGTTAAATTCACAATAAGGGAAAATATGTATATATATATTTCTCTAGTTTTTGAGTAATATATTTAAGCAAAAGATTATAAAATGAAAATAAGTAGATTTGGGTGTGAAAGGTTTAGATGATTTATTAAGTATTGTTGCAATAAAATAAAATAAAAATAAAGAAGCAATTTTGAAAAAAAAAAAAAAAAAAAAAAAAAAACCTTTACATTTTGCTCAGGGGTTTTTTTTTTGGGGGGGGGGGCATTTTAGGGAGGGGCCATTTGCATACTATTTATCGGAAAGCTGCCGAAATGCGAAAGATTCTCACTCCTGTATTTGCCCATTTACTTGTACATTATAGATAAAGAAGGTATTTAATCATTTTTAAAAATCTCGACTATAATTCATCACATCTAACTACTTTGGCTTTTGAAAGAAGGGGGGGGGGTTACAATCGGGATTTTACGGTAGTTATGAGTTTTAAAATTTTACTTTCTCAAAATATTACTGATATCTATCTCCATCATCTATCTATCTCCATCTTGTTCAAGGTAATACTTTTGTATTAACCATGTATAAAAAATATTGTTGTAAACCATTTAGTACAATAATACACAACACTTATTGAATTTTAGAAAGAATTAAATTTATTTAAAGTGCAATTGAAAGTAAACGAGCTTATTGCACTTTATGTATTTAGTGAAAGATGTGTTTGTAGAAATTTCAATACAAAATCAACTTCCTGTGAGAAAAATAATCTTCTAATTCAGGAAAATTATAGATGATGGAACTGACAAATATTTATCACTAAGTTAATTGAAAGGAAAAGAATTACAGAATGATTATTAGGGCACTTATGAACTGTTCATATCTGCCCCAACTAGCCTGTTCACAAGTGTCCCACATGGTTGCTTCTGTTAAATTGATAAATAATTAACATTTGCCAATTTTAGAAGAAAAAGAACTTTATCAAAAATATTTATTAGTATTCAGAGTATATGTTAAGATGCTCAAATTCAAATAAATGAATAAATAAGTAAAGTTATTTGCTCATCAACTTGGAACAAAGATTTTACTTTTAAGATCTAAAAACAGTCTTTTGTCTACAGAAGACAAACAAAATGTCAAAGAGCTAATTTTTTTTTTTTTTTTTTTTTTTTTTTTACCATATCGTCGGTACCATGTCAAACTATCCAATGTGAAAATAGCCACTTTTCAGGAGGGCAAAAAAACTGTTTTCATTGTGAATTCAAAATCAGCGCCAAGCAGCAGTAAACAATTATCATATTTTTCGGGTGCTGTTTTATATCCTATTTAAGCATGCTATTGAAAGAAATCATTTGCATAAATTTACTCGCCAAACAAATCACATTGGATAGTTTGATATGGGATGCTTATTTGTACGTTTTCAATTTCGTTGAACTTTTTAAGCTTCAAACTATCCAATATGCCACATTGTATAGTTTGACTTGTAAAAATTTTGTACTTTTCTCAGGTTCGCCGTTCCATAGCAGCGAATATGCCATATTGGATAGTTTGACTTGTAAAAATTTTGTGCTTTTCCCCGATTCGCCGTTTCATAATATCAAATGTGTCGTATTCAATAGTTTAATTTGTAAAAAAATTAGTATTTACATATTCAATATAAAACTCTTAAGAATTTTCTTTAATAATTTTAATAACGAATATACAGTAAATTAATAAAGAAAAAAGCTTATTTTTAATATTATAAATATTATAAAATATTATAAATTATAAGAAAACAAAAATATCTCAAATAATGGGGTGGGCAACAACAGGCACTTCATACCCGTAATTAATCTTCGCGCTATTTATTCTAAGAAACTCATGGACCGCTTTCTACAACTAATTTCGAATAGAAATCTTTGATTTATTTAATCCTCCATTAAAAAAAAAAGGAACAAATGACTTTAAAGAAAATTTGGAAGAAATTCATAATAGGCTCTTTTAATAGAATAACTGCAAATGTTCTCCCGAATAGGGGGGTGATAATGGGGTAATCAGTTTCTTCAAGACTATTGATCGTTAAAAAGTTTTTATGACTTTTGCTTTACTTTTGTGTCGTCTCACCGTGCTCTAACTCTCGTAAATATACTCGGATTGCCATATAAGTTATTTAAGTTTTTGACGTTTACTATGGCATGTGCGGTACTGAAAACGGAGCGTGTAGCATTTATAGGTCCTTTACAGGGACACTCAAAATAATCCCGTTACATTAAGCTTAATGAGGAAATAAGCGTTTGTGGTTTAGCTTAATTATTTTACACTATTTCAAACATAATGAAATTTATATACATTATCGAGGTGCACAGCAAGATGCCTACGTTAGAATATGACGTGTACAGCAGTTATCGTTTATTTACAGGATCACAGAAAAGATTTCGATTAAAGTGCAGTCTATAGCGAGAATTGCTGGAAATGCGTTTTATATTATGGTATGCGTTTCAAAACTATGTGCATACTACGTGGCATGTATAAATTCTATAGATTGTATACAGGACTACATAAAAAAATGCTTTAGCATTACTAAGTATGATTCTGAACTACTTAAACGTAGTTTTTAATTGTATTATGCATTTCAATGCTGAAATATAGTTAGTATATGAGATGTTTGTGAAATATAAGTGAAATCATATACAGGGCCTCTCAAAAAACTAGAAACATAGACAATTATGGATGATAATTTCTGGGAGTATCATTTTAGTAGTTTTAACCCTCTAAGTGTTTGGGGCGTAATATTCCGTTCACTAAGCTCCAATTTTCACAGCAATACAAGCAATATTTAAGATAATATAATTATATAGATTTAATGAATTTTAAATACATTGAAGAATGATTCATACTCTCAAGGATTACATTCATATTTGTAATTGAGTTTTTTTTATAATGTTGAAAGAATCATATTTTCTTAGCATTTAAAACAAAATGCAAAGAAAACAACATTACAATTTTACCCTTTTTCAAGACGCTCGGAGGGTTTTAAGCGTCTTTTAGCTTGCATTAAATTGTTAGCTTATTATGTGGCATCTTTAAAAATCCGTAGGTAATATAAAGGGTTGTACAAAAGAAGTCAGTTATGCTCGTCTATTGGTAGAAATTACCGAATCTGAATTTTCAACCTATTATACTTTTTAACACTTTCCAACAAGGTTGAAAAGTGTGTATGAATTCCGTTTGTCTCTCTACGTAAATACACTCTAACTCACGTAAATATACTCTGATTTTCTTGCAATTGAAAAGTGTTAATGGTGCTTACAATAGCATGTTCGGTATTGCATACAAAATGTACAACATTAATCTTTCACTCACAGGGGCTCTCAAAAGATTTTCATTACATTATGGTATATGAAGAAAAATCGTTTGGAGAGTATTTTTTATCACATTTGTCGTTTGGACGTTACCATTTGGACACACAACAGAAATGGGTTACTGTACTGTCTTTGAGCAATAATTGCTGGAAGTACGTTTTTGAATTTCGGCATGCGATTTTAAATTTACTTTTTTTTTTTTTTTTTTTTTTTTTTTTTTTTTTGCATGTTGTATAAAAATTCTATATTTCGTATACAGTGCTGCCCAAAATAATTCACTAAAAAGCAATTACCGTCCATAGACAGAAAAAGTACTCGAATCAGTTTGTGAAGCCCTGTTAAATGATCTATAGATTTGTATATAATCCAGATAGTATGCGACAATTTAGTTTAATTAGAAAACGCGTAACGCAATTTTGCTTTTCAACCATTAGTAATTTCCGTTAATAAACGGAAATATACTCGAATTTCTTGCATTGCCCTATATATTATCTACAGATTTTTATACATGTTACGTAATATGGTAAAATTTAATTCAGGCAAAAAATCGTTATAAACACACTTCCAGAAATTACCAGTCATAGCCTGAAATCAGTTTTTTTTTCAGTTTCAGTTCTTTACGTAACCCTGCATAATAGGATTTTCTAATAACATATTTTAGTACAGTAAAAATAAATAAAACTCCGAAATTGCATAACTCAATTAAAAAACTCCTTTAAGAAATTCATGCCCATACAAAGTAATGCTTACAAATTTTTTGTATAACCCTGTATATGATCTATAGAATTTATACGCACCACGTAATGTTCAAATAATAATAAAAAAAAAAACTTATACTATAGTTGAAAACGCATTTCAAACAACTATCGCTAATAGGCAGCAGTGTAACTGAATGTTTTGTGTGTCCCTGTAAATTAATGATAACTATGATACATGTTATATTCTACAGTAAGCAACTTGTAATGTTGCTGATGTCAGCTTCACTTTGCTTGGAATATTTTAATATCATTAAAATATGCTTCAAACAATTGTTTTTTACCATGAACCATTATACAACAAAGTTCTTTTGCATGAACCTGTAAATAATAATAAATGTCTTGCGAACCATATTCTACATAAAACATGTTTTAATACACTTGATGAATCCATATTAATTTTATTATGTTTTAAATATTGTAACACCATTAAAAGACACCGCTCTTATTCCCTATTGAGTGTAATTTAACGGAATTCTTTTGAGTATCTCTGTAAATAAACTAAAAATTCTCACATTCCATTAACAGTAGAAAACATATGCTATAGTAAACGTCAAAAACACATGTTAATTGCGTTAAATTTCAATCCATAAATAAAACAATTTTTGTCTTCGTAATAAAAATACTATTTTCATATTGGATAGTTTGACATGGTACGGATGCTTAGAAAAAGAAAAAGATCCAAACATTTGTGGCAAAGGATCGAATATGCCATATTGGACAGTTTGACATTGTAAATTTTAGAAAAAAGTGCATATTGGATACTTTGAAACAGTCATTATCTAAATTTCTAAGCAAGCTAAAGACGTGACGATTTTCAATAGTACGTATCATGCACAGTACAACAAAATGGCACAAAATAGGAAAGATGCATTTTTTCACATTGGATAGTTTGACATGGTAGCGACGATACGTGTAGAGCTGATATTATCTTTAGTAATTTTTTTCAAATAAAGAAAAACTTATAATAACTATTTAAAAATTGCGATGTTCAAATATGCCCCCAACTCACCTACATAAAAAGAAAACATTAACATTCTACAGAGGGTTGCCAGAAGTCTCATAGGATTGAAGAACCGAAAATGAACATCAACAAAAAAAGTTGTTAGAGGCATAGTACCAATAATAAAATAATTTTATATGTTGCATAAAAGAAATACAACTGGAGTAACTATCAAAAGCAGATGTATAATGTCTGGGTAACTTCTGCATAGCAACGAAATTAAGCATGAGAATAAAATATGAAAAATGCTGATAGGCGGTAAAGGATATCTTTTCTGTTATTTTAATGCAGCGCGTTGCGGTTAGAGAATTACAGGGATGGAAAGAAAAGTGACTGCTTAAGGGTCTTGTACTTTTAAACTCGTCGAAAATCAACAAAAATATTGAAATTTTGAATTAGTGTGTCTTCATTATTTTTTACATATATAAACATGAAATATTGGCTTTTAAATAAACAGATTGTGCTTTTAATATAATACATCAAGAAACTGAACTCTTTTACGTAACTTTTTTTATTGTTGAAATTAAAGCAGGTGTTTTTTTCTCTCCGTAAGTCATTGCGCGCATGATATCTTAAGAACGTATGTATGGATTGTTATGAAACTTGATATATATACTAAGCACATATGTATTTTTAAAATGGTCTACTCGTAAGTCAACATTTTTTCATTAAGTAGGTAAAAGAACTATTTTTCTAAAAAAAAAAAATAAAAAATATAAACTTTTTAATGAATTAAAATATACATAACTAAAAATATTACAACTGTAAATACATAAAAGTAGATGATTTTAAACACACATATTTGCTTAGTATCTATACCAAATTTCGTAACAATCCATACACACGCAACTCAAGATGTCATGCGCGCAATGACTTACGGAGTAAAAAAAGGAGATATTATAATATCAACAATACACAAATTCCGTGAAAGGGTAATCAGTTTCTAATGGTACAATATTACAAGGCACAATCTGTATAATCAATATTCAAAATATTACTTTTTTATATTAAAAGGTTTTGAAGATAAACTAATTCAAACTTTAAATTTTTTCGTTAATTGTCGTCGCGTTTAAAAGATACAAGAAACCTTCATTTTATAAAAGGAAAATACCGTTACAAAATAAATTGAATCGAAATACAGACTGATAATTAAAGTTAAAAATTTATAAAAAGATATAATTTTAAAATGGGGGATGAAAAGGGAAAACAATTAAAATGAATGTGTGACCATTTTTATTAGTTACCCACTGTAATATTTTTATATAATTATTTGTTCTACAATAAAAAATACCTTCATAACAACTAACCCTTTTTACAGTATATATATATATATATAATAAATTTTAAATCACAAATATATGAGGAAATTGATAAAGTTCTAAAGATGATTTAGAAATGAACATACGAAACCAGTATGTAAAATAAGAAACTATGAATGACTAACAGAATCGTCAGAGGACCTTGTGAATATCTATATCTATATCTATATCTATATCTATATATATCCAAAAACCAAACCAAAAATTCGAAACTACGGAACTGATCCAACAATAAATAAACTAAACCAAATGACAACTACAAAATAACTAAAAACAACTAACTTTAAAAACAACATACTTTAAAAACAACATACTTTAAAAACAACATACTTTAAAAACGGCAAACTTTAAAAACATTCAAACTAAAACCAGAAGAAATTGAATTCATGGAGACAGGCCGGCATGCACTTGCGACATGCAACTGCGGGGTTAAAACCAGTTTTTATGTGCACAACGCTCCCCAAACAACGCTCCCCATCTATATATATATATATATATATAATCATTCACAATATTGCAATTTTTGATGATGGTCGGTAATGTTTAATTAATGGTTATAAATGTATATATATATATATATATATAGATAGATACATATTTATTTCTTTATTTATTTATAGATATGTGTGTGTGTATAAAAAAATAAAAGTGTACACTGTTGTTAAACTTTTCCATTTCTTGTAAAAAAAACATGTTTGCTGCTTTTTTGTGCCTTTTAAACATTTTTACTTCAGAGTAGTAAAATGTTTATTCAGCATTATCATATATCTGCTGCGAGAACCAAAAGATAATTTTTAAAGTGAGAGGTAAATAAAAGAAAACGTTCAAGATTTTTTGTTTGTCTGAAAGTTGTTGAGAGAGTATAGAATTATACTTACTTTTTTAAAAGCTTTTTTACTGAAAGTAAAGATGTATTTATTTTTTATATTTAAGCAGTTTAAAATCACTTTCTGTTTAAAAATTTTCAACGAAAGCCCGTCAATTTAAATTATTTATTTCAAAGAATTCTTTTAATGTTCCCTTTTAAGCAATATCTACTAGAAAAATCCCTTAATAATAAGAAAAAAATATTTTAGTGACATTTTAATGTCGAAGAAATAATTATCCAAAAATAATACATTGGGTAACTAATTGAAATGTTATTGACGATAGACATTTGATAAATAAAATAAAATAATTCAAAATTAAACAGGTTATTATAAAAGTAGCCTCCTCCATGATTGCGTTCGTAGCCAATTTACAAAATTTGGAATATTTAAAAGTGTACGTTTTTGCGCTATAACTTAGAAAATATTAAAAACAAGGGAAAAACTGAAACGAAAAAAAAATACGTTTCCATTGAACATTTACGTTATTTTAATCCCTATTGTAAGTCTCTTATTAAAAGTAGGTTATTTGTGTGTTTTATCAAGGGTGGGTTATCGTAATAAATTCAATTTCCTTGTTGTGAAATTAGAGTTGTAATTCTATTGCCGTAACTTTATTATTGTAACACCATTGTTACACTATAAAAAAAAATGGTAACGTTCCATGTAAAATCCAGGAACGTTTCGCCTTTTCTCAGGTTTTCAGAATAATTTAGCTCTTTCCTGTGAAATTCTGGTTTTCTTATCTGAAACGTTCCTGAACAAAAGTTGGAAACAGCAAAACGCTGCGGCCGCCATTTATTATTTTTTTGCTATAATCCGTTGCTCGCGCGCGAGTGTCGAAAACGAATTCCTTAAATGAATGTAAAAAAAGCAATATGGAATGCAAATAAATCAATAGACGACATAATCCTTTACGTCTCTATTGTCAAGACAATTCAGATGAAAATACAATACCTCTGTGACATCGCTAAGAGATTATCTCTCGTACTTGTCTGTGGAATGTTTAACGAGCAGACCATGTAAAAAAATACACCTATTATTTGGATCTCCATTAACCAGGGGACCATCAAACATGATTTTCACCGATTTTGATTAATTTAAAGTATGTTTTAGAGTTCTTATCCTCTTGGGGACGAGCGACACGTATACGTGACGGAAATAGGCCTAAGGATCCTCGTTTATCCTCACCAGTAAAATTTTACTGTAAAATTTGCCTTATTTAATTCGAGCATTTTCCTGATTTGAATAAGCACAAACTTCTGTTTTTTAAAACCGGTAGCAAAGTAATAAACATTTCGTAAAAGGCTCCCGTCGCGAAGGGGTTATCTCTAATTATTCTTGTGAAAGGATTTCTTCAAATGGGCCTTAGATTTTCAGAAATTAGATGCCGAGGTTTAGCATGCGTTTCAAATACCCATTATTTTGCAGCTCTCAACGTGTCTTTCGTGGTGTGGACGCAAAAGTCTCGCACGCCACCCGTACGGCCCGAGTTCGATGCTACCTCTTGACTTTTTTTTTCTTTTTTAATTAATTTTACATTTTAACACTTTATTACAATTTGATTACAATTTGATATATATTTGACACTTTGAATTGCTGCAAATTTGAATTTTTTTTTCGGAAAAAAATATACAATTACGTTTAGGTTTTTTTTTTTTTTTTTTTTTTCATGAAAATTTATATGTATTTTATCTAACTTGTAAACTAACATAATTACTGACGAAAATCCAAAATATTTTATGTCTAGATTTTTTTTCTAATTATTATTTACATTTATATATTTTTATATTTTAAGCAAAGTTCAGAAACAATATATCATATATATATTTACTTTATTGAATTGTAACTGAAAATTTATTTTTTCGTGTAAATTATAAATAATAATTTTGATGTCAATTTCAAAATATTTTTTCGTTCTAACAAATAATGATAATAAAGCGAAAATTGTCAACTGGAAATGTAAAAATCGTCTGCGGATCCCGCATGCTGTGAAATGTCAGTAATGTTTTGCTGTCAACAGAAATATTCCTGGTATTTCGCAGGAAACTTACTGGCATTTCTGTAGAAAGTTTTTAACATATATAGTAAAGTTCCAGTCATTTTCAAGAAATGTTTCTTGGAAATAATGGGCAACTCAGCTGCCCATTTTTCCCCAGGAACGTTGCGGAATTTTTTTACAGTGTATAACTCTGCTGTTTTCACTTTATTGTCGTCAGTATCACACTTCTTTGTGATTTTTTCTTGATATTTCAACCCGTAAAAAAAATGGTGTGGCCGTGGGTTGACACTGAAGGCTTACACTGATGATCTGCAACACTGAAAATGCAGGAATATTGCATAGACATCGAAAAATGGACTCATGCGCAAACATACACGTAAAGACAGCATAGAGACACAAATCAAAAATACAAATTACTTCTACTGTATTTCTTTCCCAAAGATTCAGCAAAAGAAAGTAGAAATGGTAAGCATGCTTGGGAGCCTCCTTCTTCGAACTCTCCTGTCTTGCAAAGTTTCAGTAGACTGACCGCATAAAAAACCGACTCAACACATCAACGGAATTACTCTGATATATTGTATTCTGATCGCGTATTAAAATTTAAGGAAAATCGGCACGGCAGAACTAGGTCAATAATCGATTGAAGCATTTGACCCAGAGATAAATACATGAAACGAAATTAAATGGAAGTGTATCGTAAACCCTATCATTGTCGTTTTGTAAACCCTACCCTGAAAATAGGACTTTTGACATTTTTTATTATCATTATAATTGTAAAATAATGTCCAATTCTGATGGAACACTCACACAAGATGTATTTAGTTTAAGGTAAAAAATTCTAAATGTAGTTAAATTTATAGATGATATAAAATGAATAAAATAAATCTTACCATTTCGCCTTATTTATGGTATAGAACAAATGCAAATGTCAGTTTCTTTTAAACATGCCATTATTATAATCACGAGAGCATTATTGCTCGAATCGCACTACCTGCTGAATAATATATACACTGATGGAAAAAAAACCCAACACCAAGAAAAAATTATTGTAGAGTAATGAAAATTGGACAATTCATTTGTCTTGTTAACATGTTTAATTGATTAGTTTTTGAAGATCACAGGTTAATTGAAGCTCAATAAAATGCATTTCAAATGTGAAATGCTGTTGCATTAATAGCCGGTGTAACCTCCAGAATTTTGAATACAAGCCTACAAACGTGCATGCATTGTGTCAGACAGGTGCCGAATGTCACTTTGTGATGTGCAGTTCAATGCTTGTTGTACTTGTTGTGTCAATACTGGGATTGCCATTGCTGGCTGTGGATGATACTGGAGTTGATATCCCATACGTGCTCAATGGAAGACATATCTGGTGATCTCGCAGGCCACGGTAACATGTCGACACTCTATAGAGCACGTTGCATTATAACAGGGGTATGAGGGCGAGGGTTATACTGTTGTAAAACTCCCCCTTGAATGCTGTTTAAGAATGGCAGCACTACAGGTTGAATTGCCAGGCTGACGTACAAATTTTGCAGTCAGTGTGTTTGGTATAACCACGAGAGTGCTCCTGCTGTGATAGGAAATTCCTATGTAGGAAACTCCATCTCTCCAACTCTATGTAGGACTCCAGATGTAGGACCAGTGTCTCAAGGTCGCAGAATGTTTGGTTGCAACCATTCGCTTGATCACCTTCTGACCAATACACGGATATCACTAGCGCCAAGGCAGAACCTGCTTTCATCAGAAAACACAACTGACCTCGACTCCGTCCTCCAATGAGCTCAGGATTGACACCAGTGGCGTTGCAAACGGCAATGGCTTAGTGTCAGTGGAATGCACGCTACAGGGCTCCTGGCTCGGAGCTGTCCTTGAAGTAACCGATTTCTAACAGTTATTTGTGTCACTGTGGTACCAACCAGCCTAAATTTCTACCGTAGACACAGTACGATGCGCATCAGCCTTACGCTGAATACGGCGCTCATTCCCCTCAGTAGCGCCACGAGGCCGCCCGGAACCCAGACTTCTTGATGCAGTGCCATCCTTTGACCACTGCTTCCAACAGTGATGCACAGTGGATATATTTTGGCCAAGTCTTTCTGCAATATCGCGGAAAGAAAATCCACCTTCTCGTAGCCCTACTATACGACCTCATTCAAACTCGGTGAACTGTTGACAATGGCTTCTGCGTCTTCTTAAAAGCATTCTTTGCTAACATCACCTCAATACGTCAAATTTCGAAGATAAATGACGATCACGAATTTTACAGCACGCATTTAAAGAAAACCTCATTTGCAACTTCTGAGTGGCGATAATAGCGCCACTCTTATGTGAGAAGCGCGAAATTTGGATCGATGTCATCTTATAGATATATATAAACACGTCTACCAAATTTCGTTTAACTAACACAAGTCTTTCTCGGTGTTGGGATATTTTTTTTTCCGTCAGTGTATATATTTAAAGCAAAATCACATCGTTTAGATACGATTATAGTGAAATGTGAAAATTAATTAACGTTAATTTTTTTAATGAGTCAGTTTTATAGAAAGCCACTATTCAAAATATGGGATGACAACCCGTGTATATAGAATTGAGAAAATGAGATAGTATGAATCATTTGCGTGTAGTCTTCAACAACCATGGTACTGAAAAATGTAAAAATTGTATAATTTGAATCATATATAGTAAATTGGACTGAATCACAGTAGGACATTGCATTTTTTGAAATTAAAATGTCTGTTTTTTCTTTTAAAAACTGTATATGAGTAAATGAGAATCTTCATATTTGTAAAACGTTATACATGGTAAGAAAGTGAAATCATCTGAAAAAAAAAAAAAAAAAAAAAAAAAAAAAAAACGTAATGTGTTTGTTTTAAGCAATAATTAATGCAACACCTAATTATAATTCATTTTATAAAAATTTTGATTTAGCTAAATATATAGAGAGATATATATCATTAAAATGAAATCACAAAAGTAAAAATTAATGAAAAAATAATTGAAATTATAAATACAGGAAATTATAAATACAAAAATAGGAAACTATTAATAGCTTATAGATTACTTAGAGGAACTTCATAAACATTATTCCTAATAAATATGTGTTATTTTTTCCAAAAATTGCCTACAATCAGTGGCGTGGCGTCCGGTCATCGCTGGATGCGGCGATGACCAAGCAATATTTTAAAACTCTTAATAAGCTTTTAAAACTCTACGATCCAGTTTTAGCAGAACATTTGGAGTTCATGTATAAGTGAAGGTAAGATTTAAAGTTTCTTTTTTGAACATTCAACCATTGAATTTTAGAGTTAATAATTTTTCACCACAAACTTAAATAATTGCGATGACCACCGAAACTTTTCACGCCACGCCACTGCCTACAATAGGGTTTATATATATAAGGATAGAGGACAAAAAAAGAATTACCAAATTAAAAATATAACATATATACTGAGCTTTAAAAATTGGACGATTGCACCATAAAATAAATTAAAAATTATGTATTTAAAATAAAATACACTATTTAAAGTACACACATTAAAAATATACATTAAAACATCAACGTTTTGTTTCGCATCTGCGAACGTCTTCAGGATGATACACTAGTCTACATATCACACACAAGTCTACATTTTTTCAAGAATGACATCTCAGAGTCCCTGACGACCTTTTCCAGAGGGCGCACCAAACGTCACAAAGTTTCCAAGGCAACGAAAAGGAGGAAATCAATCCAGCTATGGATGATTGGACGGGGGTGGGCGTGGATAAATGGAACTGACTCCAAAAACGGTTTATAACATATTGTGCCAAGCTTTATGTATTCTGCAGGATAAATTATTGTTACAGGTGTGCTGTCCAAGCTTAATAATCCTAATGGATTCTAAAATTTTGTTTAGGTATGGATTCTTGCACGGAATTATGATTCTTGCTTCATCAAAGATAACTCTGCTCCCATCATTAGCAAAACAAAATCTTGCGAGAGCTGTATTTTGTTTCGATTGTGAAATGTTCCGCTTGTGCTCTTTCAACCTTTCTGAAAATATATTTTAGTTTCGCTGATATACACTAAACTTTCTTTATTTTGGGGGGTAATCGGAATTTCCTACACACCAGCTTTTTGATGATTCAAGATTTTATCTATATTATTACTAACAATTTGAATCAGGTAAGGGGTGTGGGAGAGCTACTACTTTTATATTGAATGATTGAAGGATCTGCTTTAATTTTTCATATAAAATTGGAACATAATGCATTACTTCTGTACTTGATAGGTAAAGTATTAACAAACCTCGGGCCTGATTGATCACAATCAAAAAACTGGTGTGTATGAAATTCCGATTACCCTCCCAAATGAAGAAAGATTAGTGTATATAAACGAAACTAAAACAAAATTTTCAGAAGGGTTGAAAGAGCACAAGAGGGTCATTTCACAATCGAAACAAAATACAGCTCTCGCAAGATTTTGTTTTGCTAATGATGAGAGAAGAGTTATCTTTGATGAAGCAAGAATCATAATTCCGTGGAAGAATCCATACCTAAACAAAATTTTAGAATCCATTAGGATTATTAAGCTTGGACAGCACACCTTTAACGATAATTTATCCTACAGCATACATAAAATTTGGCACGATACGTTATAAACCGTTTTTGGAGTCAGTTCCATTTATCACACCCACCTCCTCTTCCATAGCTGGATTGGCTTCCTCCTTTTCGTTGCTATGGCAACTTTGTGACGTTTGGTGCGCCCTCTAGATAATGTCATCAGGGACTCTGAGATGTTTGCCTCCATTGTTGAAAAATTTTAGACTTGTGTGTGATATGTAGACTTGTGTATCATCCTGAAGACGTTCGCAGATGCGCAACGAAACGTTGATGTTTTAATGTATATTTTTAATGTGTGTACCTTTTAACAAATAGTGTATTTTATTTTAAATACATAAATTTTAATATATACCGAGATTGGTTAAATCCATTTATTGAATCTTTGTGATGATAACAATGCAAAATCTAATGGAATTTCCTATGAAGAGGTATCAGATAACTACAGAGTAGAATTGTATATATATATATATATATATATATATATATGTGTGTGTGTGTGTGTGTGTATGTATGTATGTATGTATGTATGTATGCTTGTCAATAATTCCGCAATTTTAAATGATATTTGTTATTTGATTATGTTGTTGAAAAATTTACTTTATGTTTTGTTTTGATTGAAAATGTTATTGATTTTCAAAAAACATAAAGCTACAATTTCTCTTTGTCACACCATTGATAGAACTACTATGTTTCAAACAAGAATAAAGTAAGAAAATTTTGAAAATAAAAGTTGTCTGTTTACTGACATGTAATGTACAGAAACTGCTGAAAACAAGTATTAAAAGACACTCAGTGGCGTAGGATTTCTTAATACTTTTAGGTGCTTACGTATTACACGAGGGAGGAAGATACGAAAGGAATATAAATAAATACATTTAAAAAACATGTTATTGCTTTCATTTATATACAAAAGAAACTATTGGATTCGCGCATAATATCGATTTCAAGTTTTGGACGGACTTAAAGGTTTTAGAAACTCCTGAATATGAAGTTCTTGAATACGACTTGACAGTTTTTCGGAAATGTCTGCCCATGAGACCGTCTGTGTGACTGTCTGTATGTCACACCAATTTGCTGTGGACTCAAACTAACAACCTACCCCACGGAATTTAAGAAAACTTCAGATTCATTTGGACTTTGACATAAGTTTGTGTTTTCTAGGTTTTGATATATATATGCCAATAGGTGATGCTTGATGATGCCTTTTTCCCGCTTTCGAAACAGTTGTCTCAAGATCTAATCATGAATCTTCATTTTATGGTATAACATGGCAGAAATAGATTTTGATGCGTTTTTCGCGTATATCACTCATCAGGTGGCGCTACTATGATGCGTTTTTTATATCGCAAAATCTAATGAATGGAATTAAAAAATAATTCATGTTATGTTAGATTTTGACATAATTAGATGGTGATTCAATTTTGACTTTGAACAACACACTGAGAGGCTTTTATATTCTGTGCTTGGGGGAATATTCATAATCTTATCCACAATGAATTCATGCAGTTTAGCAAGCAGCATTTTAAAAATAATGTAAGAAGCATATGTAATGTCCTACATAATGTAATGCTTATACGTATGTGGACGAGTTTCAAGAACAAGAGTCCAGTTTTAAGAATAAATATAATTTTGTGTCCGCAAATAGATATTTTAGTTATTTAATTTAAACGATGTAGGGAGAAACTGTATAACAGATGATTTATGAACAAGTTAATTTCTTGCACAATTAATCATATTTATTGACATTATTTATGCATATGAAAGTCCCTTTTTTTATCACAAATAACTAGATTTATTAGTAACTTAATACATTACATTCATACCCACATCCATACTTCTTTTCATAGAAACATCTTGCTGCACCTATTGTATATGATTTCATGCATTTTGCTAGTACGATCATTCATTTATAATGTAAACTAAGCAAATGCATTAATCCATATATTCCGAAATGTAATTTTTGAGTTTCTTTGCATTTTACATAAACCGATCTTTCCATTGACATCTGTTATTAATGCTACAGGGAAAGTTTAATATTTATTGTTTAATTATTATTTGTTTTTGCCTGACGTGAGAGTTTATGAGAGAACATCAAATCTAATAATTAGAATTCATGCCGAAATCAGACTAAGTGTGGATTGTTAGAAATACTGAATTGTTATTAATTATTGGAAAAATAAATTGCTGTTAACTTTATATTCTTTGTTTCTGGCCTAGGTGATAAAGGTAGAGTTTGTATAGTTTAAAATTTGGAATATCAATGTAGCAGTATTCTCTTTATTACATCATAAATTTCTTTCGTTAACTATGTCAAACACTGCTTTTTTTTAAACTGGTGATACTAATCCCAATAAAACGGGTTGGCAGTATATCCTGCATAGGGGAATACATGGGTTGCTTACTTATATTATAATCTTCATACTTACATAAATATATGAAGACTACGGACCATGAAGCTGTTAAATGACACAATGAACATTTTGATAGAATGAGTTGTAAATTTCCAAAGTCTTTATTTGCATTTATTGTCAAATGCCTCCTTTATCAATTAAAATCTCTGTGGTTATTTTTTTTTTCAGTTAGTATTTTAACAAATGGCATAAGACCATTGATTATCTTCAATCATACGATTAAATCTTTTATTTATTTTGTCACATACCACCTTCATCATGCGAGTTCTTTATAAATATTAGTGGACTGAACCCGGGATTCCCGTGTTACAGATCATAGATGACAACAACTTAAATACAACATATGAAAAAAAAAAGTTTATCTAAATCTAAGAGATTTTTTTACATTGAACGGAACTGATTGCTAAAGAAATGGTTGTATTCTAATTAGTCTAAAGTTGCATAGTTTATTTTCAATAAGCTTCAAAAATATAAGAATTATTTAAAAGCGGTCTTCAGTTAGCCTAGGCTGTTTACAAAGTAACACTATTTTTCAATTAGCCTACGACATATAAATTTTAAATACTAGTTTAATGATTAATATTCATGCTTACGATTAAAGCGAAATATCATTAAACTAGTTAAAAACAGCAAATAGGTCACTTTCTCAGTATAATCAACTTACATTAAATGTGTAAATTACATTTAGCATTAATGTTGTAATATTATATTACGTAAATATATAGGCCTAAAAATGTGTTATCTTTCATAGTTACATATTTACTTAAGGTAAAACATTTTATTCTTGTTTTATAAATTTATTCAAATTTTATGTAACCCAAAAATGAGTATACATTAGCAAAATTAATTAGAGACCTTTCTAAATAATTAATTGCACATGTGTATAATATTTTAAACTATTTTAATCTGACTATTTTTGTTTGCTCTATATTATATGCATTTCCACCTCAAAGTAAATTATATCTGCCTATTATTAAATATACCGGGGGGTATAAAACTGACATGTTGATTAATGAAGCACGCAATCTGTAGCAATTAAATTTTCATAAACTAATAATGAAAGAAATTACCAATTCAGATTATTTAATGATGTTGTGAAGTTATACTGGAAACATTTATTAAGATAATATTTGCATTAAATTGTTTTAAATTTCATAATAAGTTTGATATGACTTTTTAGTTGTATTAAAAAGCATCTCCAATATGATATAGAAAAATGAATAATACATTTATTTACATATATTGGCGAGAAATACTCTTAGATATTAATTTACGTATCCTTTTGTAACTTTGATTCATTTAGGAAAGTACATAGAAGTAATTTCGAGTTAACCCCAAGAGTCATTATTAAAACTTTCAAAACCTTCGAAAAATGTCCAATAGTTAAGTTGCAGATATTCATTAAAGCATTTGAATAGTTTGAATATATCTAAAAACACTAATGGAATTTTAAAAAAGCAAATTTATTTTTTCTCTACACGAATGAATTAATAACTTATAATAACTTATCTCCTTATATGTTTTACTAGTAAATAAAAGAGGGCGTATGTTTCCCGTGATTCATATTTCAGAAAGATACAACACTACATAAAATATGTCATAACTCAAAGAATATTTTAATGTAATTGAATGTCGCTACGGCAAAAAACATTTACACACAAAACCACGGGTTAAAAGAGTATTTACAAGATACATATAACATTGTAATAAAAAATATTTATTACATTAAACTCGATTTATTATAAAATGTGATTCGATAAAAATATTAGACTTACAAACAGATAAAAAAAGCGATGTTTTTAATAATTCTATTCAAGCAAGCCTGATTAAGCCAAAGAGAGTGTCTGAGCTTGATATTCTGTTACCTCCACTCCCCAAAACTTTTCCTTACACTTTCACAAAAATTTAACATTTTCTATGACTTAGAATACATATATGGAAACATAAATACTCATTTAGATAAACATAGTGATAGAAAGATCATAGCGATTCCTTTTTTATTTTATTCCAATCTAAAAGTAGAAAATATTTATTATATTGAGTAAAAGTTGAAAGCACAATGACCTTAGCTTATTTCAAAATGAAGTAACCAGAGATGTGCATTGAACATACAAATCGAGATAAAATAAACAATCAAGGCTCTAATTCTAATCTTTGTAATGAGAGAATGAAAATTCAGGGAAAGGTACATTACATTGACACAAACGTACGATTTTATATAAACAATTGCTAATAGGAAATTACTTTTTAAGCTAAACATCATGTCGGAAACATCTGTGTGCTTTAAATCAATATATGCTTTCACGTCAAATGAACTATATTGCTGGGGTCGCATTATATAGGTAAAAGTTTATTGTTCGTACCAGAATCTTTAATCAGTAATTTTTATAATCATTTTACTTAACGTATGTTATAGAAAGATGTGATGAAGATAATATTTTAAAAATAGCGGTAGGAACAATACAATTTTCCCTATATAATGGGAATAATGATATTAAAAAATGCCTTCAAGTGAAAAGGAGAATTTTTCTGTAGCGCCGTTGTTTATAATCACAGTGAGTTAATTTGTCTGCCGATTGATAGCGTGGCATTTTTTACGGTTGAGCATATGTAGTGAGCGGCTTTACTTCATTTTATTTATTCTTGAAAAGCTGTTATGTATGATCGGATGAATGATATAATCCACCAGATTAGCACAACGAGTTGCTGTTTAAATTCTGAGGCTTAAACAGGCCATAAAAAATAAGTGCAGAGGCAAGCTCATTAAAGGAATAGTTTTACTACAGGATAATGTTAGGCCACATTTCGCCATTTAGACTCTGATAAAACTTCGGAGAGAGGTCTTGAAACATCCTCAATACAGCTCTGATATCTCCCCATCTAGCAGCCATACTTTCGGCTCCTTAAAAAGCATTGGAAGGTCATCGGTTCATATATGAGGAGGAAGTGCAAGGCAGGAAAACTGGATCCATAAGCAACCCCGGAGTTTCTACACTCAAGTCATGCCTACGGTCTGGGTTTAATGCATCAATGTCAATGGCAAGCATATTTAACTGTAATGTTACACATGCATTGTAATTTCTATATTCTGCAGTTAAATTATTATGAAATTAAATATGCTTTAAATGTAACCGTTGTTTCTTTTCATTTAAACGCCCCTTATATAATAATATACTTCCAAATAAAATCAATGCCATATCTGTCACCGATATCATCTTATACAAATTTATATTTTTATTTCGTGGGCAAATGGATGCCTTAATTCAAATAGCGGCCGTGTACAAAATTCAGAAATTTACGTCATCTAGATGCGTTTGTAGTAAGATATTTCTGTTTTGTCAATGAAAACGCATATTTCTTGTTGCATCTTATGTCGATTTCACACACCTTAGCATTTTGCTCTTATCTGGCATCAAAGTGCGTTAAACACAGGACATCGAAATGCTTTCATTACTCGAAAACAGTGTCCTAAACATACATTTCTATTTGTAAACTAAAACAAACTGGTATTATCAAACTAAAATGACACATTTATTCTCTGATTTTTATTTTGCCAATCCTTTTGAAGAGGCTTGAAAATTGTTGAGAATCATTTCGACACAATTGTGTATGAATGAAATAGTTTAATCTAAGCACAGGGATGTTTTTTTAACGTGATTTTAATTTCAATGACATAATATGATTTCTTTTTACTGAGGATGATTTAAGAACCTTATGAACTTAAACTTTGTATAGTAAACATGAGAAGTCAATGTAAATCACGCTACTGAGAACAGTAGCCATGAAACTTCGCAGTTTCCTGAATTAAAAGGCTCCTCGGGATCGAATGTTTTTAAGATATAAAACGACATCATCTTCGTGGGTAAAAGATTTTCTTCCCTTAAAGATTGTTTTTAAATTTAAGAACTGGTGGAATGAAAAATATTTGAAAATGATGTCATTTTGGCATTTTAATAGAAAAATGTAGCAATTTCATGATTTTAAATGTTTTTTCTTTTAAAAATGATATTGTTTCGTTTTTAGAGCCCTTGATGATTCAAGAAAATACCACTGAATAAAAAAATATATTTGCTTTTTGGACCATTAAAAGATACTAATCTCCATTATGATCTTCGGAGCTAACATTTTCCTTTTGCTTACAAAAAATAAAATATCCCAAGTGCACCATTTTGTAGAATTAACGCCAGAAACACAATAAATAAAAAAAAATACATAGAAACGAATATATTTTTTCAAATAGCTAGCGTAGTTAATTTAATATTGAACAACTTTCATTTAACAAAATAGTTACTAAAATTGGTTCAATAGAACGCCCGCGCAGAGGGGAAAATATGACTAATATATTCAATATATGCATTTTCGGATTTTAAGGTTCAGGTTAAAAATAATCAATGTTCCATCTTGTTTAATTTCCCTAAAAATGTATTCAAACTTCGTGTATAAGGGAATACAATTAATTTTTGAAACAATAACACCCCCATGTTATTTTAAATCAGTAAAAAAGAATATAATTACAAACTTCATCTATTTGTGCTTCGTTATTTATAGATAAAAATTATTTTACAAAACTTCATCACATGCAAATAAATCATAATAATTAAACGAAACTATTTTTAATGTCATTATGCAATAGTTGCTAATTTCGAATAGGCAATTAAAAATGTGTAAATCGAACTACATTTTTCAGAAAATTGATTTAATGGTACGAAGGAAGCATGACGAAAATTTAGTATTAACATAAAATGTCAGCAAGAATAGTTCAGTTCATTTCCACAAATCACAAACATAATGATGTGTCTCAACACCAGCATAATCAAGATAGGTCTACACAGAGAAAAGTAAATTTTTCACATGAACCTCTCAATCCTTTTTTCATTACAGACGTTTTATGGTCGTATAGACTGGTATAGCAAAGGACCTGCAGTCTATTTCAGACGACTAATTAAAAAGGATATTTTCTCTTAAGTGATCGATTCATTCTTTGATTGCCCGTCTACACAATGTATCAGTTTCGGCTATTTATTTTTTCGGGTGAAAGTGTGGCATAGTTTTGTTTTTGTCCTTCCAATCGATGGTCCTTGTTGGCTGTTCCTCAGTACTGAACTCTATTTAAAACAGTTCTTGTGGGAATATTGGGATAGAACAGAAGATGTGTCGAGTTTTGAACCCGTATTTGAAGATTTATTTTATTACTGGTGACAGAGTAACCAAGTCTCATATGATGAAGTTGGACTGGCGATAACTTTCTACTGGTACCTTCACCATTTTACAAGTTAGTACAGCAACAGTAAATGATTAACTTCAAGTCAGACGATTAAGCAAAACTTCTTCACAAGATTTTATTTGAACAAATGGGAGGTTTTTTCCGAAATAGGCAACCCAAGTAGCACAGTTTTTACCCATCGTTTATAGTTTGTGGTAATCATTTTAAAAATGGTAGGATTGTGAATCCTATGGTTTCCAAGTGACTGGAAAATGCTAAGTGTAGAGTTATTTCTTATTTCGAACGTGTCTGAGCACGATTATAAGCAGTGATCGGTTGGACCTTTTTTAGGCCTTTGTTGTCATTTGCCTCGTTGGCTGATGGTAAGGTAAAGCGGACATATCGTACTATGGGCCAACATGGAAATACAATCGTCCAACATTTTGCAAAAGTTGCAACAACCATTTTGTTCTACTTGGGAATGTGTCCTCAGCATTTTGTTGTAAACTGTATTGACTAAGGTTGAAGCATATCGTTATGAGGACGCAATTAAATCTTCACGGGAAAAAATTACTTCTACTTTGACGTAGTATCACACAGTCTTTGTAAACGTTAATTTAAATTTCGCCCTTTTGAACTTTGATGTACGGCCAACCATTTGGCACGAAACTAGCACACTCTATTCAACGTTGCGTAAGACTTCAGTTTGTTGTGCGGTGTACTGGTAGAGTACATTTCATCCAGTAGTAAAATTCTACGACCTTATATACCACATCAACACTGTTCCAAGCCTCGGTTTCCCTTGATGAAACTGGTTGCTGTTCAGTGGTTGCTAGCATGCGATGATTTTGTCCCTCAAATGTGTGTTTTAAATCTGTATATCAGACTATCACCTTGTCGGTAGCGGACTTGTCAATAGTAAACTGTATGGGACCCTGCAGAGACATTGCGTTAAGGTCGTTGACACAGTTCTATAATGTAAAACACAATAATAGACATTTGTTGTACTTTGAAAAGTTTCTAATTTCCTCACTGGGAACAAATAAAACTTCAACTTTCTAGTTATTTTGTATTTGTATCTAATTTATTTTAGTGTACAGATATTAAAAGTAGTAAAAATAATATTCCGTGTTGTATAGAACACAATAATTTTAAATTTTATGTAGAAAATTATGACATACTGGTTATGCATATTATCGACCCCGTAATTTTGACAAAAATACCCTTTTTATTATTGCAATGAATCGAAATCTAAATAAAAAAACGAAATTGAATTGTGAAATATTTATATTATTCTTAATCTCAATGTAAAAATATTACTTACAGTAAAGAATAAAAACTATTGCAAACTTATTTCGTGATTTTTATTCAAACACGAAAAATAAAAAAGTAAATATTTATCCAGACAACGCGCCCTTACGCCGAACAACGAACGACATAACCTGAAGGTCACTCTTGTGAAATTCTAAAGTAGTTTTTACTTCAAAGATTGTTGTATTTTTGTCAAGTAATGATTATAATAAGTGTAACGGTTAAGTGTTCTTTGTTTTGATGTCGTCTTTTTGTGTCTAATAAATGTCAGTGATTATCTTCAAATTAAGTACTATCTTTAGTGTGCGGTCTCACCCCCACAGATACATGATAAATTAAACAGACTATATATATATAATAGATTTATATAATATATATATATATATAGACAGCATATATAATAGATTTAGTATTTGAGACAGGTTTCCTTAAATACAATATCCTCAGAATCCACATATGGTAGCAAATATTAGTAACGATGCAATTAATGAATATTGTGGAAAACCACATTTCTGAATGATTGAAAGTAACATTGTAATTGTAAAAAACATTTATAAATCCAAACATTCAGTTTCAATAACGTAGCTAAATAACCAAGCGGATATTAATACTTAATACAATAATTAACTATAACTTAAAAGACATTTAAGCTAAATTCTAAATATCAAGGTTAACAAATAATTATTAATATAATACTGACGATTTTAAATTATGTTTCTAATTTTAACGCATAAAAGCATATAATATTACCATGTCTGTTAATCGAAGTATTAATTATTTAGCTTGATTCGCAATTGAAGAGTTAGATTATCCTCAAAAGAATAGCTGTAGACAATCCTTATTCCTTATTAAAGGCATATATTTTTTAATTCACTAATTCACTTGATGATAAGAAAAATTCATAAAAAAAATAGTTTTATAAACATGCGATTTGTAGTCGAAAATATCAAATGCAAAATGCTTTTGAAAAAAAAAATATTCGATTTCTAAATATCTTTATTTTTCTGTTAATATTTTTTTTCTGCTTTTCATAAGAAAACTTAAGTTGAGTTAGATAATAGCCACAAACCTTTTCTTCGATACACCATCATGATGGAGCCATTTACATTTCATAACATTCTGCACCGTCTAGATTTCTGGTATTTTTAACGTTTAACTGCAATTCCTTTTTTTTGTCATTTCTAATGATAAACGACGTATGTTCTTCATATGTTAAAGGAAGTCTCCAATTGTTCCATATGCTAAATTCTCAAAGTCTAGTATAGGGATGTTTATTCGTACTTTCTTCCAAACCGTTGGTTTTGTTATGTTACAGCAATTCAAATTGTAACAACTTTTGTTTTTAATAGACCGCAATTTCTTATTTAATATTACTATTTTTTGTGTGTGTGCCACAATTTGCCTTCTTTAAAGGCTTTTCGGAATACGCTTTTATCTACATTACAATGCGTTAATTATTTTTTTTTCTAAACTATTTAAAATAGATATATCTAAAATATAAACATTTAAAAATAAGGTAATAATTAACACTGCGGTCAGAAATCTAATGCAATACATCAGCGAAATACTTTATTATTCCTAATGTGTTTTTTGGCTTCGCAGTATTAAACGTGTTAAGATAAATAATTACCACATAGTTATTTTGTTTTATTTATCATTATGGAGCCATTTACTTCGGAAAATACTCGACATGGTCTCTATTCCTGGCATTGTTAATGTTTAATCTCATTTTTTCCGATTATAAACACAAACAACATTTACGAATCCCACTTAATCACGCATATATCAGTCTTCATATGTCAATTGAAGTCTTCACTTTCTCCATCTGCTAAATTTCCACCGCTCAATCAAAAGCTCTATTTTCGTATTCTCTTCCAATCCCACATTTTTATAATAATCTATAAAATCAAATTTTTCTATCCTTTTAACGATATGTTTCGTACTGTAACTCATTTTTCTATTTGAATTATCAATTTATGTTTGTTTATATAATGCTATGTCTTTTATTCGTTTTATCTGATTCATTCTATAAACCAAACATAATGCAGTAGAAAAAAAAAGAAAATGAAAATGAATATATTAAAAAAGATATATTATATAAATGATAACGTAGAATTATGAGGTAGATAATTAAGAATGTGTGAGAAACTATGAATGTGGTATCTCAAATTTTATACATACGGGGGGCGAACTGTCATTACTTTTGAGTAGCCACTATTCCAGAATTATATATTTTGCCTAATTTATTAAATTAGGCAAAATATATACATACATATTACATATATTTATTTGTCCTGCGATTAAGGATGATGAAGATCACCATTCCAAAATAATGGTTCTCAAGTTCTGCAATTTTATAACACAATGCTTGCTGTTCAGAATTAATCTCACACAAAAGTAAGGACCTGAAGCATACTGTAATTAATAGTATAGATAGCGAAATTAAATGTATAAAACAAATGTTGATATAGTTTTCTAAAAATTAATATCTGATTTTCATTCAATTATCCCAAGAACCGATCTGTTTACAAATTATCGATTAAGAGAAAAACGTCATTTGTGTTTTGATGAATTATTTTTACAGTATCCCTTTATTTAAAATTTTTGAAAAAAAATTCTGCGCATTTTTATGCATTTAAACATGCATTTTTTTAAAGTATAAAGATTCTGCTAGCATTACTACTTTTTTCAATTTTTATTTTTGCAAAGGAGCCACTGATGATCATGTGTTTTAATTGCAAATCACAAGATCATTCAATATCCTTTTCTTATTTCAAATAAACGATTTATTATGTAAAGAATGTTCATTCTGTTTTAAAATATTTACTCATTAATGAGAATAAATTCACTCTAAAAAATGACGAAAGTTATAAACAAGTAAAAAAGAAAATCAAGCTACCAGAAAAAAGATTTCAAAAAGATAAATTTAATTAATTATATAAATTTAATAATAAATTAAAATGAATTTGATTAAATTAAATTAAAATTAAGATTCATTAATTTTGTTTAAATATAAAATGAGATAAATATTAACAAAGATTTTGATTGTTTTATTTCAGTTCTGAAACATCTTCATTTTAAAGAAATACAGTGAGTGTCAAAAGTTTAACCCCAACATAAAATTTCAAAATAAAATTTTATTATTGACTGAAAGCTACTTTCCTTTTCACATAACCTACAAATTGTTGTTTTAAAAAGATATTTAACAGATTTATGCTTTAAAATTTATCACAAATAATGAAATTTATCAAAAGAAAAAAAAATTATTTAGTCAAAAGTTTAAGCAGATTATTTCTTTATTCTTTAGTAGAATAACAACAGAAAAATTAATGCTTGATTATTGCTTCATTCTGCTGAATTAATTTAAATATACGGTATTTCATCAATAAATGAGGTTCCGCATTTTTTCTGGTTCAGTTTTAAACCATGCGATCTCAATGGCATTTTTCAAATGTTTAACTGAACAATAATTGCTTTCCATTTGGATAAAATGCACGAATGAGAATGCCTCACAAATTTTTTATAGTGTTTAAATCAGGGCTATTTGGCGCTCATTTCAAAACAAATTCTTTTATTGACTTAATCCATGTTGAAGTTGAGTTTGAGGTATGGATAGAAGAATTATCATGTTGAAATAACACTTTTTCTCCCTCCAAAACCTCGGCAATATTGAGAAAATGATTGGCATCTGTGTCTTGATAGTTTTCAGAGTTGTCATGATCACTGATGAATGCTAGATATGTCTGACCATTGAAAGGAATAGCCGAACATACCGTTGCACAACCACAACCATGCTGCCAACTAAATATACTCCTAGGTTCTTTGCGGAGATCATGCCAATAGTTCTTAATCCCATTAGGGCCATCGAGGTTCCATTTGTTTTCATCACTGAATATGTCATTCAGCCACTTATCACCAAATAACACATGCTTTTTGGCCCACTGTAATCAAGTCTCTTTATGGTGTCGTTTCAGACATAGTAACTGAGCCATTTTACGGTTTTTGATGTATCCTATTCCAAAACTCTTCTATGAACGGTTTTTTCGATACTTGTCCGACAACTGCATGTCTTATTGGCGAAAGAGAGTAACTACCAGCTGAAGGGAAGACTGCGATGCGGTGGTCTTCGCACAAACCGCTCTGGTGGCCTGCCTGAACGGAATTTTCATTTGAAATCATTACCACGAGGAAAACTTGATGAATACTTCGTTTCTACCTTTTTAAACCACTTGCATATCAGAAACAGACTTATGTTTTCCTCTCATACTTCAGATATTTATAACTCCCTCCTCTTAAAAATTTCTCTACTTAGACGTTTTGCACTAATACAAAAACAACAACTGACTACTACTTACACATTCAGAAATCGTTCGCGTACACAATATAGTCGCTTACATCAGTTTGTAAAATTTGTATAAAAACGGTTTTGTGCTTAAACTTTTTGACACGGTTATTTTTCTTCTATTCTTAAACTCCCTGATTTGTAATAAAATTTAAAAGATTATTTTATTGAATATGGAGTTGAAACTGCTATTATTAACATGCACAAGACAGATATTAAAAAATTGAATATTGTACAATTATTGTGTAATTTGATATCCCTTCTGTGTAAAATTAAAATATCGATTACATATTAAGTACGCCAGTCGTGAATTGTAAGAAAAATTAAAAGAGAAAACAGAAATAAAAATTGAGACATTCACCTTTTAAAAACTAAAAGAGCTAGACTGGTGGTAAAAAAGGTACAAGTTTTCATTATATCATTATTCTACAATATACAGCTGTTTTTTCACTGAGTATCGTATATATAATGGCATCCTTTTTATTAATATTTAAACAAAAGTGAATTTTTTACCACATTTTTCTCATTTTTAAATGCAAAATATATCTTTTTTTCGTAGTATTGTATTTTGGATTCTGACGACACTTCAAATAGTACACTTAATTATTAAAAAACGTTATTACTTCCTATGAAGTTGAAACAATTCGACTTAATAGAGCAACGTTACCTCACGGCAATAAATGAAAACAGCACGTGACACAAAATCACAAAATATATAAATTTTCAAGATTATATTTATATTGACCGCAGCCGCTATTGAAGGTGATAAATGACCGTCGCTTTTGCTGCGAATTATATGATGATAATAAAAGTTATGTACCTCATTTTCCTTCATTGTTTATTATATTATTTAATTTTGATCGTTTACCGTTTTTTTTTTTTTTTTTTTTTTTTTTTTTTTTTTTTTTTTTTTTTTTTTTTTTAAACTACATCGTATATTTTGAATAATTTCCGTTTAATTTATTTACATACATTAGTTACATTGATTAATGCAGTAAACAGTATGTATGAATTTTTAAAGTTGTAGAGATTCTCGTTATTTGAATTAATTTTGGAACCGCATAAATTGGGCAGACGTTTAATTGAGGTTAAATGTCAGTAATATTATGAAACCTGTACTTGTAATACTTGTACTTGTTATAGTTGGAACTCCTTCATTATCGGGACATGCTGTTCTAAAACCAAGTGCCCCATATTGACTAGAATATAATGTGTTGATAAAAAAATGTAAATTTTCCGGCTGAAAAATTGCTACAGCAATTTGCTTAATATAGTTATTTTTAGAGCGGATTTTTCATCATTAACTTTTTTTTTCTCAGTCAATAAAAAAAAATTTTGTAGGATTATTTTGTGCACTCATTATTAATATCTTCTTGGGATGTTATTTTTTAAACGTAGCTTCAATAATAAAAATCGCCTAATGTTGCGAAAATAAAGTTTAAACTAATTAAAATATAGATATTATCAAATCATAAATTTTTCATGGACATTAATCTCAATATGCACCCTCATTAACGCCAATGGCTACAAAATTGTCTAGTTTTTTATAATTTGTACTTTTGCTTTAACGTTGCTCGATATTTTCACCTAGCCTTTATAAATGCTAATACAGTATATTACAGGTTAAAGTAGATATATGTTAAACATCGCCTAATGTTGGAAAATAAAGTGTAAATTATTAAAAACGTAGATTTTTTAAAATTATAAATTTATAATTGACATTATCTTAAAGATCCACACGTATTAACTCCAATGGCTACGAAATTTTTAATTTTTGCATAAATTGCTCTTTTGCTTTAACCCATTTTTGCCTGGCGTCCTAATTTTGGGACGCTTTCTTAAAAAAATTTCCATTACAAACTGAATTATGATATATTTTCAAAACTTTGTAAAATATATCCTTAGTATTTGTTTTCAATATTTATCCATAAATGGCAGTGCATTTTTAAGAATAAAAAGGTGAAATAAATGTTTGTTGTAGAGCAAAGTTGGATTTTCTTGAAATAAAATGGCGCGTAAGAAAAGGTAAGATATTTCTTTTATTTTTTTATCAATCATTTTGTAAGTGGTATTATTTATAAGATGAAACATTATTTTAGAATAAGTATTTTTGCATTTTTTCAAATTTCTATTTTTTGCTCGAATTTGAACCTTTATATATCGTCCCAATTTTGGGACGCTAGGCACGAATGGGTAGGGGTTTTCTCAGTTACTGTCTATGCATTAAATGTATGTTTTATGCCATTTATTTTGTTACAAAATGGTTACATACCACTCGAATTATTATTTGGTTATAAAATTATTATTCGCATTATTATTTGGCTATTCTTTGTTATTACTATAGGGGAACAGGGGCTGGGCTCTGTTCAAGAACAAGACACCCACACCTTCCTACCCTTAGGTATTAGCTTAGTAAAAATTTATATCATACAGTTATGTTTTGTACTTAGTTTAGTATTGGACATCCTGAGGTTACTAAAATATATACATCAGAACCTCGATTATCCGAAGTAACTGGGTCCGAAGCGACAGCGGATAATCAAATTTCCAGATAATCGAGAATTTATCAAAAATCATCTAGTTTGATATGCAACAACGTCATCGAACTGCTATTAGGACTATTTAAACTGCTTAATAAACATCTAAATTTAAATTATACATGAAAATAATTTTATTTTTTTAGAACAGGGACGTGTACACGGGGGGGGGGGGGTATAATCTTTACGGGATCGGATCTTGAGGGAGCTCAAGCTAATTTCAATGGAATTCGAAGAAAGGGGAACCAAAATACTTATCTGTACTCGTGGTTTGGAAGGGAACACTTGCATACTCAAGGAATGTATATATATATATATATATATATATAAAAGTTGGAAAAAATTTAGGATATCGACATCGGTTTACAGAGAGTTCCGGTTACACGAGGGTCGGATAATCGAATTTCTACTGTACCATATATACTCGTGTGTAAAGCGAAGAATTTTTGACAATTTTCTGCAAGTAAATTGGGGTGTAAATTTATACGCAAATCAATTACATATTAAAAAAAAAAAAAAAAAAAAAAAAAAAACCTTTGAATACTGCAAAAGTCTGATTTTTTATGTATATAAATAATAAAATAATATATAAAATATACAAATAATAATAATTTATTATTAAAAAAATTTCAATGATTTGTTTTTGTTTATTTACTAATTTTTCGCATCAATAAGTGAAATCTTTGGTTTGATTTTGTGCGAAATTGAAGTAAAAAATTAGGGAGTCGACATACGCGAGTTTTTGCATTCAAAACTTAATGGATCGGCGTATATGCGAGTATATACGGAATATATACTCTATTAGTAATTATTGTTTATTATAAATTTTTACTATATAAATTTTTACTATGCCAATGGCTAATGGTGAGGAGGAAGGGGTCTTGTTCTTGAGCCTCCCCCTCCCCCCTTATAGTAATAATAAAGAAAATTTTATAGTCAAATAATAAAACGAATGATATATAACCTTTTTGAAACATATTAAATGGCATAAAACATAGATATAATGCTTAGACAGTAACGGAGAAAACCCCTACCTTTTCGTACCAAAATTGGGACGTTTAGATTTTTGTATGTTAAATAAATATTTTTTCAAAGAGAATTTTTTTATTATTTTTTACGTTCATTTTACACCTTTTACTATAATTAAGCACAATATTGAGTTGAAAAAAAAATTCAGGCAATAATGGGTTAAAGTTACTGGATAATTTTAACATAAAACCAGTAGCCTTTGTAAATGTTAATGTAGTATATTAAATTTTAATGCAGTTCAATGTAAAACATCACCTAACTTTACGAAAATAAAGTTTAAATCAATAAAAATTTATATATTATCAAATCGTAAATTTATAATGGACATTAGCTTAAAGATCTACCCGCATTACCGCCAACGGCTATGAAATTTTACATTTTGGTATCATTAGCTCTTTTGCTTTTACGTTACGGATAATTTCCCCTAAGACCAATACATTTGCAAAGATTAATGTAGTTGCAGTGTGCATTGCAGTAAACCATTGTGTAAAAAAACATTGTGTAAAATACATGCAACATAATTAGTTATTATTAGAATTTTTTTATTTATATTTACGATTTTTTGACATAAAGGTGTTAAAGTAATAAAATACGATTAAAGTAATAAAATTAAAGTAATAAAATACGATTAAAGTAATAAAATTAAAGTAATAAAATACGATTACTTGCAAAAGCATTTTATGGATGTTTAACACACAATATAAGTCATAGGGACACATGTAATTTTTTCGAATAAGTACATTTTTATAATTAAAGTACATCATCTGGGTCTTAAGCCTACTAGTAAGTTATGAATGTGAATCAGCCAAAATGGATTAGTTTTCTATAGCGCACTTATACTAATATTAACCGCCAGATCCTATAATAAATGACAGTACTTTGGTTGTGGATAGAATATCGATAATAACTGTTTTCCCTTTATGGTCGTTTGTTTATTTATTTTCGCCCGTTATTTGATATATATTCTCTACGACCAATTCATTTTGATGGGTGACCTTAACTAAAAAATTTTGAGACACATTCAATCCATCCTTTTTAAAAAGGAAAACGGCTAGAAATAAAGTTGAATATTTTAACAAACTAATAATGTTAGATTTTTCTGTTTTCTTTTATTTCTAAATGTTCATTTAAAATTTCAGTAAAAATTCAGAAAACATATATATATATATATATATATATATATATATATATGTATGTATGTATGCATGTATATATATATATATATGTATGTATGTATGTATGTATATATATATGTAGGTATGTATGTATGTATGTATGTATGTATGCATGTATGCATGTATAATAAAAAATAAAATAAATAGTACGTAAATAATAATATAAATTTAAATTTCTGATTGTTTTTTAATTTATGGCACAAAGTTCTAGCTAAATTAATGTTAAATCTATATGAATAAAGAAAGATATTTTTCTATTAGCCCAATGGTAGGGGAGGAAAAAAAGGCTGAATTCGGAATTAATTAGGGGAAAGCTGGAAATTGTTTTAATCCATTTAGTTTAGGTCTAGAATGAATATGCGAAGTTTTCCCCCTCGTAGCATGAGAGCGTTAGAATATATGTACAGATTTATAGTATAGTAAAAAAACACGTTTTTTTTTAATACCAAAATAATATTCAAAACAACTAACTCTGTCAAAAACGTTGTCAATACAAATGTTGTAGAGCTTAAAATTCTAAATAAAATGAGTACCTACACTTAATATTTTTGTTGAACAATTAGGTCACAATTCTAGTTTAAAAGTTTAGACCCGTGTTCAGGGTGTTGAACGCAGAATTAATTAGGAGGAAATTGGAAATTGTTTTAATCCCTTCAGTCTAGGTCTAAAATGAACGTACTATGTTTTATTCGTCGTACTTGGGTGAATGTTACAAAATATGTACATATTTATTTTCGAAAAACGCGTTTTCCTGAATTACCATAACAATATCTCAAAACAGCTAATTCTATTAAAAAAAAAAAAAAAAAAAAAAACATCGTCAATGCAAATGTTGAAGAGCTTAAAATTCTGAATAAAATGACTACCATCATTAATATTTTTGTTCAACATTAAGGTCACAATTCTATTTTAATTTTTTTCAAATCAAGAGATCGATGCCAGGAGAGACCAAGTTAAAAATATCTCAAAATTGCGGTCTTTATATTGAACATAAATATTAAGTGTAGGTACTTATTTTATTCAAAATTCTAGGCTCTACAACTTTTGTATTGACAATGTCTTTGATAGAGTTAGCCGCGTTGAGGTATTGTTAAGTTAACTCGGTCTCTCATGGCTTCAAGCTCTTGATTAGCGATTAAGGCAAAATTTTGAAATAGAATTACGGCCTTAATGTTGAACAAAAATATATTAATGATGGTACTCATATTATTTAGAATTTTAAGCTCTACAACATTTGTACTGAAAATGTTTTTTATAGAGTTAGCTGTTTTAAGATATTGTTAAGTTAATTAAAAAAAACGTGTTTTTCGAAAATAAATATGTACATATTTTCAAACATTCACCCAAGTATGAGGAAGAAAACATAGTACGTTCGGTTTTGACCTAAACTGAAGGGATTAAAACAATTTCCAGTTTTCTCCTAATTAATTCTGAGTTCAACTCCCTGAACATGGGTCTAAAACTTTAAACTAGGATTGTGACCTTAATGTTCTAATGAGGTAATGTGTGAGATAATGTGAGATAATGTCTAAATGTGACTTAATGAGATCTTGTTATGATAAGCAAAAAAACGTGCTTTTTGACTATATATCTATATATATTTACTAACGCTCACCTAGTACGAGGGGAAAAACATAGCATATTTATTCTAGACCTAAACAGAAGGGATTAAAATAATTTCTAGCTTTTCTCTAATTAATTCCGTATTCAACTCCCTAACCACTGGGCTATATGTAAGTGTTTGGCTTGTGAAATCCATCTTATGTAGATATTTGCAAACTGGGTTCAAAATGAAAATGAACCTATGTCTAATTTTGAATTTTTTAACTTAGATTTTTTGTTATTTAGTTTTGAATGAAATGTATCACATATTGCCGCATCTTACAAATGTATTGGTAATTTTGAAACATTCATTGAAGCAATCGAAATTCAATATTTTTGTCCAATATTGAAAGTTCAGTCTTCTCAAAAGTAAAGTACATTCGGAATTCGTACCATTAAGTTAATTTTTTTGCGATTTGTTTTCCAATTATCTTTCTTGGCGAAAATCAGAGGTTTTATTTTAACACCCAATTTCATAGTTGATAACTTATCTTATCTTTCATATCTCTGTGTGGAGCAGACTTCCAGGAATGTATTAAAAAATGTATATATGAAATTGTTTTCTATTTCATTTTCAAAGAAAAATAAGACCATCGAACTTTTTCTCTGAAACGCAGCAAAGAAAGGGAGGAAAAAATTTCAGCATTGGTTTCCTAAGTTAAACGATTTATCACCAAAATCCTTTATCATGAAGACAAACGCTACATCATGATCGGGGGCATTTCTTATTTGGCACATGGGAAGAAGAGTCATACCTAACCGTGTGAAAAAAAAAAAAACTAGCAAGATATAATTAAAATAAAATCGGCAAACGGTAAGAATAATGTATATTAAAATTTATTATATCGGGTCCATGCAATATCGGGCGGATCTGCTAGTTATACATAAACAATATGTGCCATTTAGCAGGATTTTCAGCTTTTCAGCTTTTCATTATATTGATTTGCATTATCGGGGAAAGTCAAATGTTATTCTACTAAGAGAGGGAAAATATTGAGATAGAATGTAAGACAAAGAGTTGAAACCAAGAAAGAGATAGGAATGAGAGGAGCCAATAAGAAAATACCAGTAAATTAAAGGCAGCCTATATTCTGGACATCACTTATATTCGAGAATTAAAGAAAAAATATTATCAGGTCTTAACATGTTATAACTGTTATCGTCAAGAATGAATACACGCATCAACTGCGATATCGTAAACGTATATTGACCAGAAATAATCTGAAACTACAAATACATGTAGAGATTTTGTAAAAACATCGTGGACATTCGATCCTTCATCTTAGCTATTTTGGAAAAGTAAAAATTTCAAAATTTCAACTTCTATATCCCTGTATTTTAATTTAATTATTATATTTTAATTTTTTATTAATAATTTATATTTTCTTTTCACTGCTTCCCTAAGTACTTCATATCTTATTTTACATTATACTCATTTTTAAGTAGTTTAATAAATAGCCATCTTATTCAACACTCAAGGCGTGAGGAATTTTAGAGATACTACTACTCCTAGACGGGCATTCATCTTCAACTAAAGATAACACAATTCTTAAAGTTCATAAAGTTTACTAAACATTTTTACTTGTCTAAAACGTTTCCAACCGGTACAGTTAAAATTAGACCAATGTCAGATTGGCGTCTTTTTTGGTGTTTTTTGCTTAAGTATTATCCATTCACAATACTATAGCAATGTGAATGGATAATACTTAAGCAAAAAACACCAAAAAAGGTGCCCGTCTGACATTGGTCTTAGACGTAAATTATCCTACTTATAGTTGTGGCTGCAAAGCCAAAGTTAGCTGCAAAGCCTGTTTGCAGCCAATTTCCTGTTCCAGCTGCAAAGCACAGTTTGCAGCCAATCACCTTCTCGAGTTCCCGGCTGAAATTTTAGGATTAGTTAAAACTCGATCAGCCTAAATAAAAATGCAGCTGATCTGTCAAGTCTTATCTTGGTGGAAACCACCTGTAGTCGCAATTTTAACGCATTACGTCCTGGTGTTAGTTTGATGCAACGTTCAAAATAATTGCTCATGCTTAAATTAATTAATTTTTCACCACTATTTTAGTGTTTAAAAAATTCCCTTACTTATTGGCAGAAATTTTTCTATTTTAATAATGTGTAATTATTAAAATAGTAAATTTCTGAATTTGTGGTGGAAAATGACTTTCAACAAGAAATTTGTAAATTCTTACATTATAGTTTTGGTGGTTAATGGGTTAACGGTTGATTGGTAGGTTACATATCGTGTTTTTATCCCCCCAGTTCTTCACCCCTTTATATCATTGAGTGCAGAAATGTACAATTCTGAACCTACTAATCATTAATCAAGCACTCAAATTGTGTCTGCGGGTGTTTCCACCAAGATATGATTTGACAGACCAGTTGTATTTAAATATTCTAATCAAATTTTGACATATCTATAAAATTTCAGCAGTCGATTCAATGAGATGCTGGTTTAGGAAGCTCCCTGCCGCTCTGTTAGCAGCCATCAATTGCAATATTATTTCTATTATAATGTACTTTGAGTGATGTAAATAAAAAGAAAATAATTATTAAGTGTCTCCTCTATGGAAAAATAAGATGCTAAATATGCTAAAACAAACTTAATATTCGTACTTTTACACTAGTTACTGGCATTTTACTATGATAAATTTCTCGAATACTTCTAAGACACCAATTTATTTAATTATTTTAGCAATGTGTTTAACCTTAAACTGAATTATTTTTTTACATTCCAAAACTCAATGTGTAGTGTGAATAAAAACAAACTACTTAAAGTTATTAATTTCAAGTCTATTTTTTTCATTCTTAGATAGAAATTTTAAATTTTATCATTCGCGAGATAAGTGGCACAAAATTTATTTTAATCATTCAATGCATTTTAAATAATATGGCAGAAAGCTTGCTCACATCAATAAGAACTATATATTTACCATATATCTATTTAAAAGTTGTTAATTTCGATCAGTTAGAAATAAAAATCGAAACCAAATCATTCCTGAAACTCAAGATTCGAACAAATATTTCTTTATGAAACAAAACTGCTATAATTACTATAGAATATCCATCGAATAGACATTAATTGTGTGACCATAGATGCCTATTCTGTTTTGCCTTGGAATAAAGGTCGTATTGCAAAACTTTGAGGTACATGAATAAATATAATACATTTACTGGTTGTTATATTCTAAATATAATACACCATTAATTAAAGAGTAAAATATCAAAATCGGAAAGAGAAGTGTTCTTAAAATAACAAAATAATTCGACTCAATATACTCACTAATCACGAATTTCAATACTTAAAGTGCAATACTTAAAGTGTAATACTTAAGTTTAGTAGAAATATTTTTCTTGACATATTCACAGTTTCATTTCAATAAAATATGGATTACTTTGTACATAAGTACTGAAATAGTTAATTTCGCGTGTCTTTCTAATTCAAAACACCGAGAACATATTTGAAAGCTGCTTTACTTTAACAAATATTTATGCAACATTTTCTGTTTGAAACTGATTCCTGTCACATCAATATGAAATATATGTAACTTAAAAGTGAGGCATGTTGCAGTTCGGATTTCCACTTATGATTGTAAAATTTTAGAGGAATCATTTGTAAGCACATAGTCAAGTCTCGTTTTAACTGAAAGCAATATTCTTTGTAAAATTTTGAAATTAATAAGGGGTACTGAATCTAGTTCCATGTTCAGTACATTTTCGAAACACTATATATCATTGTACAGTATTTCCTACACTTAAATTAAAATCTATTTATAGATATTATTGTAGAATAATTATTTATAATAAAATAGTATTATAAGTATAACATATAATATATTTAACCTAAAAAATAAATTTTAATAAAGTACATAACTTGTATTTAAACAAACAAAAACATTTTAAAACGTTCTTCCTTTCAACTTGAATTTTTATGTTTAAGAAACATGGTTAACAAACGGTTTAATTCTTCTGTTATGAGTACTATTTTCTGTACATTTTCGTGTGTAGTACAAACATTTCAGTTAAACAATACAGAAATATCGGTGCATTGCCAACTGAACAAAAAATGTGTTATCTATGCAGCTCCCCATGTATATATATCTATATATATATTTAAACAATTTGTTTAAAGAAAATATTATTCCACTGATAAATGAAAATAAACTATTAAAAGTTCTAAAATCTATAAATTACAGAACCAATAAAAGACATAATTCTGATATGCATATTAATTTGTGACGTTTCATAATACTTTGAGGATTATTCCTCATCGCTGGAAAACCGATAGAATTTAAAATAGATCAATTTTTCTATATAAGGCAATATAATTAGAAAAATGCTTCTAAGGAATGTGCTGGAAAAATGAAGCTACAAATAAGACAAAACGCAGATAGGTATCTAAAGTAATCCAAATTAAAATTTGGCAACTGATAGCTTATTTATAGTTTAATTTATTTAGATGTTATTTCCTGAAAACACATATATTTTGCGTAAATTAGTTCTTCACCTCTTCTTTCAAAAACTAAATTCTTAAATTTAACAACGTTTTAATAAAATTATATTCACTAACCCAACATGTATAATAACGTATTCAATGTGGTTTGAACTTACTACTTTCGTTTATTCTTTAGAGAAAAGCTTTATAAATCATGAAAAAAGAAAAGTAACACCCTGTGAAACGTTACGCTAACGGAATTACTCATTAACGACAATTCTAATAATGATAATAATAAAATAGTGATAAAGTTTCTTTGATATTCACATACATTTTTGTTTTACTTTAATAACCAATTTTTACATAACATTATTTGTTTAGTTATTATTACAGCGTTAAGTTTGTTATCATAAATTGACTAATGTTTATTTCTTGAAAAAACAAAAAAAAAAAAAAAAAAAAACACAATAATAAGAAATTGAGAGTGAAATGTCAGGTATTTAACTATTTCACAGATTAAAAAATTGTATTAAATTAAAATTTCAATGAAAAAAAATGAAAACTGTAGCCTCAAATAGGTAATGCAACAATCTATTTGGTTGAATAATGGAAATAATCAGAGAAGAAAAGAATATTGGTAATTATTTAGGTTAAACAAATAATAATTTTAATTGAGAAATTGTATGTTGTCTTTTAAGTGATTTATTGTAAGAATTTAGGTTATTGTTAATTAAATTGATATTTTAGGGATGTACTAATTTTAACTCAATTTTATTTAACCTAAATAAGAATCCCCTAATGTATCAAATTCAGGATAACAATGTAATTTGTCATTTATGGTGTCATTGTGTGTATTCAAAAGCAATACATGAGTTTTTATAGTAATTTGTTTAATGTAGGACTGAAGAGGTTCAGAACTTTTTAGCTTAACTTTTTCACTTACAAAACACAATCAATATTTCTTTTTCAAATTTCGCTAATCTGAGTACATATTTGATAGGTTAAATAGTTTCAATCATTAGATTAATATAAAATATTTAGTAGGGTGATGCGAGGGATCTGAAAAAATCTTGTATTATTCTTAGAAAGGGTATTCAAATTTAATGTTAATTTATCTACAATTTCTATATTTTTAAACATATTGGAAGAATTACAGCTAAATTACATGATGTCTCATTTCTAAGTCCCTTGATAATTCAGTATAACAATGTAATTTGTCATCTATGGTGTCATTGTGTCTGTTCAAAAGCAATAAATGAGTTTTTATAGTAATTTGTATAATGTAGGACTGAAGAGGTTGAGAACTTTTTAGCTTAACTTTTTCAATTACAAAATACAATCAATATTTTTTTTTCCCAATTTCGCTAATATGAGTACATATTTTGATAGGTTAAATAGTTTCAATCATTAGATTAATATAAAATATTTAGTAGGATGATGCGAGGGATCTGAAAAATTCTTGTATTATTCTTAGAAAGGGTATTCAATTTTAATGTTAATTTATCTACAATTTCTATATTTTTAAACATATTGGAAGAATTACAGCTAAATTACATGATGTCTCCTTTCTAAATCCCTTGATAATTCAGAGATTTTATTATCTTAGATATTTTTTAAAGATTTCATTCTATACTGTAAAAGCGTGTTTATGTTAACTAATACAGAGTGTCAAAAAAGTTCCCGTACTACCGACATATATACTTACTATTCCCAAAACGAGAAACCCTAAAATGATTACTTTTATGCTAATGATAAAAAGTACTTTTAACATCACGTAGGGGAAAAATGCTGAACTTACATTTATAATATTTTTTTTTTTTTTAATGTCCACCCCTTTCTAGGAAGCAAAGCTAAACCGAATGAACCGACGTCTTATAGCATACGGCGGAAGGAGATTTCTTTCATTTCAGAAGTATTTTAATAAAAATAAGAAATCTATTATCTTTTAAAATTTTTGATTGCTATCTAAACTATTTTTAAATATAATGGGATTCTTTTATATGTGGTTGATTTCGAGGTTGTTTTAAATTTTCTTAAATCTTTTCTGTTTTCTGTTTTTATTTGGATAAAGTTTCTAGATTTTTTTAGTGTAAGACACACTGCATGCACAGGAATCTTGGAAGACTCGGTAAAGAAGAGAGATTTGACTCGGTATTCTATTCGTTAACTGAAATTTCAATTAACCGAAGCGTTAATTTTTATCCCAATAAACGACAATTTGGCCGTTTTATTTTAGCTGTACAAATCAGGTACTGAACGTTTTTCCTGGTTAATTTACTGAAAAAATAGAAAGCGTCATGTCAAACATGATCCGTACCTGGTTTCCCCGAGAGTGGATTATATGCGCATACATGGCAGAAGAATATGAATCGGGGTATTCCATATTTTAGAATGAAATAATTGTATAATAATTTAATGGTTTTAATAATTATTATCATTTAAAATATAACAAGCTATTTTGACGTACAGAAATAGTTATCAAAAAATTTTGTTTGCTTAAAACTCTAATGATATCAAAATTAAATCCATTCTTCCCACTAGTGACATTTTATGATATAAAGTGCCAGGCATCCACTTTCCACTAAAGTGATAACGTTATACATGCACATGCACAGCCCCATACAACAATAATCAGTTGAATTAGAGAACATGGATAAGATTTGTTCGGATTTTTCTTCAATTATTGAGGTAATCGGATTGACTACAGGATGCGACAGGTATTTGAGAACAAAATAACGCCTGCTTTCAAACAGGAACAGACACTGGAGATGATCATTTTTGACATTTTAACGTTTTGCACAGATAAAAAAAATACACAATGGATGACATGATTCATTGAATGCACAATCAGCTACAATAACCGTGTCCACACGCTGTCAAAACTGACTGCAAGCAATAATCAGATGGGTGTTGGAAACGTTTGCTATTGCACACACAAAAGCTGCACTGTGAGCCGCAACAGTGTTGTGTCGATTACTATTGGAATCTTAAGCACTTCGTATTAGTAAAAGCCTATCGGGTTAGCATCTAGGGAACTGGGAGGCAACAAGATGTAAACGATATGGTCGAAAGTTTTTGTTCATCTATTATTGGGGTTTATGGGCTGTAAGGGATAGTGCAGAGTCCTGTTGAAAACTGTGCAACTTTCTACTTGCTATAAAAGAGATTTTACATCTCATTTTACATCTCATCCAGAGATTTTACATCTCATTTTAACCAATAGCGCTAACTCTGGCACCTTGCAGTAAGACATGCTGAAGCATCGGATAATCTTCGTTGCTCACGACCGCCAGAATCCTCAGTGAGGATGTAAATTGTCTGTGCATGACTGTAGGAACCTCTCCTGGATTTTACACCGCCACCGATCGTTTTGCGGTTCACTTACTTGACCTGGACAAAGGTTTTCTGATCGGAAAGAACCAACAGCATTCCTGTCCCCTCTTGATGTTTCAATTTGTTAAAAAACAGTTGAATCTGGGCAGGCGGTTATTCCTTGTTCTATGGGACAAGAACTTTCCTATCTTCATCATATAAGACCTTTAACGAAGGTCATCACAAGGTCATACATCTGATATTGTCCTCATCAACCTGCACTTCCCAAATGAAAGCCCTCATAGTCTACCGAGGATATTTATCGACACGACTGACGAAATCCCGGCGCATTTATAATGTCATATCACTGATAATGTCATTTCCTATATGAAACTTTTTCCACATCAAACATGGAGCCTACAATATTGTCCATACTTTAAACACGAACGATCGGGGAAGTTTCAAGTATGCGGTAATCTGTAAATCTGAGTTTTTTCTTCAGTCAATGAGACAATGACAGCATGCATCTTCATTTCCTTAATTATTCTACACTGTAAAAAAAATCTGTAAATCTACATAACTAGTTTTTGTAAAACTACAGAAATCTGCATGTTTACTAGAATTTTATCCGTAATCGGGGAAAATATTTACCACTGGCATAGTACAAATACATGAAATATCTTAGTTTGACCTGTTAGCCAATGAGAAAGGACTTCAATGGTGACGTAATGACTATTCACGCAGCCACAGAGGCGTTCAAGGCATCCATCTTGATTATGATTTCAAATTAGTCGGTAAGTAAATATTTCTTCTTTATGAGTTAATTTTTTTTATATTTCCATTCTACTTGATTCCTAATAAGTACAAATCAACTACACAGTAAGACTGTTTGATTTCGAATTATAATATAACATGATTTTAGCAGGTATTAATGCGTAATCTTCCTATTATTTTTTGTTAAATATTTATTATTCAGTCAAATGACTATTCTTTACACCAGTGTTTATTAGATGCGTGCAATTTCTAATGTTTTATCTTTTAAATCAAATTTTATTGCAATATGGTTAGTAGATTAAATATTTTATTTTTAATTATTGATGCAATGAATAGTACTCCCCCCTTTGACTGATAATGAAGGCCAAATATTCCACTATTCTTCCGCAGAACACTTAAAATGTATACCAAAATTATCTGTCTTAATATTAGTCGCGCCGAGTAATCGGTATTTATTGTACTGGATTCCAGCATCGCGTCGGGTTTACTTTACTATTTTGGTTCGGATCGGGTTGGTTTGGGTTTCTTCGAATCTTGCGTGTCGGGTTCGGGTTGACTGATTTTCAAAAGAATGTACAAAATATTTTTTTCATGCTAAACATCTAGGTGTAGGGCAGATGTGCCAGTAATGGACAAACTTCTACATATTTTGTTTATAAAAAAAATTAAACAATAAAAATTTTACTTACAAAAATTTCATAAATCCACCACCCCCCCACCCTCCACTCTTACATGTTTTATAATCTGTATTATTGTTGATACTCTTAATCAAACCAATTAGGAAGCAAAAAGTGATCCTTCGAAGTTCCACTGTTTTTCATTTATGTTGGCGAACATGCAACGGTTTAACTTAATAAATTTATATATTCTTTTACTTTCCGGCAAAATTTATTAATGACTATTAATGTTAATAATGACTATTAATGACTATTAATATTAATGACTTGTTTATGCATAGATGTAATAGTTTCCCTATTTATGGAACATTATACTGTATATTATCCATCATATAAACTAAGCCTTAAAGAATGGTTCTAAGCATGGATTAAACTAAGCATGGGACAAATTTTGAAACTTGCAATTTCTTTAATTATAAAATTGTTTCTGAAAACTATGTTTCTATATTGTTCAAGCACATTAGAAATTTTTTCATTTTGTATTCTATAAACTGAAATATTGTTTTTGTGTCAAACAAAGTTCATTTTCTTATTTTTGTAAAAGGTGTCCCATTCCTCCACACTCTCTCCTATGATTCTAACTCTGAATATTGGGCACTTCTCTATCTATACGCACGTATCATGGGTATATGTGTTAAAACTATCAGAAATATTATATATATGAATGCGTGTATATGAAAAATGAAATGTTGTAATATTTTTACCTATTCCTAGAGAAGAATAAATGGTTCTTAACTGGGCCGTAAATAAAAAGGATTTATCACATTTCTTATATACTTTTGATTTCTTAACCTTTAATTGATGTTACCGGTCTCTCAGACCGCGGCTTTTTTTTAATTTTTATAGTTTAACTTGCAATTTTCAATTTAACTACAAACACTATCGAAATTTTGTTCCGTTTGGAACTTTAGTTCTATCACCAGAGACTTTTGAATAGGTGAATTTTAATTATAACAGTGCTGTACAAAAAGTTTAGTACAAAAACACCATCCTATGAGTTAATCGTGCCTTTTATTCATCTTTCGATGAAACGGTCTCACAGACCACTTCACACTAGTTACGTGACAATTTCTGTGACATCAGTTAAAAGTTAAGCAGTATATTGAAATATGTATTTATTTTATCTGAAAATTGTTCTGCTCAAACTTTTTGTAAAAATCTTAACAAGACTTGGAAAAAACCTAAATATAAACATCTGCATTTTAATTTTACGTGAAGTTCTAAGCAATAAAATGCTGAGTTTTTACTTTCTCATGCAAAGAGAGATATAGGGTAGGTAGGGGTAAAGATAAGAACGGGGCAAAAATACGCACCGGCTGATTTCATATGAAGCAACATTTCGGCTATCATGACCAATAGGTGGCAGTTTGGTTTCAAATGTACTAGTCATTTATTTAAACCTTTTGATAAAAGTAGCAATTTGTGGTAAGAAAATGAGGTAAGTTTAAATTTTCGAATTTTGATATAATATTTTGTATATTTCACTTTTTTCTTTACTTGACAATACCTGGAATTTTTACAAATCCAAAAATTCAGTGGAGATCGAAAGCTTTTTAGCTTCTAAATGCCGTAGTTTACCTCGATCACATTTGTTTATACTTATAGGTAGCCGGTTAAGCAAAATATTGCAGAATGGGGTAAAAGTACGCATACGCCTTGGGACAAAGATACGCACATGTTTATGATACGGGACTTTGCCCTATCGTTTTAGCTAGATGCAAAGCTTTCCACTTTTCTAAATTTGTATTATATAAAATATAATAGATACATAACTAATATAAGTTAGTAAACTACATTTTCCTTTTTCTAGTTAAGTTTTTTAAATATAGAACATATGTTCTACCTACCTACTTTTAAAAATCAATATTCTTGTTTCATGAATCGCTTTTATTTTAAACTTTAATCTTTAACTCCTGTTAACGATCTCACCGACAGCTGCAATATTCAGTTTTCACAATTTAACTTTTAATTTTCAATTTAAGTATTAATTTTTGTTTAATTTTGATTCGTTTGGTAAATTAGAAGTATAGCTGAAGACTTCTGAATGCGGGAAAGTTTACTATAATAGTCCTTTAGATAAAGTTTAGCGCAGAAACCGCCTCTTATGAGTCAGTAAACCATTTTATTCAATCTACTATTAAGCGGTCTCGGAGACCGCTTACAGTATTTATGAAACAATATTTGTCACAATAGTTAGAGGTTAACTGCTATTCGCGATCTTGCAGACCGCTGTTTTTTCATGGTCTAGTTTACAATTTTCAGTTTAAATACTATAAAAATTTACTAATGCTTTTACATTACTCATTCATTTTAGTCGAAATGGGGCAAAAACCGGCCGTAATGAGCAAAAATACGCACTGCGTATCTTTGCCTCATCACTGCGTACTTTTACTCCAACCAATGGGGCAAGGAGGAGGATGGCCACCCAGGAAAACCCAGCAAATGCTTTTGAGTTTTAGTGCAGTCCCTGGGGGAAGAAACCAATGGGGGAAAGATATGCAGAGCAAAAATTACAATTTCTTACGGAAATGTAATTTGACAGAATGTCGTATGATAGTGGAACGTGCCTAAGGTTTTAATACAACATTTTAATAAGTCGTCGCATATCAATGTTTTCGTTAAGAATCAAAATTAATGATAAGTGCGTAATTTTACCCCCACCTACCCTATATCACTTAGCTGTGTCATGTGATTGTGAGCCATGTTGAGGACAACTTGTCACCAAGCGCCATTGAGATCAACCATGATGGCGCTTTTTAACAAGCTGACCTCACTTCAAATACTTGTGGGCATGATACCTACATATGTTTGAATATTAAAGTATATACATTTGTCCATTTTCCTACATAAAACATAAATTGTTATTAGAGATGTAATTGTAGATTACATTTCATAATATCAATAAAACATGATTTACTTTCCTTTTATTTCGGGTTCGGGTTGAGATAAGTCTGGGTTGAGTTGCAGGTTGCCGAAAATTATTTTAGCTGATTCTGGTCAGTTTGAGGATCGAGGAAATATTTTTGGCGTATTCGGGTCGAGATGCGGGTTGACTTAAGTATTATATTCTGTTTTGTGTCGGATGCAACTTGACCCATGCATGACTACTCTGTAGTCGGATAATTTTCAATATATCAGGATTCGTACGGTCCTTAAAAGTACTTACATGTTTCAAAAGGATTTTTTTGTGCTTGAAAGTGCTTATTTTCATACAAATTTTTTTTAAAGTCCTTAAAAGTGCTTTACTATCATTCTATTTCTTAATCGGGGGTGGAACTCTTCTGCATTTCTTTTCATTTCTGATTTTAAAAAAAAACCGCCATTGCTAACCTTTCTTCTGAAATTTGACCTCCCCATTTTGCTCCCTTCTGCACAATACCAAAGTTTAAATTGTTTAAAACTTTTTTTAACCTTTAACTGATGTTACCGGTCTCTCACAGACCGGTGCTTTTTTCAATTTTCACAGTTTAACTTGCAAATTTCAGTTTATCTACAAACACTACTGAAATTTTGTTTCGTTTGAAACTTTAGTACTAACACCAGAGACTTTGAATAGGTGAATTTTAATTATAACACTCCTGTGCAAAAAGTTTAGTACAAAACATCCTATGAGTTTATCGCGGCTTTTATTCATCTTTTAGTAGGAGAGCTGTTGAACATTTTTGAATAGGTATTTGAGGCACCCTGAAAATTTGTGCAACACTTCTTTTGTAATGCCTGAATACAAAATCGAATGTCTGGCTGAAGGATCGTGGCCCAAAAACTGTGCCAGACACGTGTCAAGTGTCATTTGGCACTTGACACGTGTCTGGCACAGTTTTTGTGCCAACTAAAGTGTCTGTCATTTTCAAAATACTTTTTTCTAAGCATAAATATTATTCTGCCTCAATCTCAGCGTGCCTCAAATACCTTTTTTTTGGGGTAGTCAAAAAATGGCACTTGACACGTGTCTGGCACAGTTTTGGGGCCACGATCCTTCAGCCAGACATTCGATTTTGTATTCAGCCATTACAAAAGAAGTGTTGCACAAATTTTCAGGGTGCCTCAAATACCTTCCCTAAAATGTTTAACAGCTCTTGGACTATTTCGATGGAGCGGTCTCGCAGACCGCTTCAGATTAGTTATGTGACAATTTCTGTGACATCAGTTAAAGGTTAAAAAAATGGCTCTACTCTATTTGTTACTTTATAGTGAATAAATAATCAGTCCTAAATTTCATTAACTATTCATTCCATCATATTCATTTCATTAAAATTTTAGTCTAGAATGAATGTACAAAGTTTTCCCCCTCTTACTAGGTGAGCGGTTGAAGATATGTACAGATTTATAGTCAAAAAACACATTTTTATTAATTATCATAACAATAACTAAAAAAAACTAATTCTATCAAAAACATTGTCAATACAGATGTTGTAGAGGTTAAAATTCTGATTGAAATGTGCACTTACACTTAACATTTTTGTTGAATTTTTACAATTATAATTAAAAGTTTTGCCTAATTCGTTAAGTTCTTGAAGCCAGAACAGACGAGGTTATCAATTTACCCTGTTTCTAATTTATATATATATATTTAATTAATTGAGGTATTATTTGAGGATTTTGTAATTATTTTAGGCTTTATTTTGGATATTTTCAGAATTATGGCTTAACCTCTTGATTACGGATGTGGTAGGAAATGAAAAAAAAGGCGGAATTCGGAATTAAATACGGGAAAGCTGGAAATTATTTTAATCCCTTCGACATAGGCCAGAAATAAACGTACTAAGTTTCCCAATCCTACTAGCTGCAGTTTTGCCGCTACGAACAAATATATAACTTAAAGTGTATTATTTCATGATTTTTAGCATATTTCAAAAATGATTTGTAAATGATGGGAAATATTGTTTACGATCTCTTATTTTGTATTTGAATTATGCGTCGTATTTAATTTGACATACATAGTGAATAACAGTGCGTATGCCTCACATTTAAGGAGGTCGAAAACAGTGGGGAGGAGCGAGGGAACAAATGAGCCTTGTCGCTACAGGAATTATAGCTCAACCAATAGCACGATTTTAAACTTCGATATTTTACTAAAAGAACTAAGATGGTTTTAATAAAAAATATTTCCGACTAGTATACGAGCATCTTAACACGGGAGAACTCGCTGCATGAGATTTTCTCTCACAGTCGTACTTTTTAAGACTCGTATTTAAACCATTTTTCATTTTAATTAAAATTTCAAAATGTTATTTCAATTATTTTACCTCTTTTGTGAATAAAATTACTAAGCCAACCAAAAAAAGTTGATATTATATGAATGTAAAGTAAAAGAAAAGGAATTGGGCATTCTCACTAGCGAGTTCTCCCAGGTTAAGTTAAATTCATAGAATTTTAAAACCTTTGGAATATTGAAAAAAAGTATTATAATCTTTACGTTTTTTTATTTTTTTTATTTTTTTTTTTTTTATTTTTTTTTTTTTTAAACTAAGGTTTAAATTTGACGATATCAGTTGGGAAATGGTATGTAAAACGGCTGTCAATTATGTACCTCTTTCTCGATAACTACTAAATTATAATCCTCAAAATATACAAAATAAAGCATTAACATAATTACAGAAACATCGGGAGGTCCTCAATAACTTAAAGAAAATACATGTATGTAGTAAACGGAGGCAGGGCGATTTGATAACTCTGTCTTTCACTTGATTAGCGATTAACCCGGGAGAACTCGCTGCATGAGATTTTCTCTCACAGTCGTACTTTTTTAAGACTCTTATTTAAATCATTTTTCATTTTAATTAAAATTTCAAAATGTTTTTCAATTATTTTACCTATTGTGTGAATAAAAGTATTAAGCCAACCAAAAAAAGTTGATATTATATGAATGTAAAGTAAAAGAAAAGCAATTGGGCATTCTCACTAACGAGTTCTCCCGGGTTAAGACAAAATTTTGAAATAGAATTGCGACCTTAATGTTCAGCAAAAATATTAATATGGGTACTCATTTTATTCAGAATTTCAAATTCTACGACATTTTTATTGAGTGTTTTTGAAAGAATTAATTGTTCTGAGATATTAAGATAATTTAAAGGATTTTTCGACTATAAATATGTACATATTTTCTAATGTTCACCTAGTACGAGGGATAAAATTTAGTACTTGCATTTTAGTACGGAAGGGATTGAAACAATTTCCAGTTTCCCACCCACATCCCGTAAGGCATGGTGACGTCACGGCGACGTCGTTGTGAAGTCACACTGTGATTTTGTGACCGTCGATGTGACGTCACGTGACGTGGATGTGACGTCACAGTGACTAGAATGCGAGGTCGTTATGGCCGTTTTAGAGGTCGTTTGTGACGTCACATTGTGACCACTCTGTGAAGTCACGGTGTGACTAATTTGTGAAAAGTGTGTCATTTGTGACTATTTTGGCATTAACTTTGTGACGAACTTGTGACGAAAGTGACAATGTTTTGAAGTCACACTGTGACCAATTTGTGAAATATGTGTCATTTGTGACGAACTTGTCATAAACTCTGTGATGATTTCAAATGAAAATCAAATTTCAAATTAATTGCTTAAAAGGCGCAAAGGCGAACTAGTGAAAAAGATTCCATGCTGGAACTCGAACCCGGGCCATCAGTATAGCGCACTTACATTCTACCGACTAAACCACATGGAACGATACCCAGCCTGGAAAATTTCTCACTATTACATGTTGGCAAGGCTACAAACGCAGCACCATATGCAATATTTATCGTCAGCCACCGACATGGCGCAAACACGAAACTTAATTAAATCCAGCATCGATTGAAACTATATTAATACTTGGAAATTTTTTTCTGAGAGAACCATTTGCCTTGAATACAATATTTCAAATGAAAATCAAATTTCAAATTAATAGCTTAAAAGGCAATTTTAATTTGAAATTTGATTTTCATTTGAAATACTGTATGCAAGGCAAATGTTTCTCTCTGGAAAATTTTCCAAGTAATCTGGAAAATTTTCCATAGTTTCAATTGATGCTGGATTTAATTAAGTTTCGTGTTTGCCCCATGACGGTGGCTCACGATAAATATTCCATCTTGTGCTACGTTTGTAGCCTTGCCAACATGTAATAGGGAGAAAATTTCCAGGCTGGGTATCGTTCCATGTAGTTTAGTCGGTAGAATGTGAGTGCGCTATACTGATGACCCGGGATTGAGTCCCGGCGTGGATATTTTTCACTATGTTGGCCTTTGCGCCTTTTAAGCAATTTATTTGAAATTTGAATTTCATTTGAAATATTGTATGCAAGGCGAATGTTTCTCTCTGGAAAAATGTCCAAGTATTAATGCTGTGATGATTCTTGTCATAAAAACTACGATAATTTTAAAGTAAAGTTTTGTTTGAAATATAAAATTTTATCTTTTTACCGTACCTTTTAGCAAGATATCACTATTTTGGAGTCCTATTCTTCTAAAATATTTTTAATGTTCCATTTAAAAAACAATGCTTATTAACTGACATCTTTTTTTATTAAGTTCTAAGCTTGATCTTGAATTCAAGATTAATATTAAGAATGTGTAAGCTTTTTTTAATGTGTTATGATTTGTCATTGCTTTATTAAATACGAACATGGAGTCTAACGGACATTAATACAACTGTTACTTATAGAACTACATGATAAGCCCTATTTATTTAAATTTTTTATTCCCATATATATTGTATTTTGTGAATATGAGCTAATTAGATTTGGTATGTTTTATATGAAAAGACTGATCTGGGAAATAGAAACAACAAGTAAGATATATCATGCGTTAGGCATAGATTATAAAACACTTTCCAACTCTTTCTAAATGTTTTAACAAGACATCTGGGGAAATAACGTAAATAAGATAACTAAGTAAACATGTAAACGCGTAAAACATTTGAAAAACTGATTTGCGCAGTTACCATCCACGTGTAAAAAAATCATAATTTAAAAAAAAAAAAAAAAAAAAAAAATCGGATTTTTTTATTTAAATCAGATTTTTTTTATTTAAATCAGATTTTTATGATTTTTTTCCCAGCGTTCAAATACTGAATAGCTATCATGAGTTTTAGGTTTCCAAAACAATTACACCACTAATTGCTAACATAATCTATGTTTTTACACTTTAATTAATAAAATTATAATTGTTAGTTAGTAATTACAGAAATAAAAACTGCAAATTAGTAGTTTCATTAGGTAGTATTATACAATAATGTTATATACATTAATATTGTAATAATTATGTAAAACTTTATAAATACTATTGATACTTAACATTTATGAAAATTATTAACTGCATTTTATATTAAATAGCTAACATTACTTCAAATTAATTATTAAACAATCAACTCTCTAATTAGGAACATATTATACATTTTTAAGCCTTAATTATTAAAATGATAATAATTCATTTTAGAAAGAAAAAGGGACAGGATGCTAGTTCAAAAAACGGGCACTATTTCATGAGGAAATATATTAGTAATGTGTTTAGTAATGATGTAAGGGAAAAAAAAAGAATATTTTTTAGCATTATAAGTAAAGTGCCCTTAATTTTTAATAATTTTATGAATAACAAATTGAAAAATACAATTAAATAACATACTTTAATAATATCCTGTTTTTTCTAAAGAAATAAAGTTCCATATTTTTGCAAGATTTTTTCCACATGAATTTAGAATACTGTTGAATGGGGAAGTTTTTTACCAGAAATCTCTGGCTACAACTACAGGTAAATTTCAACTTTTTTTTTTCTTTTTTTAAGGCAGGGTGCATTTTGCCAATTTCAAAAGGGGCATGGTGTGGCACCATTAAAAAAAATGGCCTAGAAGAAGCAGTATAAGTAATTACAGAATTAATAAAAACTGCAAATAAGTAATTTCATTAGTTAGTAGCACAAATAACAAAACTAACAAATATTATTTGCAGCTCATTTTGCATTTGTATTTAGGAAAATTTCTGTAAACCACCAAAATCTATACTTACACACATGTACGTGTATGCTAACCAAAAAAAAAAAAAAAAAAAAAAGAAAGAAAAAGAAAATGAGTTAAACCCATTCATATAGAATAAATATAAGTTAGCCACTAATATCTGAAATCCTCAAAATATTTAACTAACAGCATTATTACCTCTATTAGCTTTCAATGGTTTAATTTTTTAATATATATGAGTTACAATAATAATAATAATAATAATAAACATTTATTTAACCTATACCAAAGAAGCTCTTGCTGTGCTTAGCATTTTTATACCAATTATTTCTTTTTCTCTTATGCATTCATTTACAATTTAGCTGCTGAGCAGATGTCATTCTTTCATTCTTCTTTAACTTGAGATTGCTATTAATTACTATTTATTCTTTTACTTGTAGAAATGTAATTATATTTGCTATGTGTATTTTATATAAAATAATGCATAAATTTATTACCTAAAGGGAATTATGACATTGCAAATTATGTTAGATTTAAATATCATTTTTAAATGAAACTGTTTTAATTTGGATAAAAACTTAAAAACAATACTTTTTACAAACTCAACTGTTTTTAATTTTTTTACAATACTCATGAATTAAGCTTAGAAACAATTATTTAAAGCTCCTTTTTTGTTTATTCATAAGTCAAAATACCTGTAGAAACTTTCAAATTATGTTCATGTTAGATTTTAATACTTCTTTTGACATTTTAAACATTTAGAAAATTTTTGATTTTAATCAATGATTTTTTTTAAAAATCGGTTGATTAAAATCATGATTTAATCGCTGATTTAAATCAACCGATTAAAATCGTTGACACCCTACCATCCACAGCCAAATATGTTTTCTAATTCTTTTAAACAGTCCTGTATTTGATCTGTAGATTGATATATATATACTATATAATGGAAAAATTTAGTTTATCAAGGAAACGCATAACAGGTTGAAATTCTCTTTCAGCAATTTATACTAATATATGGAAACATACTTAAATAATTTTGTACAACCCTGTAGTTTACCTAGAACCTTTATTACACGCCACTATTTAGTTAAAATTTAGTTCAAGCTAAAACACTCTTAAAACTGCTGAAATCACTTTTCCAGAAATTATAATTCATAGACGGCAACGTATCCAATTCTTTGCGTGACCCTGTATATCATTTTATCTATCTACTACAAACATTTCTTAGTAAATTAAATACAGTGCAGCGTTAAAATGCATAACTTATTTAAAAACCACCTTTAAGCAATACCCAGTAACCCTTATGAATACTTTTGTATAGTCCTGTATATGAATTATAGCATATATATATACACCATATACTATGCATAAATGTAGTGAATCATAAAAGTGCATATCATAATTAAAAATGTATTTCCAGCAATCATCGCTAATGAACAGTACTTCGGATACAATATAGTATCTGAAATATTTTGTGTGTCCCTGTAAATGCTATATACACTTCGTATTATACATGAAATAATTCATAGTATGTAAACCTCAACGACGTATATCAATTTCATTACATATCAGATAGATTAACATAAATAAAGTACGCCGCAAACAATTCCCTCCACCCCTATATCATTATGTATTGGAATTCCTTTTTTAGCCCTGTAAATGAACAATAACAATTCTTTGCGTCGCATATTCTATGGAATGCACATTTTAGTGCGCTTCATAAATGCATATCAATTTTATTCTGTCTGAAAGCGTGTAAAATCATTAAAAATAATTTGAAACGATTTTTTTCCCACAGGCCGTAATGTAATGGAATACAATTGACTGTCCCTGTAAATGAACTAAACATGCTACAAACTTCATTACAAATAGGGGTCTTGCTATGGTAAACGTCAATAACATCCAAAAATTTTAGGTCAATCCGAGTATATTTACGCGAATTAGAGCGCGGACAGACGGCCAGACAAACCGAAGTCATAAACACTTTTCAACTTTATCGGGCATGAAAAACACTTTATTTCAATTCTTAAATATTATATTTTATTTTTTAATGCCAATAAAATAAATGTATCGAAAATGTAGGAAATGAGTTTACAATCAAAGAAAATTTAATAACTGACTCTGAATGTCTACAATTAAATGTTTGATTAAAATCACAAACAGTAAAAAAAACGCTTAAATACAATTAAAAAAAATATAGCAAATTGAAAAACACTAAATAATTAGTATTTATAATTGTACTATTAAACAACAACAAACTATAATAGATGAATTAAATGCATTTAACAATTTCTCAAAAATCTTTCCATCGCCATATTGCTTTTGAAAGGAATACCAGACCAGTCTCATTGCATATGACATACAACTATTTAACTCATGTAATAATCTGTCAAAAAGGAACAAAAAATTTAAATTAAATAAGACATACCTTTTAAGTTCCATAAATATTTTAATAATATTCGTATTTTATCCTAAATTGTCAGGCATATTTCTGTTAGCTTAAAAAAACTAACTCTCCGTGTCAGAAGTTCTCTGATCCTTATTTTATTCTGCGGTTTTCATCGAGCGCAGACGATATTTGACCAAGCAGGTGCTCCTACTGTATTATTATAATTTTTTTTTTGTACACAACAGAGTTTAAATGCACAGTAATTTTACCTTTATGAGAGTATCTGTAATGAAAATTTTCTATTTGAATGAAACAGCTGCCTTTTTTCTTTCTTTTTTTTAAAAGTACAGTTTGTTTTACACATAATAAATAAATACGTATCTTCTTAATAAATGAAAAGAGAGTATACAGCATAAAAAAATTTTCTTTGTCAATATGTCATTTTTTTCATATTCATTTTCTGTAGAATAAAACAATTTTAAAATAACTTTTTTTAAAGTCATATCTTTAAAACACGAATTTGAAATACGAATAATTATATCATGGGTTTTGTATAAAATTTGTATACATATTTTTTCGGAAAATACTAATTTTATTTAAAAAGTCTGAAAGAAGTAGAATTTAAAAAAAAAATAGTTATTTAAAATAGTTAAACCCTAACAGGAAAAAATATGACTTGAATGCAAATTCTAAAGTAAGAAATGCATATATGACTAAACTCTGAGTATTCTTTCTACGTGCTCATTAAAAGCTACAGAATTAACTGTAATAGAAAATTTTAGTTTGAAACCACAGAAGGGTTTAGAATACCACTGGTCGACAAAAAATAAAATAAAATAAAATAAAATAAAAAAATAAATAAAACAACTTCCTCCCTGAAAACTAAATATGTAAAGTGTACAAATGTAATATTCCTAATTCTAAATATGTTATCCAAATTGCTCCAATACGTACCATTTTCCCGAGAAACATTTTTATAATAATAACAATCAGTCAAGGATTAAATTGCAATGGTAGATAAAATTGAAATCATAAAAAAGTATACTTTCACTGTCTTAACCCCTTGGGGACGAGCGACACGTATACGTGCCGCATGAAGCGCTCAGAATTCTTGTTTTACCTCACCAGTAAAATTTTACTGTAAAATTTGCCTTATTTAATCAGCACATTTTCTCGATTCAACAAGACACAAATTTCTGTTTTTAAAAAACGGTGACAAAAGATTAAAAATTTCGTAAAAGGCTCCCGTCCCGAAGGGGTTAAATAAGAAATTGATAAAATATAGCATGAAAATCTAGTTTGTTGATACTTCTACCGTGCATTTTTTTTCTGCCCCCCCCCCCCCTCTCTTTTCGTGTCCGAATTTACTATTTCTATCCACTAATATATTTTCATTCCTTATGTCGCTGTAACTCGGGCATGTAATATTTCTGTTCATTTTCAAAGATTTTTGATGTTCATATTTTTGTCACACTGTGACTTACAATATGGTGATTTTTTTCGTCACAAATGTGACGTGACGTACGTTACATGCAGTGTCATAACAGTGGTGTCACAATTTTTTCTAATTGCCAGAAAATATAATTTTACATAAATAACATGTTTTGAATATTTTTTTGTAATTTTTCAAAGTTTTCTAAGAAGTTCACATCTCAGTCACAATGTGACATCACTGAGTGGTGACATTTTGGTCACAGATGTGACGTGACCACAGTGACTCACAGTGACGTCACAACGACGTCACCGTGACCATGCATGCTATGAGGGATAATTGTGAGTTACATCCGCTGATCACGTGGCTTTGAAATAGAATTGTGACAATGTTCAACAAAAATATTAAATGTAGTTCTCATTTTACTCTGAATTTTAAGCTGACGATGAGCTGAACACGAAAATTGCAAAACCTGAATTTCATTTTAGATTTCAAAGTTCTGCCATTTGCAAAATGACGTCAGCGTTACGCACAGATATGTTTGTCCTTTATAATATAGATAAATATAGATTTTATTTTCATATCAAAATCTTAGTGTTTTTTTTTTTCTTTTCAAACTTTTTTCACTCTTAAATCCATTTATATCTGAACCAAATCAATACTCGATCACTTCAAAGCTACCGTATAAAATCAAGTGTGTATTTTTAAATAATATATACGTAATGTGGGTCATACAGTAAAATGCGCAGAAAAAATGAAAAGTTACTTCGGACAATGAATTTTTTTAAAAGATTAATTTTTGTATTTTTTGTTTAATGTTTTGCAGTATTTCAAAGAGAATTGAAAGTATATGCTTTTTGGTATTGTTATTATTATTTGGTATTAATATTCTGCATAATCTGATTTTCGGAGTCTTATATGTAATTTTGAAATATGCCTGGAAAGGAATGGGGAGGTCACGGTTCTTCTGGAATTTTAAATTCTAAAAAGTTTGTCGTTATCATCCAGACTCTTTGAAATTTTTAGACGTTAAAAACATAATGTTTTCGTAGACTGAGTGAAAAAATATTAATATTTCGTGGAAAAAGGCTGGTAAGATTTTTACCACGATGTAACACTCAGGTTTTTACTAATTTTGTCGAAGTTTTTGCACATTTTATTTAGTAAAAAATATTTCTATTTGTCCGAATGTTTCGAAATTTTCGTAGATAAATGTAAATCTGGCCTGTTGTGTAAACAGATTGTGATAAAATACGGACGTTTAGTTAGTGTTAGGGTAGAAAAAATATAGCCTTTGTGAGGCGCGAAATGACCTATTAGTCCCCGAGCCAGGTACAAATTTCGTCAGTTATTTCCTCTCGGCCGATAATTTGTAATATGCTTCAGAGAGTTGTATCATGAAGCTCCGTGAACGTTAGCTGCAGTTCCGTGGGTGGGTTGAGCAGCGGTAGCCTCCCACGCACGTAAAAAAAAAAAAAAAAAAAAAAAAAAAGTCACTTTCTCCCGATTGAAAAATTTTCAAATTATAGATAACCTAATATACTGAAGAAAAAAAAAGTCAGCTAATTATAAAGTGGTGGTTAATACGTCAGCTTGTCACACGAACATGAAAAAAATATACAAGGTGCAAAGGAAAGTCTCTTTAACCTGAAAATACTCTCGAAAGGAGAGAGATACATCTATGTATTGAAGTAACGGTATAGTAAAGCGAATACGCCCGACCTGATGCAAACGACAGAAGCGTCCCTAGTGGCGAAATTTGGAAGTTACCTATTGAAAACCGTAAGCGAAAAGAGATAGAGCAAAATTTCCAGTTTGAAAGATTTGGAGCATCAATTAATTAGTACGAAACGACATTTGGTTCACACGGATAAGATAAATCGTTGCCTGTATACACAAAAATGTACGAAATCAATGAGCGACGATTCTACTTTGCATATTCACATTCTATAAATGTAGCAGTGCAAAATTTTAGATTGTGACGTTGTACTGTGCTGTAATGGCTGTAAAAATTTAATTTCCAATGCATTTAAAATTTTAGATTAACCCTTTCAGGGGCAGAAGAATTCTGTTAGTAAACTTATGAAACAATTGACTGACGCCAGAATATTCAAACGAATTTCACAAAAAAAAAGCTCGTTAATTTTCACTTTCATTAGGAAAGCAAAATTTTGTTAAAATATTATTGCTGCCATTTGTCCATTTTGGAATTAAAATTAGGTGGCTAGACCATCTAGCCACCGCCCTTGAAAGGTTGAAATCTATGTCGTCGTATTCAAGAGTCTTGCAATAGATGTTCTATGCTCAGAAATGTGCATGTAGAATTACGCCACGAACACAATTGTGTATCGTGAGCAATGGCGAACTTTTCGAACAAACTGAATATTAACATTTTATCACTGTGAGACTGTTTGTCTTTTTTGTGTTTTTATGGGATGTTATCAAAATACATTCAGATAAGCACATATTTATACCAGAAATTGTACGTATTTCTTCATACTTCTGGCTATTCCATCCAAACGTTTACACAAAATAGAGTGCTTCAATTTTGGACCTTTTTGGGTATACAGGCAAAGATTTATCTTATTCATGTAAACCAAATGCCGTTTCGTACTAATTAATTGATGCTCTCAAACATTCTGATTGGAAAATTTGCTCTATCTCTTTTCGTTTTCGATTTGCAATGGCTATATCCCAAATTTCGCCACTACGGAGCGCTGCCGTCGCTTGCATTAAATCGGTCGTAGTCACTTTACTATGCCGTTACCACACTTCCATAGTTTTAGTTCTCTCCGTTCGCAAGTATTTTCAGGTTAAAGGGCCTTTCCTTTGCACCCTGTATATATTTTTCATGTTCGTGTGACCAGCTGACGTATTAACCACCACTTTAGAATCAGCTGAATTTTTTTCCCTTCAAGATATTGGGTTAGCTATAATTTGACAAATTTTCAATCGGGAGGAAATGACTAATTTTTTTACGCGCGTGGGAGGTTACCGCTGCTACACTCACCCACGGAACCGTAGCTGATGTTCACAGAGCTTCATAATACAACCTTTTGAAGCATTTTACAAATTATCGGCCGAGAGGAACTTGGTCATCAAAATCTGTTGCTGGCTCGCGGACTATATGTTCACCAATGTATTTGAAAGAGTTAAAATTCATGTTTTTAAAAATCAATTGCATTATCAGTTAGAAGATTTTAACTTTTAGAGCATATATATATATATATATATATATATATATATATATATATATATATATAGTTATATTTATTATTATTATTTTTTTTCCGATACTGCTAAAATGTTATCCTGGAATAAATTGCTACAAGTTTTCGAAAAATCTTTTCTATTTTTTTTTCAAGAGTTTAACTGCTGGGTGGGGAAAATATAGTAAATTTAATATCGGAATATATCAACGTGTTAATATTGGTGATATATCGCGATAACTACCGTAAAGTTTATGCGAATAGAAAAATTGCTTACTTTAAAAGATAAATAGCATGTGACCTAAAATTTTAGTATAAACAGATGTAGAAAGGAGTTAATAAATGTTTCATGCTATTTTCTCCTACAGCATCCTTTAAATATATATATATATAATATAGGGAAGGTGGGGCAAAATCGGGTACCATAACAGTTTGTTAGTCTAGTCTCAAATGCTGTGAAATGGGAAAACAAATTTTGAACACTGTTTTTAATGTAAAATGAATCCTTGGCTATAATAAAACATTCTTTTCAAAAAAATATATATATAATTGTTTATATAAAAAAAATAGCTTTTTTCACACGTATGCAAAAATCCGGTTTTACTTCGCTGGTTGGGTTAAACCTGGTATCCATTTAAAACTATTGGAAAACTCATTTTGGTCAAAAATGTCTTTCTTTAATATAGTAAAAAATACATTTTTAATATTTTTAACAAAAAGAAATTGCACACGTGTTCGTCCATGTGTAAAAAAAATAAATCGGTGGCAAATTTTCTACGTTGTATATGCCTGCTTACTTTACTCTGTACGTTTTAAAGTTCTTTTAGCTTCAAAAATCACAGATGAATTTGTCTTCATATTCTTCTGCATTATATGTTTCGTGGGCCTATCCGTGGCATTTCAAACATCGTATTTGGATTTAGAGTTTGAGTAAAGTTCATAGCAAAACATACAGGTTTAATTATCCTCTTCTTCTGATGATGTGTTCGCAATCTTTTTTTGCTTTCTTTTTTTTTTTTAAAGAATCTTCTTCTTTCTTCGTCTTGCAGTTTGTTTGGCTTATTTCTGCTTAATATCTGATTCGATCTGTAATTTATAGGGAGAAGAAATCAAAAGTTTTTCCCTTTCTTTTTTCTCAATTCTGAAGCCTTCCTTAGAAGGGGATAATAACATTTTAGGCAAAATTGGAAATTCAGATTGCTGGACTACATAGTCTGAAGATGTCAAATAGATAATTTTACTAATATATTCTGTAGATGTAACATTTTGAATCAGTGATGACGTCTGTGATTGTGATGTTAACTGCTGCATCTGGAAGCAGCTCGACGTGAAAGACGCTGGATAGTGTCAACTTGTTGATGTTCGGAAGGATGAGCTCCAATATCCTGTGATGCATCAGAAATTTTTATTTCTGCCGCTATGCCAACCTGTGGCCGGATAGACCTAGGTGTGTTATCATGACTTTCATGGGTTTCTCTGTCCCTTCCGAAGGAGCAAAAAGATGGTCTGAAAAAATATCATTGTTGTAGGGGAAAATCCCTGTTTTCTCGAACCTTCTGATTGCAATATTTACAATTGCTGCTCTCGAAAATGTAGCTTTAAATAATTTTCCAATTTCCTAAGTTGTTACAGATCACGCAGTGTTGGAAAATAACCACTTCCTCACCTCTTGACCTTAGTATGAGCTTAGAGGTGCATGAATGATGCATCAAGGGGCTGAAATCGATGCGTTGCGTAAAAAAAAGTAGTTTAAATAAGTACATTTCTTTCTCTTACTAGATTAACTGGATTCTTTTAGTGTGAGTTGAATACCTATTAAGGATTTAAAGAACAGGCTTTTCAGGACAAGGATTGGAAAAAATCTATACATTTTTTAACCAAATAAAATAAAGACCTCTTTCGTAATCCACACTGTAAAAAGAAATACTGCCAGTTTTCGGGTAGGAATCGGAAAAATAGTTGCCCTTATCGTATCGGAATAATTTCCGACCCATCTCGGAATAAAATACGTAAAAATAAGGAAATAGTCAGTAAAAGGGTATTTTACGGAATTTATTCCGATTTTACGGATTTTATTCCGAGCTGGGTTGGAAACTATTCCGGTCGGTACGTTGAGGGTAACTATTTTTCCAATTCCTACTGGAAAACTGGCATTATTATTTTTTTTTTTACATCCACTCCTATTATATACAGCAAAAGAGTCTGGGAAAGCATCATCCACCAAGAGAAGGTTTTTTTCCTGCCTGTTTAATATTTGAGAAAAAAATCTTGTTATATATTAGGTAGTCTAGTTATATAGGATTGAGATTTTAATGATTATTTGTCAATTTGGGCAGATTAGTTTATTTAGAGAAACAAGTCACGAAATATATTTGCATTTTAAGTAGATCTATAACGCAAATTATTACACCCCAGATTAGAAAGTTATTTAGTAAAATGCAATAAGCATAATATAAAATTATGCCTTAATCAGTGCCATTATTTTGTTCAATAATAATTGCAAGTTATTTAATTTCATAAATGTAAGTTAAAAATTAGACCCACTTTTTAATATAAAACAAAATCAAAATTAAAGTTTTCATTATAACTAGAAAGATTTAGAATTATAACTTAACAGCATTAAGAATACAATTTAAAGTTCCATGCTAATTTATTAACTATACTAAAAAACCATTCTATGAGTGCCGGACAAAACCCCGGGTATACCCAGTTTTGACCCAATCTTAAGTACCTGGTTTTACCCCAACATGACACAGTTTAAAACATGGCATCACTACTCTTAATCCTATAGCAAAAGATCAGTAAAAATGCTTAAATATTATCAGGAAAGGAAAGAATTAGATATGTTCAGTAATATTTAATATGCTGGAAAATAGTGGTTATACGTGTAACATCTAGAATCAAATAAAACAATTTTTTAAGAGTAATTGAAACTAAATCGTTCACACGAACGAGAACCGCACACAGTAACGTTCCAATCGGCTATACATGCCATAATGGTTACCGACAAGTAATTTCTCGTGTTGGCTGATAGACAGAAGTACAAATGAAGGAGGGGTCTGCGCTACCCGGTTTTACTCGCCTACCCTGTTTTGTACAACTCATCCACACACACACACATATATATATATATATATATACATACACAAAATAAAAATATTTTTAAACAAGAAAGTAAAATAATCAAACTTCAACGATAGATTATAATTTTCCAACAGATTCAGAATTATGTAAAAAAAAAAAAAAAAAAAAAAAAAAAAAAAAAAAAAAAAAAAAAAAAAAATCAACGTTTAATAAGGTTAAATATGATGGCTAAGTAAGCAAATTACAAAACACGTAACACATTTCAAAATTAAAGTTCAGCAATTATTATCAGTCATCTGAAAAATATCAGAATTCCTTTTTTGCAACGCTATATATGATCTATAGATTTGAATATATATTGAATAGTATGCTAAACATTAGTTCAGTTAAGAAACGCATTTGCACAGTTTAAAATTCCCCTTCAACATATTTCGTCAATAAACGGAAATGAATACATCTTTTTTGCAGCCCTGTATATGATTTACAGATTTTATACATACGAAGTAACTAAATTAGTTAAATAAAAAAAAAACCTCGTACCACAACAGATAACGAACTACCAGCAATTGTTTATTTATACAGATAAGCGAATCCTTTTGTGTCCCCCCATAAATAAACGATGGATGCTATGCTCATCATGTTCTATAGTAAGCATATTTTTGTACACCTCAGTGATGTGTATCAATTTCTATATGTTTGAAATAGTGTAATATCATTCCAATATACTACAAATGATTTTTCCCTATAGACCATTGAAATAGACCATAGAAAATTTGTGATTTTAATCAATGATTTTTTTTTTAAAATCAGTAGATTAAAATCATGATTTTAATCGTTGATAATAATTGTTCACACCCGTTTACAGTCAAATGGCAAGCATGAGTTTTTGTTAATCTCGATTGATTGATAATTTTTTTCTTCAACCAACTGACGCTTTTTGCAATATTTTTCCACATTTGATTTAAGAATTTCACAATATTTTGATTCTACCCAACAATTGGAGAATTTTGCAACTTTTTCTTACAAACTTCCTTGGCAGTTATCCAAAGTTTTCAGCATAATAAAATATAAAATTATAACTAAAAATTAAATAAACTGCACATAAAGAAAAACTATGAAATTATTAATTTAGATATTTCATTTCCAATATTTCGATTGACAGAGGTTTAATGCAGTTTATTTATTTTTTAAAATAAATAAAATTGTGCGATTTGTGTTTGGTTGCGGTTTTCTCTGGGACGGGAAATTTTAAGTTTACCTGTGACCCCGTGAGAGAGGGTGGAAAAGTTACTGTTCCTGCTGACCACTAAAATTTTCAAATTAGTGGTCCAAATGAATTTTTGGTGTTCTCGGACCAGCGGACCACCAATGATTTCGAACACTGATTGATTTTTCAAATGCTGAAGATTTCCTTGTAAAAGATATTTAAATTGATATACTGTTTAATTTTTTTATTATTTTCCTTGTGTGAAATTTGATTATTGTTATGTCTGCACAATAAACAATTTTATGTGTTAAAATATTTACTCTTCTATTTAAAACAGGTGGAGAAATTAACCTGATGCGTGGACCTATTCCATTTTACCTGAATTGAAATTCTGATTCAGAACATACTAAGCTTCAAGAATTCTTTATATTTGATGACCTGAATGGTCAGAGAGAGTGCAGCACCCTCCTAAAACTGTGAGAGAAACTTTATGTAAAATGATATTATATTACAGTAAATATTAGTCTGACATACTATACATATAATTTAATGATTATATAATTTGTATTTTCAATAAATGGAGCGGCATACCGCAAACCAGCTTTAAATGAGTTGCTATTTAATTGTGTCTGTAATCATTTCTTTTTTCAGCTATTGCAAGGCTGCTGTTGGTGAATACTTTTCTTTTCTACGAGCATTGTTATAAAATAAATAAATCTTCGTCATAGATTACCATTTTGGAATACTGAAAAATACATATATAAGTAACAATAATTAGTCGCTTGGTGGCGACACTGCCGTTATTAAATTAACCCTTCAAAGTAAGTATTTAATATACTATAGAAATACATTGTGTATTTAAAAAAAGCTTTAAAGTTTAAAGTAATACTTTTGTATTAGCTGATATTAGAGGTTAAATGGATTCTGCTACTTATAGCTGCCTTTTTGATGCTGATTATTTCATTGTTGACGCATATACTTTGATTATGTATCAGTTATGTTTGTGCTTTATTTATTCAAAAGTGTTATATTCATTATTGAATGTTAAACAGAAACAAATGCTGAACTTTTTTTGTTGTTGTTTTATATTCAAATGAATTAATTTTGCATAATTGAGCTGTGTTGAAATATAAATTTTAATTTTTTTTTTTGTGTGTGTGAAAAGGTAAAAATTTGAAAACTGTACAATATAAAAATTTCAGCATCTATAGATTCACAACAATTAACGAAAAAAAACAGATTATGGAAGTACGGTGCATAGGCACTAAGTGCATAATGGAAAAAAACCTTTTCAAACTCGTGCAAAAATTAATATTGGTTGAAGATATTCATTCAGCCATTGTTTGAAATAAAATAATAATAAAAACAGGTATGTATTTAAATGTAAGAAAATTATTTTTTTTAAATATTTTCTTTGTGAATAAGCAAACACTAAATGGACTATAAGTGTAACCGAGTGCGGAGAAATATTCCAAAATGTACAAGGACAGAATGGTAATATTTGTGGAGGAAAAAAATCAATTATTTTGTGAAATAGATCAAACTGGTTTACATTTATTTTTTTAAATATATTTCAAAGACAATAGAATCAATAATTAAAACATTAATAATTTTCAGTTTAATGAAAAAAAAAAAGTTTTCTACTGCAAAATAATCTCGCAAAATCTGAAATTTTGTTTTTTATTACACCATAATGATAAATCGAAAACCAAAGTGAGGGGGAAAAAGAAAGCTACAATCCAGTGTAACCGTTCCCCATAAAGATGAGAGAAAATCCTGAATCGTGGTTCAAACTTTTAGCAAAAAATTGGAATGGAGAAAACCTTGAATTTTGATTTAACCTTTCGCCAGAAAATTTTATTTAAAAAAACTCTGAATCATGGTTAAACCTTTTACCAAAAAATTGGATTTAAAAATAATCCTGATTCGTGGTTCAACTTTTTCCCAGAAAATTGTATTAAAAAAAACTAAATTATGGTTCAAACTTACACCAGAAAATTGGATTAAAAAAAAAACCTGATTTATGGTTCAACTTTTCACCAGAAAATTGGATTAAAAAAATCCTGAATCATGGTTTAATATTTCACTAATATAATGGTATTTGTGAAAGCACCAATAAACTGGTGAAACTTATCACCAATATCTTGGTTGCAGCTAAATTTCAGCGACTTTTTACCATTTTCTTGGTGAAACATCACACTTTATTTTTTAGTGTATCGGTAATATATATATATATTTTAATTTAGGCATACTTTATAAACTCAGTAATGATACTTTACTTTCATTATTGTTTCTATTCGCTTTTTTAATTTAACAAAAAACGTAAGATCTGCTTCTACTTATCTGCTCATTTACTGCTGTTGTTATAATGTTCATTTAATATCGATATGATTTTGTACCTATTTGAACATCTACAGTAAAGCTTCATTCAGTTTTCTAATGCCATAACATATAAATATTTCTGTCAATTGCTGTGGTATTGCTCAAAAACACGTCAGGCGATATTACTTATTTTGCATCGAAGTATTTTGATTGAGGAAAATTCCACTCTAAATATCTAAAACTGTAAAAATTCAACTCCATATTGAAAGAATACCATAACAATAACTCTAAATAATATAAGTATTAGCATACAAAAACAATTACGTAAAATATTTTCGTAATACTGCTGAAAAACCGTTAGTGATCTACTGCAAAAGTTTTTTACAGTTACAAATACCTTTTGATGAGTGTAATTTTAGACAGAACAGAAAGGAATCATTAGCAACTGTACTGCAATATCTCTTGCACGGTTACAAAAAACTTTATGGCGAGAATACAAAAACTCTTTTAGATACAATGCTAAAAAATCATTGGTAATTGTCCTGAAGGTACTTTAATAAAGTTACCGAAAATTTTTTGCAAAAGTATATGCAAAGTTTTGGGTGGAATACTAAAAAAATTCATAGTAAATGTACTATGAAATCCTTCGCAAATTTAGAAAAAAATTCTTAGTCAATGTACTAAAAATTCCTTTGTAAGTGTACTAAAAAATCATTAGAAAATTCACAAAGTATTGTTTAGGAAACTACCTAAAAAATCGTTAGTACCTTTACTAAATAATCCTAAGTAAATTTACGAAAAATTCTTTAGTAAACTCGCTAAAAAATCATTAGTAAGTTTACTGAACAATATTTAGTAAACTTACAAGGAATTCTTTGGAAAACTCTCTAAAAAATCCTTAGTACGTTTACTAAACTATCCTTGGAAAATTTACCACAAATTTTTTAGTTAACTCCCTAAAAAATCGCTAGTAAGTTTACTAAGAAATATTTAGTAATTCACAAAAACTAATTAGAGAAACTCCCTTGAAAAACCGTTAGTAAATTTACAGAACAATATTTAGTAAATTTATAAAAAAGATTTTGGAAAACTCCCTAAAAAATTGGTAGTACGTTTACAACATATTCGTTGGTAAATTTACTAAAACTTATTTAGTAAACTCCCTAAATAAGCATTACTAAGTTCACTAAACAATATTTAGTAAATTTACAAAAGTTTTATTGGGAAACTCCCTAAAAAATCACTAGTACGTTTACTAAACAATATTTAGTAACAGTTACTGAAGAATCTTTTGTAATTTTACATGATTATCTTTTGTTGTGGTTACATAAAATGTTCTAGGAATCCCAGTTTCCAACAAAATTCTTAGTAACCTTACACTTTTTTTTTTACAGTGTAGGCACTTACATGTTCACATGTAGCAGAAAATGACTTGTAACTTAATGTACAGTGTGGTATTTCACCTACAATGTATATTCTCAAAAACCTAGCACACCCTGTATAACACCCCTGTCAAGTAAGGCATTAAGCAATATCATTTCAAGTGGTGTAATTTCTGTGATTTGCTTTCTCCAAAATATTTAATTTCAGAGCATTAAAAGACACTAATCATCTAAGTAATTTACCAACTTTTGCCAAAATCCAAGTGTAAGGTTTGGGAATTCATTTTCTCGAGCTTGAATACAAATAGAGCATGAGTTGAAAACTGCTTTCTCTTTTTTGCATAAATGATAGATTAAATAAAAGTTAAATTAAAATTACACGTCCATAAAATTCTATATTAACGATCGGAAAATAAACCAATACTAGCAACCTTCATTTTTCAAAATTACAGTTATTGTTCAAAAACTTGAAGGCATAGCACATTTGTTTTCCTGCTAGTCAAAGAATTTACTTTTTCTTTTCTATAATTTATATTTTAGTCGAAGTTTATTACGATAATTTATAATTCATAACCTAAATAAATGCCATACATTTAAACAAATATTATATAAAATTGATCCTACTTTGAAACTCACTCTGCAGTAGAATATCAAATAATTAGTTTTCACTTACTCACGTTTATAGTATTTATCTATAAGTTATTTTTGCATTCTTATTTACCTATTTCAAACAATTGATTTATTATTATAGAACATTATGTGTTCTTCTTTATTAGTTATTTCTTTTTCTTCTACTTTGTCGCAGTGAACTTAGGAGGAAAAATAATTACAATACATTAGTTCAAGAAAGATTATTTTTTAAATTCAAACTGGGGGAAAAATGCTCATACCAGGAATCTAAACTGAGACCAAAGCTCTAACCACCAGCTCAAAATACCAACGATCTAACTAACAAGCAATCCGTAAGTCTTTCTTTACAATTTTTATTGCAAAAGATACATTTATAATTAAAACAAATATGTTCATAAATTTTGCAGAATTTCGTTTCATTACAAGATACTTGCTCCATACTGCAATCTCTACATTCTATGTGCATTCTCTTAATTCCGTATATATCTGATGAAATAGTTATGTGCACATGTCGGTCTTATGCAATGGCAGAATATATTTGACAGTACGCTTTGAATTAGGTATTTTTCATACTTCTGACGTTTTAAACAGATGCATTTCATAACAAGATGAAAAATAATATAGTTCAAATGCAGAGAGATCCTATTTCGTGTTTCATCTATCATTGTAAATTTTAAAATCAATCATTTATAAGGGAATATAAAAATTTAAATTTAACTGGAAGAATAGTTAATGTATCATAGAGAATATAGCAAGACATTAGGAATACTTTTAAAATATATATCCCAGATGAAATATATTAGTGTAAAGTATAAAAAAAATTACGCGCAGTGAATAAACGCTATGTTTCTATATCTATTTTTAAAATGTATATTATAAATTAGTGCACGGTCGTGAAAATGTAAACAATTTAACAGTTTTTACAAATTTCATTTGGAAAATTATAAAACAATAGAAACGCGTGACATAAATAAAGACTTTTAGGATTGAATATTTTCTAAAGGAACATTGATTGAAATAGTGGGTCAACTTTCCGTATATGTTCGTATGCTGTACAACAGTTTGAGTTATCCAGCTGAAAACTATCAATATACCGCTGAATAAAAGTAAAAAGGCGTCATTTAGCAGTATCCTAAATAACAAATAATATTCTTTAAAAATAATATTTTGTAAAAAGTCATTTTCTTATTAGAAAAAATCTGATTTTATCAAATAAGGATAAACTAGTCAAATGTCTGAAATCAGAATTAAAAAATATATTTGCAATTAAAAGTTTTCATTAGCATAAATGCCTTACAGGGCGTCGAGAAAATTCGTGTATCAGTTGCATAGGAAGATACAGCACACTGAAGTAAGCATTTGTGAATATGTAATCGGAGTTACAATTCTCTTATTCAGTCATAAATACAGGTTACTTCAATATAAGCATTGACGCGATTTCCATTTTTCAATTTTATGACATGAAAGTATATTATAGAAATATTAAATAGAATAAATTTATTTTGAGTAAATCTTGATGATATTTTAGAAGAAGATGCAATGTAATTAGATCATTATCTCTGCAATTGAAAATTTTTGTAAGTGTGAATTTAGAAAATACCGCGTTCAAGTTGCATGAAATCATATTGCACACTGAAACAAACATTTGTGTATAGGTAATAAGAATTACAATTCTCTTATTCAGTCATAAATACAATTTATTTCAATCCATACCTAGTAGCGATTCACATTCTTTAATATTAAAACTTGAAGACACTGTATCGAAATATTTAACAAAATAAATTTACTTTGAGTAAATCTTTGTAATATTATGGAAGATGCAAATACAAAGTATGGAAATATTCGTAAGTGTGAATAGTTCACAGGAAGTCAGGAAAAAGTCGTGTACAAGTTACAGCGGATGCTATAATACATTAAAAAAAATTTTTGTGTATAGGTAATCGTAGTTACAATTCTCTTATTCAGTCATAAACACAAAATATTTCAATCGAAGCTTAACAACGATTTCCATTCTTTAATTTTAAAACTTGAAGATACTGTATCTTAATATTCAACAGAATAAATATATTTTGAGTATATCTTAATAATATTATTGAACATGCAATGAATCCAGGCTGTTTTTTTGCAATTGGATATTTTCATGAGATTGAATACTAGACCGGAGTGAAAAATAAGAAAGTTTGCAAATCAAATACTAATAGTGAGGAAAAGTTTGTACTCGTCATTATAAACACAGTGAATTTTTCTTTTTGAAATCGGACAATATCTTCCGTTCGCGCATCGCATTCATAGTTTTCGAATTTGAAGAAAAGTTGAACAGATAAAATAAAAATCGTAAAGATTGAAAATTTTGTCCAATTGAACTAATCTTTTGTACATAGCATGGGCTTGAGGTGTAGAATGGAGAAAAAAAGTACCCCATACCCCTCCACTATCCCCTTCGAACCCCCTCAAATGGGTGAAAATGGCCAATTTTCATAGATGTAACACAAATTACAGGAGGTGTAAATATTGGACAATCGACCTGATGTTTTTGTACATAAGGCAACCTTGGGGCTAAAAGTCGAAAAAAATACCCCCGTCCTTTTCCCCGGAGGGGTACGAGAAGGTCAAAATTGTGCAGCTCTTGGCCCGTCTTTAAAACTAGAACCGCGCGACTTTCGGTATACCTAGAACCGCTGAGCGGGTCAATTTGACCCTAGATATTAAAAACTATATAAATATGCCAAAATGTTTTAATTTAAGTAACTAAAACATTATATTTTCGTACAATAATCAATATTTATCATAATTTATATAACATTTCAAATATAAGGCAGGAGAAATTACCTTAACATTTTAGAAAATGATAGTCAATTTCGTATTTCCTTAAATATAATCACATATATTTTAACCAAAAATAAACTTAGACTTCATAACTTTAATCGAAAATGGAACAAAAAATAAAAATAGAATAAAAAAAAACAGTTACTTACTAGTTTTACAGGTTTATGTAACCTAATTTATTGTATGCATTGTATGCAAAACTTGCTAATACGTTTTGTACATTTACCACAAATGGGTGCATTACATTATGAACAAATATCTTGAGTTTTATTTTCACATTTTGAAGTGTGACATCGGACTCGTTTGCGCTTAGGTTTTGGTTGTCCATCATTTTGAATAGTTGTTTCGCACTCAAATGACACCCTTTTTTTGTCGGGAGAGAACAAACTTTTCTCGCAATTCTTCAATTAAATCTTGAATGAATTGCCGTTTACTAATAGCTTTTCCAGTTACGGCATTGTATAAAACCCATGCATTGATTGCAGCAAGATCCAAAATATTATAGAATACGTGCACTGGCCACCTACGTGAAGCAGACTTGACAGTATACTTTCTTGTCATCTGGTCAATCACATCCACACCGAATTTATTTGCGTTGTAATAAGCAATTGTATCCGGTAATTTTTAGAATTATCTAAAATTTCAACAGTTGGGTGTAGACTGCTGAGCAACAACACATTTTTATTTCTTTTTCCCTGATAAACAGTTAAAATACCTTTATGATCTAATGCAATTAGCTGTCGCATGCAATTCTGATTTTGACATTTTTACAAAGGTTGGTATTTCTCTTCTTGATCTTTTTACAGTTCCTACAAGGCTGGTATTTTTAGATTTGAATGCCTCTGATAGCTTCAACGTTGTAAAACAGTTGTCTGTAGTAACATTCTTACCTTTGTTCTCATATGGACTTATTAGTCGCTGTACTACATGTTCAGAAAGAGAAACGTTAGATGGACATAGGTTATCTTTTCCAAGGTACGGGAATCCATTAATCAGATATTTTGAATCATCATCTGCAGCCAACCAGGATTTTATACCGAATTTATCTGGTTTGTTAGGCCTATATTGAGTAAACCTACACCTAGCTTTTGTAAGAAATAATTGCTCATCTATGCTTATGTTAAGCCCTGGAGTATAGCTAGTCTTACAGTTTTCAATGAAACGATTCCAGATATCAGAAATGAGGGCAAATTTGTCTGTCTCTAGACGACATGATCTGGTTGACTTTATATCGAAGCGCAAGAATCTCATTATTTCACGAAATTTGTCTCTTGGCATTGTATTTCAGATAAATGGCGGTCCCCAGTTCACTGACCACAGGCTATCCAGTTCAAGCCCTTTTGCGCAATATATACCCCGTACATCTAAAATTGATATGAATGCATCAATTTCATCCAAAGTCAATTACATCCCATTCATGTTCATGAAGCTGTCGATGAGCTTCGTCTCCGGTACATTTCTTTATATGCTTCAATATCCATTCGTCTATAAGGAGTCTCCAGGCACTCGCCGGACTGTTATCCATAATATTGCGTTCAGCATGTGGTGTTGGGCCCCAAACTTCCTTTAAAACTTTATGCTGAGTCTTCCTTCCTTTCTTGCTAGTCCCTATTTCTACAACGTCTCAAATTGTTCCATCTTTACCAACTTCTTCATTTCCAAGTTTGAATTCGCACGTTACAGCTGATTTCTTTTTCGAATTTCTCTGAGTGTAAGTGCCTTTTGTACGAAATCTCAATTCTTCTTTTTTATCGGATAAATACGATGCACTTTCATTTAACACTGATAAATTATCATCATAATTGCGATGAGAAGATCAAGCTATTTTTAGGACACTGGTAGAGTCGTCATCACTTTCATTTTCCTCATCAGAATTGGAATTTTCTTCATTTGGAGGCAGATAATCATCCTCGCTACTCAAAATTGAAAGACACTAATCATTATTATCACTTTCTGAATCATTTTCAGATAACTGTTGCAAATATTCTAAAACTTCTGTAACGGTAAGATTACGTCGTCGTGACATTTTATATATACTTAAAATAAATACCTAAAAAATGCAACTTCAAGAATTCTCCTAAATATCATTTCTAATTTTCGTCTGCATTCGACCTCTCTTCACACTGAGCATATATGACCTTGGCTGAAGACCTTCACTGTTTCCCCTCCCAGGTCTATCCATTAGAGGAATTTGGAGTGAAGGAGATGTACTTTCTGGTTACTTCCGAGAAAATGTATCTCTTTTTCGTCTTTTATGCGGAAAACATACTACGGATCAAATTGACCCGATTCGCGGTTCTAGGTATAACGATTTATAACAGGAAATTTATTTATGCTATACGTTTTTAAATTCGTTAAGTTGTTGTTTACGTCAAAATATTCAAAGTCAGGAAAGGAAATGTTTTTTCAATTGATATTTTTCGCGCGGCAATAAATTAAATATCGATTTGGGTCAAATTGACACGCTCCGCGGTTCTAGTGTTAAAGGACGATTCAGACCAATTTATGTTGTCTTAATAATCATAAGCGTCAAACTTTATGGCCGGAACTAGAAACTTTTTCACGGATTTTACCTTTGTGTAAGTGCCTTTTGATTTCAGGATCCACCGAAGTCCCAGCTGTCGAACGTGCTACCTTTCATCCACCCCGTTATAAGGAGGAGGTTTTCTGGATAGGCAAAGAAAAAAATGTTTGAATGACCTTTTTCACCACTTTTTGAACTTTTTCAAACAGCTGGCTGGTTGCGAGTCTTTCCCTGTAGTTGCTTTTAAGAGAACTGAATGCCACATTCCACACATTGACTCATAATTGCTGAGTAAAGATCACAGATATTTGCACGACATTGCCATTTCCATTGCTGCTGTGGTTGTTCCTCGGACATAGCAAATAAGGTTCCGGGAAAAACATCGCTTTTTCAGTGGTTAATGACAGCAAACAGGTTACTGAGACTGTATTGTATATTTCATTGGAAACCACACGAGAAAAGTTCATCAACATTGTCAAGTATATTATGACAGTGGTACATTATGAGCTGTGGTTCGAAATTAAGACAAGATCTTCAATAGTTGATAGACCTAAACATGTTTCTAAATACATCAAGAAATGCCGAAACTTACCAGCGAAAGTCCTAGAAGTGGTGAAGCAGGTCTTTCAAACAAGTGCTTTCTTTGCTCATCCAGAAAACCTTCTTCTTTCAATAGTAGTGGATGATGGGCAGCACTTTCGAGAGCTGGGACTTTGGCGGTACTAAAATACAAAGAAACTCTCAGAAAGGGCAAATCCGTCAGACATTTTTCAGTTCCGGCCATAAATTTTGATGTCAATGATATTATGGATTCATAAATTTGTCTAAAACCAAGATTTCCTGCCCACCTCTTTTGGTAAACATTTCTTCAGCTGAAATTGCAGACTTGATTTCCCATTTTTAAAAGCGAAATCTTCCATTGAATCTGGTAGACATACCATGTCATACGCAAGCCGTAGCAAGCGCAGTGTCAAACTGCCAACATAGCCCTCCTCAAAAGTTTATGGGCATGAGCAACATGATGGTCTCAAAAGAGCCACCTTCGCTTCTCGTGCTACCATGCTAAAATTCGGCTCTAAATCAGAATTCGCAGTACCTAAATCTGCATGTGAATCTTGATAATTCTCCACGCCCACTTTTTGGTTGTGTAGAGTGTGGGTGGAACTGGCGGTGCAGTCACCTTCCCGGGGTGAGCCCTGAGTTGTGCTCAGAAGGACGGGTCCAGAGCTGCACTATTTCGACATCTCGTACCCGTCCGAGAAAAAGAACGGGGGTACTTTTACCGACTTTTAGCCTCAAGGTTGCCTTATGTAAAAAAAAAAAAAAATCTGGTCGATTTGTCAATTTATACACCTCCTGTAATTTGGGATAAATCTACAAAAATTGACCATTTTAACACCTGGAGGGCGTTGGGAGGGGATAGATGAGGAGTATGTGGTATTATTTTATCCATTCTACACCTTAAGGACATGCGATTTTTAAAAACTGAGTTCGATCGGTCAAAATTTACATTTTTTTGCGATTTTTCGTTTATCTGTTATTTTTTTTTTTCAAATTCGAAAACTTTGAACGCGATACGCGAACGGAAGATATTTTCAGATTTCAAAATTTTCTTCCTCTGTATTTAAATTGACGAGTAACAACTTTTCCGCCCTATTACGATTTGATTCGCAAACCTTTTTGTTTTCACTCCGGTCTATTGAATACCTTACACAGTGGTGGAAAATTGGCGCAGAGGAGGAGCCTATTGACACCACTAAAATTTTATAGTATTCTTCACCTTAATAAAAACGCAGAAATTCTGTCATTAGATAAGGCGAAAAATACCACTAAAATTTAGTGGTGTCAATAGGCTCCTCCTCTGCGCCAATTTTCCACCACTGCTTACAGGAAGTCCAGAAAAGCCGTGTACAAGTTGTATACGATCATAGAGGCACACAACATTGGTGGATCTGTAATCGGAGTTACAATTCTCCTATTCAGTCATAAAAACAAAATATTTTAATCCAAGCCTTGCAAACATTTCCATTCTTTAAGTTCTACGAAGACATTTTTTCGAAAAATTTAACAGAATAATTTTACTTTTCGTAAATTTTGGTAATATTATGAAATATGTAATGCAATTAGCTCACTGGCGCCATTTTTTGTGATCTATAATACACATTATAAATTATTATATATCAGCATTGCTGGCCGCAGACACTGATCATTTCTGGTGAATCACAGAAATGTATCACATTTTACAAAAAGCAATGTATATTGGGAAAATGTTACAACAGCTTGTTATAGTTTAAAATATGAACAAATATATAGTTTCGGATTGAAGTAAAGCTCCTTGTATTTATGAAATAATAAGTCAACAGCGATCTTGGATTTCCTATACAAAAAGAATGTTGCAATGTGTACTATCAACTCTTAAATTTCCTACACTGCTTCTCGTAACACGCTACGCTTAGATCCATTTATAACCATCTATGCAGATAGAATTGTGCATTTTTCTACAGTATGCATCGTATATTTATTGTTTGAAAAAGACTATTTTTTTTAGAACATTGATTCATGGAATTGGATATCTATCGTCGATGATATCTATCGAGAGATACTCACAAGGATAACTTCGTCAGTGACGAAATACCGATAGATAAACTATTAAACGGTGTGTTTATGGCCGTTCTTTAGAAAAACGGGTTTACGGAAAAACCTTTCTGATATTATATTTGACAGGATAATACCTTTGATTGAAGCTTTAATGCTTTCCCTTTTTTAAACAAACATCGTTTTCGTTTTAAGGATATCGATAATGTAGCATTTGAACGGTATCCAGTTGTTTCGTATGAATGGCCGAATAATTCAATCGACGATGAAAAGTAAACTAAAAATCAGTGCATATTGTCTTCGTTTATATTGTACGTTATTATATGTCGTACATAAGTACTGATGAGTCTATGCGATGACATAGCTTAACCTTCACTTTATACGATGTGAAATGTTTTTATGTATGTATTTTTAATTTAATTGCTTTTAAAATGTGTACAAGCCTGACTAATATTTCATAATTCGTGTAGATAATAATTTAATTCAGACGTTAAAATGTACATGTATCTAAAAAAAAAAAAAAATAACTTGTTCATCACATTCACTCTGCATTACAATTATGGTCTTTTTTACTACAACATATAATAAAGTAATTAACTTTCTGATTATATACAAAAGAACGATTTTTAAACTATGTAAGTGATATATGAAGTGTATATACGAAATCGTCTATAATAATAATAATGAATTACTTTCAATATCTAATTTTCCATATATTATGGACACCGGGAAAACATTTACATCATATTTAACAATATAAATTAAATAATATCCGTGAACTAAACTTCAGTCAAATGCACTACATCGTTGAAAATTGTTGTTGAGCTTTTTCTTTACCAGAAATGTTAACTACCAAAGATATACCTTATATTCGAGATTCTAAAATTTGAGAACTGCTTGAGAAACCATTTATATAAGTACTAGCAAAATCCACCTCTTCGCACGCGTAGTTGTTGAAATTTGTCAAGTAGTATTTATGTATCTACTAACATTAGTTGGAAATTACACTGCTTCAGATAATTTAAATACTGCTAATGAGGTAACATTTTGAGGCAACATAATTATTGTGCAGGAGATGAAAGCAAGTCATGAATTAATGAGAAGCTTTTCATTCCAAGCAATTTACAGCCGTCTCCTTCAAAAACAGATAAAGTGTGCACTCTACATTGGAACTCTGTTTATGAGTTATAGTAGAGTGACATAACTTTTAAAATCGTTTCAGTTGATAAAATCTTAAAACGAATTCAATGACAAAATTCTTGATTCAATGACAAAATAAACAATATGGACATTAAAAAGCTCACAGTTTTACTTAAAAGGCGGCAAAAATAATAATAGTATAGATTTTACAAGTTAAAAATTTTTATTAAATTTACTAGTACTTTCGGCCTGGAATACAGCGGTCATCGTCAGGGAAGGATTTTATTAATTGCTGTTCCATTCATTCAAATACATCACTTCGTTTGAAATGCGAGAGTCTATAATTAGTAGGGTAACTGGAAGTAGAAGTAGAAGAGTTTACGTTCATTTGTTTGCAAGCGAGTCTCTAGAATAGGCTGCTTAGATTGAAGTTATGTAGAGAAAAATATTTTACTACACATCATTTTATTTTAATATGTCACTTTATGACTATTTTAACATAGCGATACAATTAAATAAATAGAACGGCTGTTAAAAAAAATTCTCTACTTAATTTCAATCCAAGGCATGCTATTTTCACTTCCAGCTACGCTACTAAATATCGAATCTCCCCTTTTCAAACAAAGTGACATATTTGAATGAATAGAACAGAGATTAGTAAAGATATTCCCTAACATGACCGCGAGATTGCAGGCCCTAAAAAACTAAGAAATTTAAATAAAATGTATATTTTTAACTTGTAACATCTATATTATTTTTGTCGACTTTTAAGTAAAACGGCGAGCTTTTTAAACTTCTTATTTTGTATTCCATTTCAGTGGTTTCAGAGTTTGTTTCGAATAAACAAACAAAAGTTTATATGTTACAATGATAGAATATCTTCATTGACAATTAAAATCATAATATTGCTGAGTTTTAAAAACAATGGTTTTCTATACTTAAACCGTCATTTTTGAATTTCGAATATTTAAACACGAAGTACTTCATTACGTTGTTAGAGATCATGTTTCATAAATACTATGGTTTTAATAAAATGCAGCATGTTTTTATACTTTTGTTTTATGCAATTTTTCAGAAAAGTTATAAACATTGGCAGGGCAGAAAAATGATTTTTATATCTTCTCATTTCTTTTATTTCATTTTGAGAAACATATGATTTTTGGTGCGCATCTTCATTTTTGAAGTTGCCGCAGTTTTGACTATTTGCCAACTTTAAAGTTTCTAGGCTGACAGTTTAACAGAAATTGTAACGAAAATATTAAATTTTCTTCTTTTGCAAAATTAAATTTTATATATGCTAGATAAAAAAAAAATATTAAATTGAATAACCTTATGCAAATTGTTTCTTTATTATGCTACTGTTATCTCAGGTCTGCGATGAGATAATAATTTTCATGAACAGTAATTCTTATTTTTGAATACGTACATTTTAAAATTTATACTTGACAAATTTTCCTTTTTGGAGTATACTTTTGTATGCTCCTATTTAGGAATTGATACCACAAATTTTAAGAAGAAATTCATCGATTTACTTGATAGCAGACATCTGGGATTGCTGGAGAAGAATATACATATTTAAGTTGATAGAAAATAGATTTATTTATTAAACGTAATTTTTTAAATGATTCATATATTCATCACTGTGCAGTGTAGGGTGAATGAAATAGATTGGAAAAATTATACTTCAAAGTGAAAATATTAATCTTATGTAATATCTCTATATATATTTTTTAGTTTCACTAGTAAGCCAATTGGTAAATAAGTTCATTAAAGCTATTTTTTCTAGATTAGAAAAACTGTAGAATGTAAAGTTGCATATGTTTATTTAATATTTTATCAGTTAAAAGCCATTATTTTGAAATTCACATAAAAAAGTGATATTTTGATAGTTGTACTTTTTAAATGGCTTGATTTATTTTTATGTTGAGGTAGATCATATTTAATGAATATTGTGTAATTTTGAAGCCCTGAAAAAAATTCCTGTTTCCTGTAGAAAATGTGTAAGATCAAGATCATGAATCCCTTTTTCATGAAAATTGAAATGCCAGTATGCTTTGATTGCTGTATCTCTGGGCATCCCAAAATTCTTTGTCATAAACTGTTATTATAATACTACATGCTTAGTAAAATTTACTTGGTTCCATAGGGTTTTTTAATTTTCATTTTTATGTTGACACAAAATGCAATCAAAATGACTTTTCTGTCCGTTTTCTGCACTTATTATCTTAGTTAAGCAATAGTAATCCAAAATTTTTCTTATAGAAAATGAAACTTTACTATTAGGACAAGCTAAATAATATAGAACTTTGCCGAGATATCGATGCTGTTAGCAGATGTAATGTGTTAAATATTCAAAAGTTTCAAAATCTGCAACTTTGAATTAGTCCTATCTCAATTTTGGGGTACTATTGCTCAACTAAAATAATAAGTGCAAAAAACGGACAAAAATGTCATTTTGATTGCGTTTTGTGGCAACATAACAATGAAAATTAACAAAGCCTCCACCAAATAAATTTTACTAAGCATGTAGTGTTATTCCAACAGTTTATGACGAAATAATTTTGGGATGTTGTTGCTTTCCAGAGATGTAGCACTCCAAACATACTGATATTTCAATTTTCATGAAAAATGGGATTCATAGTCTTGAACTTTGACAATTTCTTCAGGATACAGGGAATTTTTTCAGAGCTTCAAAATTGCTCATTATTCATTAAATATGATCTCCTTCAACATAAAAAAAATAAAAAAAAACAAAAAATACAACTATTGTAATTTGTCTGATTTTCAAAATAATGGCTCTTTATAAAATAAGTAGTATTTAATGTTGAATAGTAAGTTTGCAGATAATAACACCGTTAAAATTAAACATCGTATATTAAAACCTCAGACAAGTCTTTTGACTGCAGAATTTAATTAAATGTTCATAAATTTACGATCAAACAATGGAATTTCTTCCCTGAACAAACAAACAAAAAAAAACTAGTAAAGAGTTTGATCTCACCGATAAAAAACTGCTTAGCAGTTTTTTAATACGTATTTTGCATCAGCAAATACGTATTTTGCATTTAAATAAGGCGAAGGAAAGTAATCAAAATTGCTGATATTTAAACGGAAGAACATAATATTTCTCTCGAAATTTGGTATCAACCTAAACGCGAATACATGTAATATGTGACAGGGGTGAAATTGATCCTTTATGTCGTTCTAGCGTTATGACATTTTTTTTATTTATTAAAAGGGCTTCCATTTTTGTTTTATCTTCAAAAACGTACTTTTGTGAAAAAAAATTCTATTTTATATTCAAAGCATCCATGATCAAAACGTTATGCAAAGTTCTGGAAAAACCGTTTGAAGCAAAATTCTTCAAAATTAAAAACTTTTACGTTGATTTGTTTGCAAGTGAGTCTCTAGAATAGGCTGCATCTTTATTTGGAAGATGATGCTTTAGACATTTTCCAATAAATGTTGAACAATCACAGAGTATTTTTTCTATCATGCCACAAGAAAACAATTATCTCTACCATTTTGTGAATTTAAGAGGTTGAATCAAATATAAACCGGAATTTTTGTTTTTTAATTTATTGGTACAAGATACAAAACAGAAAGTTACATATTATTTTTTTTATATAATCTCCTGATATAAAGCACATTTTCCCCAAATGATTTCAAGTTTTTTGATGCCGTCTTCATAGAAAAAAGAAGGGCGTGTCTCCAGTCAATTGCTCACAAAGGCTTCAATAGCAGTGCCATCGCCTAATCGTTCACCTCCTAATACTTCTTTCAAAGGCCCAAACATGTGATAATCATAGGGCATAAGTCAGGACTATGGGGAGGGTGCTCCAGTGTTTTGCAGTACATTTCCTCTAACCCTACACAAGTCAGATTGTCTGTATAGGGATGGACATTGACATTAAGCAAAATCACTTCTTTGTTCGGAAATTCACTTCTCTACCGTTGATATAAACGCTTTGTTTCGTCCAACAACTTGCAGTAGTAAGCAGCACCCTCGAGAATGTCCCGAATGGCACCAAGTTTTCCTAAGTCAATCTTGTTCTGGACGTGAGGGGGGGGGGGGTGGATTTCAACTTCTGCTCATCCTCTCACAAAAACGTTCTGTTACAATCATACACTTGGGTTTTCTTCAGGCGCGTCTCCCCAAACTGTAATTGAAGTCTTCGTAAGATTTCATCCGGTCTTACGCCTTTATTTGTGATAAATTTAACGATAATGCGTTGCGCAACGTTAGGGTAAACCTCTCGCTCGCTCATCAGGATGCCGACAGAGGAGCGGAGAGAGTAGCACGTACCGGCGCATAGATAGTAATGTGACATCCCCACCTCCCATTCGCAGAGGTTTGAGGAATGGTCATTAAGTCTCCCAGCAGAAAATCTGGCTCATATTTGATTCACCCTCGTATCAAGAATGTATACATTTGATTTTACATTTTGCAATTCCCGTTAAACCAGTTTTTACTTTACTGTCAATATTTATTCTGCTTTTTAAGTTGCATACAAAGCTGGTAAGCACAAGGATGTTTCTATTTAAATTCACTGTGAACGTTGTTTGTATTTAAAAGAATGGAATGTCGTGAAGCATTCAAAGTTTATTTCAATTTGCTTGAAAGTTTTTTACCAATTGAGTGCAGGCAAATGGAAATATACCTACGCAAATATTGCGCAAAGTATGCAAAGAAAAAAAATTGACATAATTGTGATTTCCTTCTAATCATATAATGAGGATATCCCTAAACGTTTTTTAGAAAGACTGAACCGATTTAAAATAATTTATAGAGATCCAATTATATAAAGTATGGAAATTATTTTAGGCAGTGTGAATTAAATTTATGGTCTGTGTCTGAAAACCTTTTTTAAAGTCTGATTTCTGTGCTTCTTCTTTACAAATTTTTCAACATATTCAATTATTCTGCCTTTAAAAATTTCTAAAATATTGTCAATGGGTGAAAGGCTGTGAACTGTAATATAATAACTAGTACAAAAGCTGTGGATCCTATAACTGTTATTTATCTTTACACTAGAAAATAACGGTCAAATGCGAGTATTACTCGCTCACAGCGTATTCCGTGCAACAAATATGTGAATTATTAACTGTATTTTTAAAAAATCGTTGCTGAAAAACAATAAGATTTTGTAAAAAAATATACAGCGAAGGGTTGGGTATAGCAATATGTACTATAAAAGTATGAAAGTGTATACCATAAAAGTTCAAAGAAGCCTAAAAAATATCAAATATTGTTATTCTGTATAACTCATTTTTTAATCTTATCCTAATCTGTTTATGATGAAATTCGGTACTGACAATAAAAGTAGTGCATATTTTAACTTCATTTGGCATTTCATAAAACTAAATTCAGCATAGTAATAATCCTTTTTCAGAGTAGCTAAAACAAAACTCGTGTTCACAGTTTTAAACTTGGCATTGTACTAAACGCGCTTCGAAAGGAGGTCGAAAAGTTGCAACGCCGCACTGATGCGCACTGTGCGTTTCCAGATAGGTTTTTAATTGACTTTTAAAGACGCTGAAGGCGTATTGAGAGAACCACCAAATGCAAAATATATATCACATAGTTTTTATGTAATTAATTCTAAATAAATTAGCCTGTTTTTAACAATTTGAAGTTTATTGCTTTTATACTGCTACTGAGCATTGCATTTCACAATATATCAGTAAAAATTGTTATCTAGGCTTTAAAAGCCGATGGTACATAGAGTACGCAGCCCCTGTTTTTATATATGTCCAAACCATCCTTGTATTGAAGGGTTTATATCTCGGCTAATGCCCGACGAAAATCATTTAAAAAATAATTATCAACAATGCTTTTATATTTCTGCTACGATAGGTACATCCAGCGCTCTTCAACATTTTTGTAGAATGCCCGCAAATCGAAATTTGTGTGGAGCGGAAAAATGCGCTTTTGTCAAAAACTGTGTAACCTAGGGTAATCGCTATAATTTTCGTGCAACGTTTAAATTAACGTCTACTACCTCTTATGTTTTCATAATTTTAGTTTCAGTAGATTCAGAATTAGAGACAGGGCATATTTTTGCTCTACATTTTCTACGATATCTCTGAAAATATAATACCTAAAATTAAAAGGAATGTATTTTTGAGTTCAGCGTTACGGAATCTTTATCAAGATACCCCACACGATATGAAAAGAAAAGATTTTTTTCTGAAAGAAAAGAATGAAAAGAAAAGATTGATATTTCTGAATGTTTAATAATTTGTAAATATGTGGGTGAATAGCCTTTTTTACATCCCAAATTTGAACTTTTTACGTTCCCTAGTTTACGAGTAAAATTGCTGTGACAGACGTACAGACAAACACGGGAGGGATCTTATACCGGTTCCGTTTTCACATTTTAAGTACGGAAGCCTAAAAAAGAACTTATACACAATATATAAATATTTACTTATTTAAATTTCAGCATATTTAAGTATTTACTTTAAATAAAAACACGTGAAGAACTTCGCATGTTTTAGACAGTTTTTCATAAGGATAAGAAAAAAAAATGTAAAACTTAATGATTTAATTTTGAAAAACGAAATTGATTACTTACGAATGAAAACCTCTGTATCCTACTAATATTTGTATTGTACATTGCTAGGTAAATACGAAAACGTAATAATGAAATCCGATGCTTATAGTCAGAATATCGAAATAACATTAAATTATATATATTTAATTCTGTGATTGCGTATAAATTTTGTAACTTCGTCGTCAAACAAGCTCAGAATTATTTACTCAATCAGTTTATTATAATTTACAGACAATACTAATAATGCAATTACATTTTGCGCTTTCCTCAATAAACACAGCTTGAAATGGAAACGTTAAGTGAGCGTACATTACAATATAATATGCAAGTATCGGTTGATTTCACTTATTTCATAGATCTGTAATGAAGTGTCATAGTAGATCTAGAGCACAAGCTCCGATATGGAACTACTTGCAATATTTAATCGTATTTACCCTCTTGTCTTAGCAAATATAGACTTCTGCTAAAATGTCTTCAGGGAAGTAAGTGCGTGGAGAAATCTATATATAATATATGTGTCTATGTAAATAGCATTATGTAATTTTGGTAGCAGAAAGTCGTACATCAAACAATAGTGCTCTGAATCGTGCTTACATTTCAATGATTCAAAATGTCACATTTTAATCACAACAATTTAACTACAATAATTAATGTTTAATTTTTAAATTAGTCCCGTAATACACCAAACCATACCAGAAGGCAGTAATATTAAAATAATAATACTTAGATTGAAATTTAAATCAGATTATTTAGATTATCATTCATATGTCAATTTACCCTACACTACACGATTTTTTAACTATATGTGACCACATAAAAACAGTATTTTTCTATATGAAAACGATATTTTGTAAAACCTATGCTGCTGTATTTATGTAAAAAAAATGCTGGACGAATAAATGAAAAATATTTAATTTAAAAGTTGTGCTTTAAATAATTTAGTTATTTACTTTTTTAGCAATAGGTGATGAATTTATTCAAACTTAATTTTTTAAGTGGAATAATAGTTTCTTATTTTAAACCATATTTGTTTATGTATATTTATTAGTGATGAATACAAACATATAGGTTTTATGATAATTTTTAAGACCAATGTACCTTGCAGTAAATTGCGATACAAGTTTTACCTTACGTCAAGTAATACATACTATTTTTTCGTATTTTTTTAAAGGTGAGTTGAAACTCTTTACTAGTTTGTTGTTCAGGCAAAAAAAAAAATCGATTGTTTCGTAATACATTTCTCAGCGTATTTTACAAAGTTTAATTGTAGCAAACGTTCAAGCGGTGAAATTTTAACTGATTCATATATGCGAACTATTCAGTAAATGGTTAATAAATATATATTCCTAATTTCAAACAAACAAGGGTTTTTGTAATGCGTTGCAACCACATTTAAATACAATCTCCTTATCTTTCTTCTTAGAGCCATTAAACAAATCTTTTTCTAATTCCAAGAGTTATCTCAAAATTTATATTTTCTTACGCATAGAGGAGATAATTTTTTTATGTAATAAGAATACACATTATATATACATATAAACGTGAAAATAAAAATCACAAGTTTACTAAACGGTACATAAAATATTGAAAAGTCTAAAAACTACACAAACATTAAAATGAAGTTAAGATATTGAACGTTTCGATCATCATCTGTTTACCTTCATCAGGGAAACGTTGTCATAATGCTTTTAAAAACAGAGCAAAACCGTCTTGAATTATTCCAAGACAAGAAATTTCAAGACGGTTTTGCTCTGTTTTTAGAAGAATTCCGACAACGTTTTCCTGATGAAGGTCATAGATGAAGCTCTTAAATTTATTTTAATGTTTGTGTTGTTTTTAGACTTTGCAACATTTTATACACCGTTTAATAAACTTTTGATTTTTATTTTTACGTTTATATGTAACGTTTCATGGTGTAAATGTCAAGCTATTTTATTACACATTATATATTCTACGGTGGAATTCAGTTAATGATATAACATTAAAATATAAGAATAACAAATTTCATTTCATACCGTTATCTTGTGTGAAGTTCGTATAATTATTGAGGAGCTTTCTTATTTTACTATACTTCAATTTTAATAATATCCAAATATATATTAGAACTTTTAAATTCTGATTACCATAAATATTTACAAAGGATTTTTGCATTTTTCATTAAAGATTTTGGCAAAAAAAGAATTACATATACAAAGATAGGAATTTTATATTCTCTGTACGTTTAGTCTCATAGCCTTTTGTAGAACTATCATTTTACACATTTTTTGCCAAGATAAAATAACTTTTCTTAAAATATAACAGTTTATTTTGTTTCACTCTTCGACAAGTACCTTCCAGTGCCAGTCCGATGCTTTGTGATACCTGTTATATTCGGGAAAGTTTGGTAAAATACATTTAAAAGATATAGCCTCAATTCGGGTTTCAATTTTCATTTTCTTTTAAAGAATATAGCAGTAGATTTGGAGATATAGCTGGTAGCCTTATCTTTATGGCACTTAACAGAATGAACATTTAAATAAAGTAATAGAATATATTCTTTTAACCCTTATGTCAATTACCGGGTACCCGGGCACCATTTTTTTCTCTTTTCATCCCATTTTCAGGCTATTAATATATAAAGAAAATAAAATGAATTTAGATCCAACATTATTTGTAGTATTCATGTCCATTAGTATAGCCACTTTTAAATTTTGATTTTTTAAATTACTTTTTAGGGGGATTAAACATTTTTATACCTGTCATAAATGACCAGGGTACCCGGGTGCCCATGCGCATTTTCTGTGGGAAAATACAGAAATTGAAGGATTATTTAGATTTATATCAATAAAACTCAAATTGAATTTAAAAAATAAAGGATTAGACATATTTATTAAGGTAAAAAATATTTCATTTACGTGGAATTTTGTAGACAAACTGTACAATAGCAAAAGGTATAGGAATGTTCATCAGATACTGGCTTCCCACATTGTTTACATAGTTTTCTGGTTTTCTGCTCCGTTTTCGCGGCTCTGACAAGCACATCAGACGCAAACTGCTTTTAGCGTTCTTTTGGACTGGTTTCTAAACGAGTAGTAGCTTCAAATATGGTCAACGATTTTATTCAGTTTTCAATACCCAATTGGGCCGAAAAATGTCTCATATCTTGCGCATTTAACGATTGATCTTGAATTACTGGAATTCTCAATATCTCACTTAATTCCCACAATAACAGGATACGATTGTCTTTTTTTTATTTATAACCTTACAATTATTTGCAGTATGAATAATATAAGTAGCAAGTGCCGCTATATCCACAACATAGGAAAATAATGGAAGTGTGGTAGTAGGCCTGTGTGTTGTATATTGCACCACTAATTCATCCATTATATCCACTCCATATGTCGCTTCATTATAAAACTGAATCACTTCGAGTTTATCTTTCAGTCATGGGATGGTTTTATCATGATGCATAGTAGAAATTAGAATGACAGCTTTGTTCCTTCTTGGAACATACAAACAAAAACTTATGTCATCATGAAATCAAATTCTGTGCATAAAACGTACGCGATTTGCATAGTCTTATTTCTTGGGGAATATAAGGTTTGTTTCTTTTCAAAGTGCCAACCAATGTGAGTTTCCGGTATAATAAATGCTTGGCCAAAGAAAAAGAAGAAGAAATTTTGTCCCTGGTGATGTTTTGTCCAGAATCTTTAATAGAGAGGCGAAGTCTTTCATTTCGGTTTATTTCACAGTCTGTACCTGTTTTCGGGTGCATAGTTGGCCATTAAGAGGTTGATAATTATTTGCATCAAATACACACCATATTTTGATTTCATATTTAGCAAGACTAGACGGAATATATTGGGTGAATCTTTATTTTCATGCATGTGGAAATAACTGCTCATCAACCATTTACACTTCCGACGATATGTGTTTTTTTCAATACGTTGGGATTTAGCATAGTCCATAAATCACGAATTGTTGCAGCTTTAACCTTTTGAAGACATTCCGCTCGGTGTGTTCTTGTTCTCAAAAGGAATAAATCTAAGAAATACCTGAATCGGTCTACACTCATACTTGCTCGATAAAACGTAAAGATTTCCACATTTCTAATGTGTGATCTTAGTTTGAACTGATGACAACTGAAGTAATTAAACGTTATAAAAATGCTTGAAATTCCTCTTCTCTAAAGGCAAGCAGTTACACTTTATTAAATAGGGGTATTTTATGACTCGTGTATGTTAAAACCGCAGCAGGTACCCGGGTACCCCGGTCATTGGACGCAGGCGCATATTTGGTCATTGACATAAGGGTTAAAGTAGTGTTGAAACTTTCTTCTGATAGTAATCTGACTGAATTTTGACATTGTTTCTGCTTTCCTTATTTGACATTTTCCTTTTTAAGAGAATCGTGCCTTGACTATAAAATCTTTAGGAAACATTTCTTTATTTCCTGTAAATCAACATTTTCAGTGTTTTATCCTCCGAACGTACCTTTTTTGGTAAACATTTTTTACTCTTTTTGCTGTCAAATGTAAATTTTGACGTTTTATTTCTTTTTTATTACCTATGTCACTTATTGTACTTGTAGAAATATTAAAACCATGCATTTCTTAGCTCTTTTTTAATAATTGAAAAAGAATAGTCTTCTTCGAAAAGCGCAAATACATATCGCACGACCAAACGTTCATTTTCTAATGACATGTTAAATCAAAAACTATATTTGAAGCTGCAGACTATCTTTAAACCCTCTTATGAATTTGGGGCATATTGGTAATATTTCTTTTTCATTTAAATTTAAATCATAGAATCACTAAATTTAAATCAGTATCGTTACCAAAACGTGTGAACACGCTCTGTTTTTTTTTTCATAAAAATTTTAAATAATATAATTCACACAGATAAAAACAAAATTTAGTCCTATATTAACTGAACATGCCGTTTATTATTGGTAGATATTTCGAATAAAATACAGTAAATTAGCAACTGTTGATTGGCATTTCTCTCAGTAGAATTATTTCCTTGCATTCCATATTTGCTGTTTTCATAATTTATCGGCTGTATCTAAGAGCACTCTGCCACAGGCACATCCAAAACTCAACATAAGCTAACCTTTGTTAGACACGAATATTTCTAATTTTTCATAAGAATCTTCATAACGCTATATAATTTGATAATGATAACTTTCTGTAAGAACTTCGTAATATTACACTCATTTATTATGTACAATTATACTACTTTCAAAGTTTTCCTACATAGTTGAAAAGTGCTTATGATTTACGCTTTTTGTCGTCTATCTATCTTTTTTATGTACTCCCGTTTGACCGTCTTTTAACTATTGTAAATATACTTTGATTGCCGTTCAATTTTTTATGTTATTCAGATTTAATTCGCTATTAAAAATGAATTGTATAGAATGTATAGTTCGTTTTCTGGGCACAAATAACTCCGTTCCGTCGCATTAAGGTCTACGGCTAAATATCGTTTGCAAAGCATTTTAATTATCATTCATTGCTGCACACACAGTAAAATTTATATGGATCACTGAGTTTCATTATAAGATATTTACTTTAGAAAAAGGAGTGCAAAGCATTTATGGTTTAGTAATGCACAAAAGTACGTAATATAACCGATTATGATCGATGTCTGCTTCAAAATCGTCTAACTACGGTATGTACATTTAAATTTAATTCGTATGTAGTGCATTAAGTTGTGCTTAAAAATTTATATATCTTATTTGATTGTATAAAAAATATAATTTATTATGATCACGCAGTTATTTTTAGTACATAACCTAATACTGATGGATGATTTTTTGTTCTTATTTATATGGAAAAAGCAAAACCTAATGTTGTTATTAGCTTGGTTTACATTACATTTCAAAATGTAAATTTATAATAAAATAGTGACGATATCTAATCCTTCAAACAGTTGCTGATTAGGATTCATCGGTCATAAGGGATGAGGTCATTTTATTTATATTAACATAACTATCACTCCAATATGGACCAATATGTTATCGTTTCAATTAAGATTCGCCACCATCAATTGACGATCTGTTTGACCGACCATCTTGTTTTGTCGTACGATCGGTCCTAAAAAAATAATATATCCCTGTATACTTACACATGTCTTTTACACCAGTATTTTACAATACCACAAACACCTAGCCTTCAACATGACGTGCAAAGAAATTATATTCAAAATCTGTTTTTTAAAATATTATTTATTATTCTCAATAAAATTAAACAAAAATTCTACCACATCTCCTCAAGGTTTTATGGGATAAATATCGAATGCACGTTAAAATGATGTAATCTATAGCACTAAACCAATTATCAGCAGTAATGTTTGATAACATCCAATTATAGGTTTAGTTATTATCTTCTTTGCATCACTTGTTACTTACTCTGTTTAGTCAACTCGCAGGTTATAAGGGTCATTTCAGCAGAAAATCTGAAACAAAAAACGGAAAACATGAACGTAAGTGCAAGTATGGGTGCAGTATGCTTCAGAGGCTACACTGGAATAACCTGCATTTTAAACCAAAGTTTTCACAATACTTATAATTTTGAATAAAAAATACACAAAAAATCAATTGAAAGGAAAACATTAAGAAATACGTACCTGTAGAAATCACATGATTTTGGCCGCAGTGTGTCTGAGAAGCCAGGAGTGTAACTAATGCAATCCACACATACGTCGGGAAAAAGTAATAGGGAGTTCTGAACAGTGTCTGGAGACATGAAGATCTAAGGGGGACAGGTACATGCGTCCGCTTGTGGCAGAAAGTGGAACGAGAACAGCTTTATGGCGTCTGTCAGGCACGCTGCGTTCGACGGATGGTAAATCTTTTTCTGGAAAATTTATGTTTAGTACAAAACGTAAGTTTAAAGAGATTTGGTACTTTCAAATTAGAAGTTTCTTCTGAGCTTTTAAAATTTATTTTATTCATTAATTTTGTTCAGCTGACATTTGCATTAAAAACAAATCCTTTATTTTGAGCAGTACGTTTGCAAGTTGCGAAGATAAATCACAGTTTAAAAAGAAAAAGAGAAAATAGCGCCTGAGTCTGATAGCCATCAACTTCCCAATTCCCCTCTCTTCAAAGTTAAAACTAGGGGCTTAGGAAGCATTCCTATATTTAAAATTTCTCCTCAGGAAAATAATATTTTACTTCTTTTTTTTCTGTGTAGTCTGTGTAAGGGGTGAGGTACATTTGATCGAGGAAAATACAAGCAAAATGTATTGATCACAATATATTAAAATCTACTATATTTCAAATGAAAATAAATTTCATATTAATTGATTAAAAGGCACAAAGGCCAACATAGTGAAAAACATTCCATGCCGGGGCTCGAACCCGGGCCATCAGTATAGAGCATTGACGTTCTACCGACTAAACACCACGGAACGACACCCAGCCTGGAAAATTTCTCACTATTATATATTGTCAAGGCTACAAACGCGCTATACTGATGGCCCGGGTTCGAGTCCTGGCATGGAATCTTTTTCACTATGTTGGACTTTGCGCCTTTTAAGCAATTAATTAGAAATTTGATTTTCATTTGAAATATTGTATGCAAGGCGAATGTTTCTCTCTGGAAAAAAATTCCAAATATTAATGTACAAAATCTACTAGTTTTAAAATCTTCCAATTTTTAATACATATTTAAATAAACTACCTTTAACTCTTACAGGTCATAGATTAATTTTATGTCTTCCTCATAAAATAAAATTAAGGAAATATAAAAGGTCTTTTTTTCTCGGAGAAAAATCGTACATAGTCTTGCGCGCAGCATAGCATGCATGTGAAATATCACAATGACCTAAAATAGCTTAATATACATAAGAAAATAGCTTGTAGTTAAAATGTCACTTTAAATTGTACCTTTGCTTAAAAAAAATACACAGATATATAAATAACAACACAATTTAGAACTTTTTGTAAATAATTATTCATAATTTGAAAAATTCTTACACAAATACGATAATAGTTCGTCATTTTAAGCATTTGTATGTTATGTAACTGCTGCAAAGTTTTTATCAAATACTAGCCAAACATTTTGGAAGAATCATGAGCGCATGTTGAAAAAATAGCATTTTGAAAAAATCAAATTTAAAGATAATTAAAAAAAACTTATACAAAATGTCTTTAAATATTTAAGCATTTATATATTTATTTACTTACGTAATTTTCTAAAAACATTAATTGAATATGTTATATTATTAAAAAATAGTAAATATCGTGCTCTAAAACATGCAAAATGAACATAGATATACAAATAAAATTTACTGATACAACATTTTTGCATATAAGTATTCATAATTAAAAAAACATTTACATAAAAGTTATAATAGTTCACCAATTTCCGCAATTGCATGTTATGTAACAGCTGTTAACTTTGTATAAAATTTTAACCAACCATTTCGTAGAAATCATGTGCGTAATAGAATCATAAACGTGGAAAGGAAAATTCAGTTTTTTATGACATCAGACTTGCAAGTAATTATTCATTATTTAAAAATCCTTACATAACACTGATAATACTTCGTCCGTCATTTTCAGCATTTGTATGTTGTGTAAGAGGTGTTAATTTTTTATAAAATTGTCGCTGACCATTTCCGAGGAATCATGCACGCAATAGAATCATTAACGTAGAAAAGAAAGTACAGTTTTTCGTTCTATCATTTTTGTAAATTATGTAATTTTTGTAAATGCATAATCTAAATAATCTTTACATAAAGTTATAACACTTGGTCGTTTTCAACATTTGTATGTTATGTAACATATTTTTAACTTCAGCCCATCGTTTCGAAAAAAATCACGCGCAGAACAGAATCGCAGATATAGAAACAAAAAAAAATCAGTTTCTGTTACAACGCTTTTCTGTAAATAATCATTCGTAATTTAAAAAAGTTTTATATAAAAATTATAACACTTTGTCATTGTCAAAATTTGTATGTTATGTAAGGTATGTTAAATTTTCATGAAATTTTAGCCCACCTTTTCAGATAAATCACGCGCTCAACAGAAATAAACACAGATACAAAAATACAGCTTTCTGCTGCAACACCTTTTTTGTAAATATTTATTCATAATTAAAATATCCTTACATAAAAGAGAAAATAGTTTGGCAAATTTTATGTTATGCAAGAGAAGTTAATTTTCTATAAAATGTTAGCCAACTCTTTTAGAGAAATCGGGTGCGCAATTGGAAAAAAAAATGCGAAAATTCAATTGAAAGATAAAGTTAACTTATAAAACTTATTATGGAAAATATCTTTCAATATTGCAAGCATTTACATAATTATTTACTTATCTAATTATTTATACACATGAATTTAAGAAATATTATAAAAAGAAAAATAAACTATCGAGCAAAACTACCTATATTTTAATTGTGATAAATATGTATTATGGCTTGGATAGATTTAGATATGCAAAATTAAAAATTTCAGAAGCCTGTGAAATTAAAAATTTTAATGCACATTCCTTTTTTTTTAACTTCACACTACCCATTTAAAAAGTATTTTCTGATATGCTGAAATGTAATGTAATGTACGATGTAAAAATTCCATTCTTAATTAATAATAACATTCCATGAATTTCAAATAATCCACTTTATTCCTGGAATTTCAAAGATAAATTTTTAAGTAGCATTAATTTTGAAATCCTAGTTATTTCAGAAATTCTGTAAATGTAGAAATATATATTTAATATGATATAAAATCTAGAAATATGGATATTAAAATAATTTATAAGAAGAAAATTTAAGGGAAATTTCTGTAATTTAACGACTACATGAAATATACGTTTTTAAAGTAAAACGTGTATTAAAATTATGAAAATTATTGTTTACAGGATGTATTGTTTACAGGATAAAGATTAAAATGCGCTTTAATTTTTTACTTGTTGCAAATACGTAGGCGATACCTATTACAATAGAGTTAGGTATAAAATAGGATACAACATTATGTTGATAAGTTAATCCTGCTATTATTTTTTTAAGTTACATATATTTAAGTTACATAATTTTGTCTTTTTAAACGTTCTCTGCGGTTTATCACGAATATTTATAAATATGTCCCTTTTGCTTAGACAAATGCAACAGTAGCTATTTCGTTCTCTTACGACAAACCTCCACGGAGTTATACTACTTTGAATTTTATGAAATTGTGAAGCTTTCCAGCGCGAAAGATTTTTTAATGCTGGAAATCTGGAAAATCTCCGCCCTTGCATATGAAAGCTGGTGGAAAATTGCTTTCAAAGAGGCATTACTACGAATTGAAATACAAATCTCCAGATCTGTGAGACAAGTATGTTTCACATTAACACCCGAAACGTGTAACAGATATCGCAAGTAAACGTTTATCGAACGTGCTTTGTGTGGTGACTTCCTATGCTTTAAGTAGTTTTACACTGACATCAGTTTTCACCAATAACCAAGTGATTAGCCAAATGTCAATAAATTGAGCTACTGTCATATGGCTTACATCGTCTTTACTAAGGGCAACATTTGTCGCATAGTGACCGATTTCTGTGTTAATAAGCCCATATTCAAGACATTCCATGTCACACAGAACATTACTTTCATTCCATTATACAACAACACATTCCATATAGAAACAAATTGGCAAGCACATGCTAATTTCTCACAGTCATATTTGAATAAAATGCTTATTTATTTAATTAACCATTGGTGGAATGCTTGAGCAAATTGCCTTGCAGTTCTGCAGAGTTTATTTCGGAGAGCTAATTCTGTTGCATTTTTTATTTCTCTAGACAAAACCTTTCCAACAATAACATTCTTATCAAAATTGGCAACTAGCACAATCAGTTTGTCCTCTTGTTAATAATAAAATATATCATTTTTGAAATTAACATTGCATTTCCATTTACTAATTGACTCAGCTATAGCATTACAACGAAATAACATTTTCATTGGATTACTTTCATGTCAGTTTAAAATTGTTCAAAGTGAAAGTGAAACCTTGCTTTAGCATATTTATGTTTCGACCTTCCTTAAAATTATGTATACTTTTGAGAAACGTATAGGGCAGTGGAGTACACAGTGAGACAGCAGCCATTTTGACATACAGTTATAACTTTTTCTCTTAGCTGGAACACACACTGAACTACCCCATCTTATGCAACATGTAGATGTAGTTTCTGCACTTCGGTTACTCGTCCAACAAAATAGTAAGTAATTAATTGTTTTACAGGGGTTAAAGTTACATAAACGACCATTTTAGAGTTCATTTTTTTCATTATAGCTTATATTTACTTAACCAAACCTAGTTATATATAATGATAGACTATGTCGGTAAAACGACACAAGCATTCAAAGATATGAAATTGATGATGAAACAGATATGGCATCTTTATTGTTACAACGTAACGAAAGTACACAGTGAGACACGCAGTTGTGGTATATAGTGAGACGTGCCTCATTGTGTATCTACTCTGCTGTTCTGATATAAATAAATGTTATTTATTAATAAAAGAAGGTTTTTTCTTTCTCTGTCCGTGTATGTAGAGGGGGGGTGGGCGGGGCGTGCGATGGCTAGTGAAATCTACTAAACACAAGAGGCTGAAAATTTGCATGAAGGTAGCCCAATGTCTGCCATTGTTCACCCGAGGCTAATATTTTTAATTTTTTTAAATCTAGAAATATAAATTAGAAGTCATAAACTGCAGAAAATTATTGATAGAGTGTAAAAATGTATAATTTATGAAAATGTATGTCATTGAGACAATTTTCGATAATCCGTTATTCTGCTTCTGTGATTTTATAAATAACTTTTTAAAAACCATTTATACAATAATGTGTAGCGTATTTGTGTAGCTTAAAGATGTAGCAATTTCTTTTCAAAAGAATAAAAATCTTTGCCATTCGTTAGGTAATAATAATTTTCGTCTCACTGTGTACTACCCTCCCCTATTCTAATATTCTAAACAAACACAAAATTTCTACAATTTCAACTTTTATCTTGAATACTTGTTGCCACTAAAATGCTTCATATCACAGATTACATATTCATTCCTTTATAGAACTAGACAATTTGAATAATAAAAAATCCTACCATTTTACACTCCGTAAAGTGCAGATTTCACCACTCTTCTAATAATTTCTTTGTTGAATTTAAAAGCCATTCATTTCATAGTCGCATTTCTCAACTACGGTATTCAAAATATTCAAAGCAGAAATTTAAAAATGCATATTTTCTTTCTAATATATTATTTAATTATACATTTAAATGAAAATTCTAAAAGAATAAACGGAATTCACTCGTAAACAAAATAATAATAAATGAATGAGTAAATATTTAATTCTAACATCTAAAATAAAACAAATATGCATGCATACCAAGAGGAGTAAAGCAGATTAACAATGCATACTTTCCTTGTAATTTCTTAATTAATTATAAATTTAAATGAAAATTGTCACAATATAAAAGTACTTAAACCTTAAATCGAATAATTCAAAATAAATCAGGAGATATTTAATGACAACATCTGAAATAAATATTTTGCTTGATTTTGTACGCAAACAAAGTATTCAATCGTTAATCGATAAAGCTGTAAAATCTGTTACAAATAATATATTTATTGTGCAATATTTTGAATACAATACATTATTATATACCGTTTAGTTATGTTTCTACTACAGCGTTTTGTTAATGTTCGAAGTATCTATTGTCATTTTCTCTAAAGAGAGTTTTACATTCAGATGTTAAGTAAAAAAAAAACAGTTCTCCGTCAACAATGGTTTTTGCAGCTACTATATATGTTCATTTCTATGGGGAGAAGATTGAAGCATTTGGGCAAATTGATATAATACAAACTTTTTAAAAATATATTTGTTCAATATTCAAATCTGCTGTATTGTTGGAACAGGAAACTGTGTTTGAATTCTTAATGCGACATTGTCTACAAGAAATAATCTTATAATATATCTTGTAGCAGTAATAATTCAATCCATTATTTCTTCTTTAACATCCCCACACTCACACAAATTATAGATCTACAAAAGGAATTACAGCCACACTCTTGTTTCATAATTAGAATGGGATTAGAAGATTACAAAGCGAATGTTTTATTTTCTCCAAAATGCATATCTACATAGTAACCAAATGATAAGAAAAAATATAATCTAGTAGTTCAATATTTTTACCAATTTTTTCTGGGTCATCAATAAGTTTCTTTAAAAATTTTAAATTGGAAAACTACGTTAAATGTACTTAAGTTGTCCGTAAATGGTCATATGATAGGAAGTGTATACAATTCAAATAAATATCTAATGGGCTCATGGTGTATTGGTATTTTGGACTCTTAGTGATATCATTTTCTGTTAAAGGTAGTACAATTAATGAAATTCACTGTTTCCTCTAAAAATCTCTAAGTAATTGAAAGAAAATGTCTCAACTATATTCGGTGAAAGTGTTTACTGTAGTAAAAGATCTTCTTGAAGTAATTGATATTAGATAATTTAAAAGTGTGCAGGCGCCTATACTCTATGGTCCAAGAACTTTTTAGGAAATGCGTAATGTCAACAGCCTGGATCTATGATTGGTTGTATGTGCTCGAAAAGCGTGCTGTGACGAGCTGTGGAAATATGTAATACTGCATTCCATAGGAAATATGTAATCGCGAATTATTAATTAATATTCAGCGTGTCTGTAGTCTTTAATGCGTTCGTCAGATGTGTGTACATTAAATGCATTCTACTAGATACATGTATTTCTTCTGTTGTTTTCATCAACATTCTGGAATCTACAACGGGAATGATAATTTGTCGAAGATGACAAGAATCGTTTTCAGTGTTAACTACATTAAATATTGTATCATTAAATGCATCGTGGAATATCGTTGTAAAAATAAAAGTAAGTAAAATTAATTATATTGGCTGACTTATTTTGTTGAAATAAATTCTTCAGCGCTTCTAGAATTTAACTGAAAGTGCCATCAGATTTATAAATATTTTATAATTCCATATGATAACCCAGACATTCAATTCATACATTTTTTCAGTTAAACTGGGAGCTACGAATAAAATGATTTTTTATGCCCTAGATTAATTATGCTCACAGACATATAATTTTGGTGCATCTCATTTTTTTGTAATGTATTCATGCAAAAAATTATGACTAACGTAACGTAACGTAAAACTACACATCACTTGGATAAAAAAAAGTCCATAAATATTTATCAAACTGCTTATTCGTACAGTAAACACAAGCAGAATTTTTCATTCTTTCATAAATGTAAATAAGTTATGAGATATAATATATCCAGATTCTTTTAAAACTATACGGAATAAATGCTCTTTTGTAACAATAATTATTCATTTAATCATACCAAGATGCCGCTTTTTTCATAAAATAAGATATGGTTACTGTTCTTGAAACATTAAAATATTTTTTTCTTTTAATAATACTGATAATAATACTAAGAAAAAATATATATAAAGAAATACTTATCAATTACTTGAACTCCCTACTTAAACCCTATAGTAAAAGTCGAAAAAAACTTCTTTGCGACTTTGCCACATCTTTACTTTAAAATTTTGAAAATGTTCATATGTAATAAATCAATATTGCAACATATTAATTAAAATTATGGTCTACTTTAAATCATTAAAAGATATAAAATAAATTCTTGTTCTAATTACAAGTTATTAATCACTAGCTTATTTATTAAAATCAATTTTTCCATGTTAAAAAAATATATATAAATTAACACGTTGAATGCCACTTCTATTTTGTCTCCCTATCCATTTGAGCCACAAAATAAGGTTCCCGTTACACAATCTACAAGTGTCAGGCACCGATGATTGACGCGGCCTACGAAAAATTCACTGTCGGTCACCAGTGACTAACATGGCACTGAACGTGTTAACGCAACGTATGTAACTGCATTATAATTCCTAATAAGAAAATTTTATTAACAGAACAAAATATCCAAAAATAAATATTTAAAAAAAATAATGATTCTTAACTTTATAAGAAAAACCAATTCGTTCGTAAGATATTAATTTCATTCATTTAAATATTAAATTAACTTTTCAATACATGTGTATAAGACAATAACAAAGAAAAAGAAACTTTTTAAAAGCATCTCAAAATTTCAATTTTTCCATCTACCATTTACCTACAATGGCAGACCACAACTTAACGAAATGCCCCCACCTTATTACCCCATGGATTCCTCTCCTTAATGAGCATCGGTTGTCAAGTGGTTATGTCGTTCACCTTCTGTCCTTGGGTTCGTCTAATCGAACCAAACCTCTTCCCTCGCCGAAATATGCCCCTTTGAAATATTAACAAGTAAACTCCCAGGATGGCCCATAGATGGCGCCATCAAAATTGAAATATATTTTTTAAATTTATGCTGGTGTCGGTATGCGGTCAGCATTCGTATGCTACCGGCATGCTTTCGGTCTCTGTGCCTCATGAATCGGGCCGTATTTGCGCGGCGTATAAAAAAAAGTTACGGAACCGGTAGCGGCTGCTGGTATCGTGCCAATACCGCTGGTAGAGTCAACCGGCTGTTTGCCAATTGCTTACCGATATCTCTGTCTTTGCTGGGCTGGAAGTCTACAATATAAAAGTTGCAGACCTGAAAATGCTATAGTAGAAGTGGGTTGATATGAAGAAGAATTTGTTAAGGTATTTTTGAGTTCTGTAATTCAAGATAGAAAAAAGAAAGAATAGAGAAGAGATGTCAAGAAGAGAGAGAAGAAAAGATACATTAAGAAGAAAGGGAAGAGAGAATAGCCATGACAGTGAAAGAACATGAACTGGAAATGAAAAAACTGGAACAATTATAGAAATTTCCGCGACAAAGAGAAATGAATCGAAAAGTGAGACGGCTCCAAAAATTCAATTAGCACAAATTCTCCCGAAGTTTGATGAAATACGTGATGAGACGGGTTTATTTTTGATAAATTTTGAAAGAAGAGTGGAAATGGCACATTGATTGTTTTCTTTATCATTTAATTTCACTTATCATGCTTTCATCTCTATACAACGAATTTTGTATGCATTGTTGTGTATTGCGAAAGAGTTTACTCTCTAACTCCCCCCTCTTTATGTGCCAGTGTTTTTTAATAACATTTTTTACAAAAAAAAATTAATTACTATTATTAGGTATATATTTTAAATTATTATTTTTTATACTACGAAGTGTCTGGGTTTATTATTCTTCAAACCTTTTCATCTTTATACGATAATAAACTGCCAGAACTATATTGAAATTTAAATACTTTTCTATGATTTTCTAAAAGTTTGATTTAAAAAAGTAGAATAAACTAATAAACTCAATAAATTTCCTGCCTGCAACGGCCGTGAAAAAATGAAGTCTAGGCACACCAGAGGCCCTGATCTACATCAAAATAAGTAAATATGTCTATAGTCTGTACCGAAGGAAAGACCCGATAGAAAAAATAAAAGGAAATGAATGAATCTAATGATAGAAATTTGGCCCGGACTTTTCGACAGTTCTAATTTAATGTTCTACATATTTTGTTATTACTAAAAAATGCAGATGTTTCTTAACCTAAAAAATATAATATAAACACAAAAGCAAATATACAATAACTTCTTAGCTACCCATGATTCAGAAAAGCGCTCGATATCTTTAGAAACCTAAAAAAACAATGCATTTTCGAGATTTATGAAGAAACTTTTTTCCTACTGATTTTCGAAAAGTTTACGAGTACTTTTACAAGGTATTAATTTTCATTTCATAGTGGAATTTTGGTTTTTAGAATGCTATCCATTCTAAGTAGATATTTTCAACTTCGTAACTGAATTTATACCTTAATTTTAATTTTATTTATAATTTTAGATTATGTTAGCTCTTTAGTTAATATATATAAGTTACGATATTTTTCATATATAGCAGTATATTTGCAAAACATAATCATCTGAACTAAACGATTTTTCTGTGTAATAAAGATTTAAAAATTAAAATACACTTCAAAAATACTCCTTTTTAGCATCACTAGGAAAATGAAAAATTACATAGAAAGGACGTAATTCTATAAGCATAAAAATTACATTTGTCTGGAATTTCCAGGGAAAGAACAAAACATATAATAAACAGAAAGTAATATTTGAAAATTTTCAGTCTTTGTGTTTCTTTCCTTAACCCCCTTATATGTAAATGAAGCAGGATAATAAACGGAGGGATGTACCACTTGTCGTAATGTGACAAGAGAAAGAAAACAGTGGGTTGTCTCTTCAACGACTGACCACAAAAAGAAGGGGGGATAGGAGCATTTCTTTGGGATTCTAATGTCATTCTGTTTTTTGGAGCCTCGGATCTAAAGAGTTAAATGAAAAGAACTTCCAAAGAAAAAATTATCTGACTCTCGTAATCAAAGCTGGGATAATTATAGTTCGGAATCAAAAAGCAATATGAGAGATCGTAAAAAGAAATTGGAACTGAAGACTGAAGCATCACTTGGAGTACGACGATATAGAAAGAATGGAGCAAAAAATATGCCTGTTTCGCTTCTCCCAAGGAAGGGCATTTGAAGAGGGTCTGTCCCAAATTGAATACAGTAAGATATGGTGGAGGAAAAACTTTCAAAACCGGTCTTGAGAAAAAGAGTCAAAATATAACTTGTTTGAATATGAATATTCCGTTTGAAAAAAAAAAGCAGATGGGAGATCTTTAAGGTAGATCTACGAATCGGTAACTAGAATTTTCAGAGAATCATCGATAGTGGTACGGATATTACAGTGCTGCGGTAGTTGGTGGTTCCGGAAGAATATTGACACTCATCTGAAAAGGTATTCTTGAGACCTGCAGTAGGGAGTCCTGTAGAAGCAAAGCTTGCTTCCGCTCATCTCTCTCTTCGGACAGATGATGAGGTCATTCCGTATGTACTAGTACATATTGCGGTGGTGGAAGCATTACATGAGGAAGCTTTGATCAATCCCGAGGTTTTCACTCTGATAAAAAAAAAAGAAGTTGTGTAGGGGATGAGGTAGATACCACCTTGGTTGAAACAAACAAAGAAAAACCTGTGTTCAGTGTGGCGGAGACGTGCCCAGAAGGGAAACTGGAAACGTATCTGAATACCGAAGACGACGACTCAGAAGCTTCAGATTTAGAAATAATTCATACTCCGGACGAGGCAACTGTTTTGCCCGAAAAAGTTGTAACAAGGACGATATGTAATGTCCTTCAGTTGCAGAAGCGCAACAGTTGAAAAAAAAGCAATTGGTTTGTTCTATATTAGAAAAATGCTTTGAAGATTCAAAGAGGCATAAAAAGAATTATTGGGTCGAATCCGGTTTATTGTATCACAGAGGTAAGGTTGGAGAAGAAAATTATGTTAAACTTGTTGTATCTGCCTGTATAATACAAGAAAGTTGAGATTAGCACATGAAACACAAACTGGTGGACACTTATCTGCTAAGAAAACAAGAGATAGAATTGCTATGTCGTTTTTGTGCGAAGGAATGCCAAAAGAAGTAAAGCAAGTTTGCGCTGCTTGTCATGATTGTCAAATGCGCAGAAAAACGAAAATAACGGGCAGAACACCTATTGAAATGGGTGGAAGACCAGAACTCCCATTTCAAGTAGTAAATGCAGATATTTTGTGACCAATTGAGCCGAAGTCCTCTCGAAGCCATCGGTATGTTTTTGCAGTTATGGATCAACGTTGTCGTTGGCCTGAAGCAATCCCGATTCAATCTGTGACAGAAAAAGCAGCTTGTGAAGCGTTTATTGAAATCTTTGTTAGAACTGGAATTCTAGAATGATTACCATGGACAATGAAAGGAAATTTGCTTCTAAACTGATAAAAGAACTTTTGAAACGATAGGGGTGTGTTCCGATAGGGGTGTCTCTACTCCAGGATACCCACAATCAAATGGATTGATTGAACGATGGGTGGGAACAATGAAATCGATGCTACATCATGCCATAAACTGTCATGGTAGAGATTGGGACAAAAAACTACAATTTCTGTTTTGAGCATATCGAGAAGTCGCCACGACAGAACTGGTGTTGCACCATTCTTGCGAGTGTACTCACGTTCAGCTGTAGGACCATTAGCTATATTGCATTTTTGGACCATTAGCATTTTTGGAATATGAAGTGGTACTTCCCCAAGGAATTGGAGAGTCTGTTGCAGATTATATGCAGAAATTCCTGGAACTTTTAAAAGATGATACAGAATACTCAAAGAACGTGGCTGAAGCCCAACAACAGCGATACGTTCTCAATCATAATTTTAGGTCGAAAGATACAACATTTTCTCTCGGAGATGAAGTGATATTACTAATAAGTGATTAGTTCAACAAAAATCGGTGCAATCCTGTGCAGTCTACCGACGTAGTATTCCATATCTACATCAGAACAAATTAAGAAAGTATATTCGATCGATTATAGTTATTGGTGTTACTTTTGAAGTGGATGAGGATTTTGGAGAAGTACAACATGGTCCGGTGAAACAGCACACTGCCAATGATTAAGTACTGCAGAAAAATATTGCTAGGAGAAATTTATAGCTGGAACAACAAAAAGAACTAATAGAATCCAAGAACTTATCTAAGAATATAGAGTGGTTTTTGATGGGGAACTGAAGGGAGCCAAAGTTGGTTCGCATAGCATAAATTTAAAACCTGGTGCTGTAAGAAAACAACCGCATCTTTATAAAGTACCAAAAACATTGAAATTTAGCCTGTTAACTGCCACATTCTTTCATTTTCGTTCATTTTTTTTTATAAATTTATTTAAGTTTTTGCATGTAAACAAATGTAGTACATTACATTTTACAATACCGAAAATAAAAATATGAATTTCTTGCATTTAAAAATCAATCCCCGTCTTGGGATCACGGTACATTGCATGTAAAAAAATCATATTTTTTTATGAGTGCCATGGAATGACACAGTCTATATGTAAACCAAAATCGCATTTTACACATTGTTTCCTAATATTTCTTTTTTTTTCAAACGGCACATTTTCTCTATTTTTCATCCAAAGTTCTTTCTAAATAATGGCCTTCAGGATTTTTTTTCAAGTCTTCTGCCACGCGTTTCTATGAATTCACATGGTACAATGGCCTTCCGCTATTTTTTAATCAGAAAGTGAAGATAAATTAAAATAAGATTTGTAACTTCCCTTTTGAAATTTAACAGAGGTATTTTTTCATTACCAATACAATATATCCCTGTGACCATTAATTAGTCATGCATTAGTGCATGCCACTGCATTATTAAAGATAGGAAAGTACCACTTCATGCATCTTATTTTAGTTTTATACTTTTTTATATTCTAATTAAGCTTACCAACACCACGCATGTACTTATTGTAAGGTAAAATGGCATTAGGCTGTGGAATTAATACTTGTTTTTTTCTCAGTTCTGGACAATCTTTGTACGCGTCCCAAAGGTAAAATTTCCAAATGATTTGATAACACCGATTAACATTGTTCTTATTTCCCAAACAAAGCCAAATATTCCATTGATTTCATCATATCTATAATCGAAAGCTGTTGATGATTAACACTGTTGTTATTTCCCAAACAAAGCCAAATATTCCATTGATTTCAACATATCTATAATCAAAAGCTCTGCGAGATTCCGTCTTCCTTTTTCATCAGTTTTATAGAGCATTTATTTATCCTATTATATCTCACAGTTCCTGTGCAGATATATTTTTCTCTTTTAGATTCTTCATAAAATCAAAACTTATGAAAAAATTATCGAAAAAAAAACAGTAGTCTTGGGGTTTGTCCGTGGATGCTATCTTTTTCAATATTACAGACATCCCTAATCCATTCTCATCTTTTTCTGAAACACTGTTTATCTTACCTTCATAGATTTCAGCATTTTAGCAATATTCGGTCTCACTACAACACGTTGCCCATTGCTTAAAACCAAAGCGAATGGGATTGCCTCTAATTTTTTTTTTCAGAAAATGATGACCATAATAGCTCACCATTTCTTCATCAATATATATATTATGAGGAATCTAGAGATACCAGAAATCTAGAGCTAAAATGACAATTGCATTCCTAGTACATTCCTATAGTGTAAATAGCAAATCATTTTACATTGCAATAACCCTGAGTCCCAAAAGGGGACCATTGAATTTGCAAGTTGTCAAGCTATGAAGTAAAGAATTTCATTCATTTTTCATACTATGTTATTCATAACATACATGAAGATAACCTTTATATGAAAAAAATAATTCATGTTAATATAAATTACCAAATATTCACTTAACAAATAGATAGATGTGAAAAAGTGTGATATACGGGATATTTTTTTTTTGAAAAATAATATATATATATCCATAATTTTTAATTCACACTAAACATTTTAGCATATACATTTTCAGCAGACTATGATGTAAATACAAAACATGAAAAATATACAAAAAGTTGGAAATTCTAGGCGGCAACATAACAAATACGTGTGATCATTCAAATGCGGATCATGGCAGGGAATGGGTTAATGTAGAAAAACAAATACAGGAATTACTAAGGAAAGATTTTATAGAACCTTCTTCTGGGCAGATAGTATAACCATTGGTGTGCGTAGCTAAAAAGGACGAAGCAATCAGAAAGTGTGTATATTATAGAGAGTTAAACGCCGCCACCAAGATCTTACCTTTTCCTATGCAGAATTTCGACAACCTATAATTGAAAGGTGGTTCAGCAAAATGTTTGACCTCACTAGATATTTTAAAAGGATACTGAGAAATACCGTTCGAAGAGAGTAGCCGAGAATTGACCAGTTTTGTGTCACCAAAAGTCCAGTACCAATGGAAAGTTATGCCTTTCGGAATGTCTGGTGCTCCGGTTACTTTAAAAAAGAAGTTGAATCAGACCTTGAGACCGCATAGTGATTATTCAGAAAGTTTTCTTAATGATGTTATAATTTTCTCTTCTGACAGAGAAGACCATTTGCAACACATAAAAGAAATTTTCAAAACTTTAAAATCGCTGAATTTTTACGCTAACTAGACGAAAGGCTCCTTTGCAGCATCTGAAGTCAGATATTTAGAACATATCGTTGGCTCAGGCAAACATGGATATATTCCAGAGAAGCTAGAAGTAATTAAATACCTCAATGCTCCCAACGCGAAGAAAGGAATGAGATCCATAATAGGTCTATTTAACTACTGTCGAGAATATGCTCCACATTATTGCAACATTCCAAAGCCCGTTACAGATCCGACGAGTAAACTGTTCCAAATGATTTTCCGTGGTCACAATAGAGGAAAAGTCTTTCAATAAATTAAAAGAAAGTTTATGTGAAATTACAAACCTTTATCCCCAGACATGTCCAAGTCGTTCGAAATAAACACCGATGCTTCCATATCGAGTATTGCTTCCTGTTTAATGCAAATTGACAAAGACGACATGTTAAAACCCTCAACCTTTCCAGTCAAAAGCTTAGTTCAACTAAATCAAAGTGGAGCACAATTGAAAGGGAAGCGTGTGCAATAATCTGCGCACTTGGAAGATTCGAAATGTGGACTTATGGAACCACCATAAAATTTCATACGGATCATAATCCCCTAAAATACTTAACAGAGGGAACTCCTAAGAACGCCCGATTACAGAGATGGTCGTTGGAACTATCGTGCTATCAGGTATCTATTGCTCATAAACCCGGTAGTGCTAATACAGTGTCAGATACTTTATCTCGCATTTATCAGTAGGAAATATATATATAGATATATCTTGTATTATTTCATTGTTATATATTGTATAATGTGTATTTGTAATATGTAAATTTTTAGTATATAGTGTATAAGAATTTATATATGTAAGTAAGTAATGCTCTCGATGGAACGGGTAAAGAACAAAGACTTTTAAATAAAACTTTTAAGTAGGACTTTTGGTAGGACTTTTAAAAGTAGTTTCACAGTGTGGGACACACTGCGGAAACTGGACATGCGGAAACTGGAGGGAAGGTATGAAGGTCACGTCTACTCTATGGTCCAAATACATTTTAGGAAACGCGGAATGGTAACAGCCATCGAGCTATGACTGGATGTATGTGTTTGAAAAGCGTGCTGTTATGCGCTGTGGAAATATGTAATTCTGAATTGCATAGGAAATATATAATTGCGAATTATTAACTAGTATTCTGTGCGTATGTAGTCTTTAATGTGTTCGCCAGATGTGTGTATATTAAACGTATTCAACTAGATACGTGCATATCTTCTGTTCTTTTCATCAAAATCATGGAATCTACAATGGGAATGATAAAAAGTAGTTTTTCCCCCCGGAATCTTAATTCATTTAATTGATACGTTAACTTAAGTTTAAAAGGATAAGTCATTTACATTAAAATTTCTCTTTCATTGTTTAATAAAGGTGTTGGCTCTGTTAAAAGATAATATGATTTCAAGAATAGTTCACAAAATGGCATCGTCAACGTGAGTTACTCTACAATGTTTAGCATTTTGTTGGTACGAATACGGTACAATTTACAAATTTGGCGAGCCCGGACAAGCTGAGATTCTGTAATCTTTAACATTTGTTGTAACAAATTTTTGACTAATTTATGTATTTACAAAACGTAAAAATTTTTCATTCCATAACGTTGGATTGTCACTAATTTCCGACAAATTTACTGTTTTCTAATATTTACAAGCAAAAAATATTAAATAAAGATTAAGTAAATCGGTTGAATTAAAATATAAAGTCATGTAGAAAATGTAGAAAACAAAATAATACTAAATGAAATTTGAATTTTTTTAAATATATATTGGGCCTTCTACTATTATAATTTTCTATGTTATTTATAACAAAATATTTTTTCGAGTGGTCTCTCTCTTTCATCTTATACATAAAACGTTTTTACATTTAAAATTTATTCATTCTCAAAACAGTAAATATATATATATATATATTATTCAAAAGCATCCATTTATCGAACACTTCTGAACTCTGTCATCATTTTATGTACTTGGTGAAATATGGACCATTTGTTTTCACTGGGATAATACATTTTCCATATTTTGTCAAATTCTAAGTCTAACAGTGATGAATGATCATTTTCCAGAAAAAATCGATTTCTTACCATATACTATTTTCTTACTTCTGAGTTTTATGTCTTTCCCTTGTCCTGGTTTTTAAATCTTTGAAATAAAAAATATTTTTATTATATAATTAAAAAATTTTTGATTTGGTAATAAATAGGATCTTATACTTCTATCACGCATGTTTAGAAATTAATTTAACAATAACACAAAATACAAAGAAATATGAAGAAATTTACAATTTTGTTCGTTGATACATAAAACTGATTTATTCCATAAAGGGGGCAAATTTGTATGTTGTAGGATGAGATCTCTATTGTATTTCATTGAATTTCTACCTTATGTTCATTTTCATGATTCATGCGTTTCAAGATAATGTCTTATTTTTATTTGAAAATTACATTACATGAATAATGTGCTACGACAAAAAAGAGTTCTATGGTCTGAATTTTTGAAATCGGCAATTTAAAGCATTGGATTGAACATGATTTTCTATAACATGATTTCCAAGATTTTCCGATGTTAAACATTTTCATTATTTTCCTTTTTGAATTCCTTGCTTTGTAGTTTATGCATCGAAGATTTTAACTATACAGAAATTCAATACATACTACAATTCAATGCGTTACAAAAGGCATTTACAAACGTTTTCGGCATGAAACATAATTCGGCTAAATGCGCTGGAATAAAAATTAAGTGCATATAGCAAAAATTAATAACAAAATTAAAAAACGAAAATAATTCAGGTAAGATATATGTGTGTTTCAAATTTGTTCTTCTTTTGTATAAATTTCATGAGCGGTAAAATCATTCGATTTCTCAGTATCACATTCATCAGGTGTGAATACAATACATGCGTCCTTTGACATTCTTGTAAGCGTCATTTAAATAATTTTACGACACAATAATTATTGGATCGTCTCAATTCCTCACCTAATGTCGCAAATGCTTTCTCGGCTAAATTTTAATGACAGCCACATAATAGTCATAAAATGACGAAATTGTATTGTCAACTGTTCATTCCTCACAAAATAATACTCAGGGTGCTTCGCAGTTTAATAATCGCTTCAGAGTAGAAAAGAGAAAAATAAATGATATTACTATTTGATACATCATACTGAGTCAGATATTTTTTTCCTCAATAAACTTTATATTAAAGTTGTTGATTCCACTTCATTAAAAATAGATAACACTTTTATGATTGTAATATATCGCCCTTCTGATGTTAACGAGAATGGTCAAGACATTAAAAAGCACTATGCATATAAATTGTTAATAATTTTTCTCAATATGACTTTGACTTTAATCATTTAAAACGGTATATTCGCTTCAAGAAATCGTTTCTAAACCTTAAACTTGCTACTTGTTGTGCTTAAACATACACTTCAGAAATTTCCGCGTTTTACTTATTGTATAATAATTGATGTATTTTGGGAAACACAATTTGGCAAAATACAGCGTTTTTTTAGAAAATAAAAAATTCTTATAGGCAATCTCTTTTAACTTCATTATTGAGAGCATCCCTTAATTTAATGCATTAAAAAAGATACCATAGATAAAAATGTTCCCGTGGCTCTGTTAAAAAAGAAAAAGAAAAAAAATCTATATTCGATATAACCACTTTTTTAGGTTTTAAAGAAAATGTAAATTAAGGGACAGAAGGGACTAATTAAGGGTTTAGACAAATTAATTGTAAATAAATTGTAAATAAATGTTAAATAAATTTTAAATATAAATTGAAAACTTTAGATTTCTATTATCAATTAAATTGTTAATAATATTTATAAATATATAAATATAAAAATATTATAAATATACAAATAAATAAACAAATTATAACAACTTATAAATAAACAAATATTTTAAATTTACAAATACATAAATATGTACTTATAAATATACAAATATTTTAAATATATAAATATTAGAAATATATAAAATTAAATACAATTATAAATATATAATTATTAATATACAACAATTATAAATTAAATTATTTATTTAATTATTATACATTTTAAATTTAAATAATTTTTTAAAAGGTAAATTAGAATTGTATATCGTAATAATACTTTAAATTTCATAAATTTTGGACAGTTTAGAGTTTACGTTCAGGAAAAAAAAAAAAAAAAAAAAAAAAACAGATAGGTGTATAAAAGTTACAGATTTGGACGCTAATGGAATTTATCCGGTATAATCACAAAACGAGCTTTTGCAGACACAAAAATAAATGTATTATCAAAATCGAAGCCTCTTTTCATAAGTTATGAGTAGGCATACGTTAAAAAAAATATACACAAATGAATCTCATAATCTCTTTAACTCGAAATCATTTAAACTTTTAAAGAATGATGAACTTTATATTCACAGTTCTTTATAAGTGAATCTTTAAAATATTTAATAGTGGGAGACTTTTTCGATAGTGATTATACTCGTTCGTTACCGATACGGCGATATCTGTCCCTCGAGTTTTAGTACACCACATGCAAAAATGCAAAGATACACTTCTTAGTTGATATGCTGCTAAAGCCGGTATAGGTACTTTATACCAGATAAGAATTAAGAAGATTAGGAATAGTCAATAAGACACATTGTAAGAAAGTTTATTTACAAGATATTTGCATATTTACAACCAAATACACATTATTTTTATTTAAAGGCAAGGATATAGCAGATCGTGGCTAACATTAAATTGCTCCTTAAAACTTGACTGTAGAGTATGGTGGGTCGAAAAATATAAATATTTTATTTTCGGAACGCTTTGGTGCGGAAACGTTGCCTATTGTAATAAGAAGAAAACGGCATAAAAAGTTTCAAAATCGGTTAACATCTTCCTATCGCGCATCGCACTTAAATTTAATGAAAAACTGCAAAAATCGCTCCTTTTTTGAATTTTTTTTTAGTTAAGTAAAAGTTTAAAAAAAACTCGCTTTAAACTTTTATGCTTGTTTAATGGTTTATATAACCTAAGTGAATTAAATTCTAATCAATAATCTGTTTTGTTTCGTTCGCGCAACGGCTTAGAAAAGAACGTAACTTTACCATTTTTCGCAATTTTCACCGTGCAACTCTTCGCTCGTTTTTCTAGAATAAATAATCTAGAATTCACCACATGGAGGTGGTTGCACATTGAGTTCCACCACACACTACCCTATCAACCCTACAATTGCTGTGTGTGATATTTACATTATGTTTACAACTATTTACAAAGGTTTCCAATAGTGTAGGATTCTTTGGCTTACTGTGTATTTTTTACTTTTTCTTTTATATCTACTACACATTTAAAGTCTGATTTTTTAAACTAATGGGCCATAACCAATCTAAATTCAGTGTTTCTGGGATATAGTCATCTCTAGCTTCATGTTTATTCGAGGCCTCTGTCACAAGTTTCACGCACCTCTCAGTAGCCTGGGTGTGACAGGGACACTTTTGCATTTCCCTCATGAGCGTAGTGTGAGAATTGATGAGTGAGTTAATATCATCTTCACATAGGTCCCGGAGAATTGGGGAGGATACACCGTAGAAGAATTCCAATTAATAATTCCAATGTAATTGGAAACTTGAAATTTTACATTCGGTGGTACGACATTTCTAACAGTCTTTTTCTTTAAGCCGGCTTGTCTTGCTTTTAAGATCCTTTTGTAACCGAGCTCCCGACTATGTTCTCTTTCAGAATCAATCAGAGTCATTAGTACATTCACTGGGTGCGCAAAGAGCACATTTCGTTCTATTACTGGATTGACAATTTGAATTAATTCGTTGGATAAATAGAGTGATGTTCCGATTGCTTCAAAGACGTGTTTTGACCCACCAGTAAAATACTTACTCTTTTTTATGGGAAACCACACAGGCATGTATGATTTTAAGATGAAACCAGCTGTTTTTTTTAGTTTTTGGTTGGATCTGATGAACTTATATACAACTTAAGGGCTCGTTTGACCCCAGTTAGCCATCGTGAATTAAATACAGGACCAGTGTCACGATTTGCCCAGTATTCTGGACAATGTTCCAAGTCCAACAAATACTGTTGGTCTTTGCTCAATACATTACTATGTATATCAGAATTCGAACAATTTATGGGTTCATAACCACAGGGAGTTTTTCAAAGAAAGCGATCTGCAGTCCGATTGGCGCACTAAAAGATTTAGGCCCTGCAGTCTGACCGTCAATATGTTGAGTAATGCGGTGAAAAGAAAGCTCCTTAAAATGCAGGAAGCATATAATCCACTGCAGCAGGCGTACTGCATGATTTTCTAGAATAGGGATGGCACTGTTATTCCATCCAACAATGTTTGTCCCGGTGCTATCACACCCTACTTCTAGATTTTCTAGTGATATTGATAGTTCAGACAATTGAGAATTAATGTTTTGTGTTATATCCTTTGATGAACTCGAGGAATCAGGTACATATAAGTTTATCCAGATTCCTTGATAAAAGAATAATGTTCTTATTTCATATTCCTGCGAAAGTGCTTGTCATTAAATTTTTCGACGAACAAAGTATCTCTTTTTTGTCCGTCTGAGAAAAGACCCAAACTTTCTTCAGGGGGTGTGAATTGACAATCCAAATACTTCTTAACACGACTCATGTCTCTTTTTATTTTACACATATCAATCACATAAGAAGAATCTGTGTCAGTTATCATCCCTACGTCTCGTAGAACACTTGATGCTGTGGCAGCTGTTGCCTTATCAGGAACTCCGAACCGATCGTTTTTACGGCTGTTGAGCTAATTTGAATTCTCATCTGCCATTTGGGCTTTTCACTCAATGTACTTGGTTTGTATTAAACTTTCTCATACTCCGAGTCTTCAAAAGAACTATGTTTGTGTTCATTAATTTCTAAATACTCTCCTCAACTCGAGGAAAGGAATTTTCTTTGTGTTTTCACATAAGAATTTAATTAGAATTGCACATTGACATGCATCTGGTCTTTTTATTATAATGTAAATACCACACACAACAATTGCAGGGTTGGTAGGGTAGTATGTGGGTGGAACTAAACGTGCAACCACCTCCATGAGGTGAGTTCTTGGTTATTTATTCTAGTAATACAACCGAAGAGTTGCACGGTGAAAATTGCGAAAAATTGGTACATTTATGTTCTTTTCTAAGATGTTGCGCGAACGAAACAAAATATATCATTGATTAGAATTTAATTTATTTAGGTTATATAAACCATGAAACAAGCAAAAAAATCTAAAGCGCGTTTATATTTAAAGTTTTAGTTAACTAAAACAAATTATGAAAAAGGAGCGATTTTTGCAATTTTTCATTAAATTTAAGTGCGATGCGCGAAAATGTTAAGCGATTTAAAAAAAAATATGCCGTTTTTCTTCTTATTATAATAGGCAATTTTTCCGCCCTAAAGCGTTCCGAAAATAAAATATTTCATTTTTTCGACCCACCCTAGTGTAGAGTTTAGGCTGAAAATAGCTACTCGTTCTGTGCTCGAGAGTAATGTTCTTCCGAAATATATTTATGTGCCGAGCGTTAGAGTGATATATGTCCTTATCTCTATGGACAAGTATAGCTGAGCACTATCAACCGAAACGTTGATAGTGTATTTCAATGATATAAGAAAGTGCATGAATAATACTTTAACCTTTTACCGGCCAATGTTCCATAAAGGGAACATCAATTTCAAAATTCTGCGAAAATTACAATTTTATTCGTATTGCTCTATAAAAATTATAATTTAAAAAGAAAGTGTGGATTGATTTTTTGGCGTCGATATTAGGTTAATAAAATAAATAGTGCGTAGGAGAGAAAATCGCAATTTCGGCCTTGTTTTAGACTTTTCATCGGATAAAATTCAAAAATTCATATAAAATAAAAAATTGAACAAATTTTTTATAACTATGTGAGAGTAATTAAAAACGATCATTTTATTCGTAGAACATAAGTTCTAACAAAAGAAAAATATTTTCATTGTTTCTTTTAGGCAACAAATCTGCATGTTCCAGAAATGAAACATTGGCGTGTAAAGGTGTATTTTTTAACATGATAAAACTCTTTGATTACAGTGCATATAAGTATTAACAAAAAGTTTCTGAATACGAGAATTTTAGTAAGTGACATTGAAAGATGTTTACGACTTTGATAAACTTTCTATTTCCTTGCACAGCCCCCCTCATGGCCTTCCTCCCTCCCCATCTTTCACACACGTTCTCCAATCTGAAGTAGATTGCTCATAGGTGCCGCTGAAAAACATGTGTGTTTGTTGATAGTCAGCTATTGTTTATGTCTCAAATTGGGGGCCAAGATTGGATTGGAGAGGTGATATTGAAAAATAAGGTATTCTTATTCGTTTACTTTCCTCTGTAATTGTTTTTCAGTTAGTTAGGAGCGTCAGCCTGTATGTATGATGCCTCATTCATAACCATTTTGTACAGCAAAAGATGCACTTGAATACTTTTATGAATTATCGGATGATTCTGAAGAAGAATGCATTGATATATAGCTCTACAAAAGTAAATGACATTGTAATTTCTAATGAAGACGGATTTGATTCCGAAGCATCTTCAACGTCAAAGGGAAGGATGAATTTGAAGCAAAAAATTATGTAGAAAGAGAAAAATATCCAACATATGTGCGAAAAAAATGCAAAAAAATGCAAAAAAAAAAAAAAAAAATCTAAAAACTAAAAGCATTGCAAATATTTCTTAAATGTTTCCCGAGTTGGTTATATTTAACTCGAGTTGAAATATTTCATAAGTTCTTTCTAATAGTATATCTACTGCGTTTAGCAAATATGCATTTCAAAAGGGAGAAGTTACAGCTATAGGGGAAAATTATATAGGTCAGTATTTTGGATTATTGCTGTTTAGTGGATGTCACCAAGTACTTATATAGGTACTTATATAGATACATATATATAGTACTTATATAGTACCAAGGATATTTATATTGGAACACTCAAGAAGATCTATTGGTCCAAACTGATTCTACAGTAATGCCTTGAAATAAATTTAGAAAGCTAAAAATAAATCTTCTTATAGATAATAGCACCTTGAAATTAGGAGATTATTTATTTTTCCTTGTATTTTTTACACTTTCATTTATATGATTATTTTGCTGTGAATTCTAGTACAGACAATATTGTTATTTTCTTATGCTGTTAGATATATTACTATTCTGATAAATAATTGTAATTTTTTAATACAGTAATCCCATCATCTAAATAACATATTTTTTAAAATTTAGTGGCAAAGATATTCTGTGAAAACTTCCTGCCACTCCTTAACTATTTTTGCTGGGATCCTGAGCATAATGAAGGCTCGACGGGAGAAGCCCGGCTATTCTTCTACTAAACCTGTGTTATTTCCTGAATAAATTTCCTAACTTAACATGCAGTTATTAAAAAATGGACATAGAAGCATAGATTTTAATTTAAATATCGTTAATCATATTTTATAAAAACATGTGAAAAAATTAAGTGTTTCCCGCCAATGTTCCCTTTTTAGAACATGTTATAAAACATATACAAAAAATATTTTTTGAAACCAAAAGTTACTCATAGTGCTTATGTTTGAGTTTAAATGTGATTTTTACCAATATTTAGTCTGTGTTATCTTTCATTCATAGTGCGGTGTTTAAAGCGTTAAAACTGACTTTCTTGTAATTTATTACCCAGCCTTCTGCATTCAAAAATTTCACGGTGTGAATCGTCATTATCTCCATGGCCAAACCCCACGTGCTTCAGCAAGATTGTTCACTGACACGTCATCAATGGATATTATCTGTTCTTCACCAATTCTTGCTTCTTAGCTATCTGGATAACTATCGTATTATTTATTGTACTACTTTCCGATGGATAATATCTGCTCTTGTGGTATTACATTTACTACAATAGAGCCTTTTATAAAATACAAATATGAAAACATGATGTTTTTTCATCCATAGATAAGATAAATGTGTCCATAACTCCAGTAGAAATATGCTGATATACAAATAAATACAATACTTAAAGAAAACAGATTTTTTAACATAAATATAAATTAAGAATAATCATAATTATCTTCAGAGACCTGACCAATTGTTATCGGAATCCAATTTTATTTTAATGAATTTAGAATACAAGAAAAGATATTTTATCTTAGAAAGTATAGAGTACTAAGGCTAAAATTGCATTTACTTGTGTTCGAAATGTTCTAAAAAAATTAGCTATAAATTTAAAGTCTATAACAAATAAAATAGTAAAAAATATTAAGGAATAGTCTGTATCATTTTCTTTCGTATGTCTGCAATTCACATGAAGAATACAATTATTGTGATTAATTTTTAATTTTGCATTAGTCAGATACATTATTTAAGGACTACTGTCATTCCGATATATTATCATAGCTACTAGTGCTCAGCTCTGTAGAAAACTTGTTCATATGATTTTTATCTAAAAGTGCGTTTTCTAAAAAATTCCAAAATCGTTGAAAGTTGTTTATAACTTCCGTTTGTCTGTCTGCGATTAAACATTCGAAAATATACTTTTTTAACTACGAAATTAACATACATTGTTGGGGTTTTACTGTAGTACGTTTCAGAGTAAACATGTAATGTGTAGCTATTTTAGTTCGTATGCAGGGACAACATAAACAACGTAATAATGTTACATTATGGTGCCTAATGAAAATTGTTTAAACCATAATTATTTCATTTTACAATACTTCAAACTTTATAAAATAAATGTATATTAATGTGGCTCAGTACAAAATGCTTGCTTTAGAATATGGAGTGTGTCTGATTATGAGGTCCTCTTCTCTTTTCTAAAAGTGTAGAGACATGTTTAACACTTATTCGATTTCATAAGATAAGCCGATTATTAGAATGAGTTCCCGAAAGGCCGAATGAGGTTGGGAGTTCTAAAATTATCACTTTAATATCCTAATATCAATACAAATCAGTAAAATCAAATACAATCAACATAACGCATAGTTGCCAACATCCCTATTTTTTAATACCAATATTTTTATGCAGAAATACTTGTTTTATACAATCGCACAATTTTAGAAATTAAAAAGCGAACAATTTTGTAAAAAATGTACAGGTATTAAAAATGGTGAGGTTGGCAACTATGATAACAAATCCCTAAAGTTAGTCAGTTTTCCTTTAATTTGGATGTCAAATTTGACATCCAAATTCATGGATCATTTATTTTAGATGTTTTTGCATGGACGCGTTACAACAGAGGACTGCATTTAATTTTTCAATTTATGATTAGACTGAAGTTAAAATTATATTGTTTAGACATGTAAAGCAGATAAAAAAATTAAAAATTAGGGACTGCTTTTTTACAGTTGTTGATACACGTTTTTGTTCATTATTATTATATTTATGGAAACACTAAGCAATAAATTATTCCTCCTTTCTGCCAGTTATTCGAAATTAGCACATGAGTTAAAAAATAGGTTTAAAGCAAAATATCCAAAAGTTGTGCATAATTACGACTAATATGCATAATACTAAATTATGAACGTGTAATCGTATTACATAATCGTTAGAATTTAGCGATTATTGTTTGCATGTACTTTACACGAACAATAAACTAAAAATAGGCTAAAAATGTTAAAATAGAGTCCATGACTATTACAGTTATTATATAATTTTTATCAAATTTAAAACAGCTCAAATAGCCATTACTAGAAAATTTATCACTTTAATAGAGGCAAATGTAATAATTTTTAAATTTAATAGCATTATGCAACTGCTGTACTCTGTTAGAAAAATGGAAAACTTTAAATATATATTAATTATTTTATTGAATGCAAATCCAAATTTATATTTATTACGTACATTTTATCTAATTTTTTTTTTTTTTTTTTTTTTTTTTTTTTTTTTTTTTTTTTTTTTTAATCGTATGAAGTCCTTTGAACCTTATCGGTTTTAGAAAATCCAAAAAAATATACATTGAAAAGTAACTATCAGTTTTCTTTTGTCATATAAAAACAGCAAATTTTCTTGTTTTAGAAATAAATCTTTTCCATACAAAGAGAAACTATTCTACACGACAGTTATTTTCTCTGATATTTATGGTTATATTGCGACTGGGAGTTTCAACTGAGTTTTCAACAAACGCATTTGAAAATCCTTTTACGAGATTGAATCTAAAATTCCGCAGATTTTTTGAATATATATAGATGACATATCAATACACGAAAGTTTTAGAATAAGTATTAGTTTTTTTTTTTTTTTTTTTTTTTTTTGTAAAATAATTTTAAGATATAATTTATACATAACATAGAATGTGTTCTGAATTAATGTTTATAGTTTCTCCAGGTGTACAGCAAACACTGTTTATTCCTCAAAAAATGTGTGGATATTTTTTCGAGGCTAAAGAAGGTAAGTTTAGAGAAAAACATTTACGGGGGTTATGTAATATATGTTTATAAAATATGTAACAACAACTTCATAATATATTTTTCTAATGAACAATAGTTAGCTTCTTTCATATTAATAATGCATTATAATGGACGCCATTTTCTGTTTTGGTCTAAATCATCAAAGTTTTATTCCAGTGTATCAGAATGAAATTTACAAACGTGTTTTATTTGTGTTTTTAAGAACTGCCATAGATCTTATTGGATAACGGTAAATCGAGTCATTGAGAGATCCTCTTAAGTCCTGTAGTAGTTCAGCATGCTAGTTTGTCACGCTACGAGTTCTTCTCTTGGCTGGGCAAGGTTCATTCAATCTTTCATCCCTTCGTGATCGATAAAATGAGTACCAAGCTTGCTTGGGAACTAAACACTGAGGGTCTCGCATTGGGTTGACTATCTGACCGTGGCACATGCTGCTTAGCACCTCGGGGCCCAGGGTCAAGTAAACAGAGTTGAAGACTGTAGGCCCTAATCCATCAAGGTTCGTTGAGCCACAGGTTTAGTTTTTTAGAGAAATCATCTTAATACAAATCCTAAAACAAATCTTCATGTCTCATAGGCTAATCTACTGCAGATTGAAAGAGAACGAAATTTCATGCGTCCAGCATTAATTATGAAACAATTTCCAACACATCCGATGCACTGTAAGAAAAAATTTACAATCTATTAAGGTGAAATTTCGTGTCTAAATAAACAAGGGATGACGAGCGATGGCCTCCCCGGAAACTTTAGAGTATAATTGCAATCACGTGGTGAAATGTCTAAATAAATTGTGTAAATAAGCAATTTTGAATACACATAACGCACTGAAAAACCTAATTTAATCTATAAATTAATATTAACACAATTATTCTAATTGGTAAATAAATCATATTAGATGTAAATTTCTAACTGGGTGAAAATGTCCGGACCAGTATTCGAGCCAGTGAGATCTCTGGTTCAAATCCTGGTCCGGCCATTTTTCGTCCAGTTTGAAATTTACATCTAATTTATTCAATTAACATCGATAGTCTTATAACTATCCAAATTGTTTTGTACAGCCCTGTATACGATCTATAGAATTGTATGTATACTATCTGGTTTGAAAAAAAAAAGTTAATGCAATTAAACTCATAGCACTGCCAAAAAATTCCTATTCAGCAATTTCCGCGGAATTAAACGGAAATGTACTTAAGTCCTTTCTTGTAGCCTTGTTTATGATTGAATTTATACATTACCCAATTGAATTTATACAAACCAAGTAATATCAATAATAATAATATTTAATAATTAATTATTAAAACTCGAAACACAACTGAAAACGCAGTCCCAGCAGTCACTGATCATTGGCCGTACTGTATCTAAATTCTCCTGTGTGTCCCTGTAAATGAACGATGAATTCTACTGTATGTGCCTTGTAGTACACCTCAGGGTTATATATAAATTTGAATGTTTTTAAAATAGAGTAATGTCACTAAAATACACCGCAAAAGATTTTTCCATATGCCGTAATGTAACGGAAGTATTTTGACGGTCGCTGTGAATGAAACCTAAGTGCTACACACTTCACTTCATTTTTATACCAAATACGCCATAATAGAGTCCAATAACATATATTATTACATCGCAATCCGAGCGCACTTACAACAGTTAAAACACAAACAGACGGCCGACAATAGACGGCAGACGGCAGCCGAACAAACTGAATTCATAAACAATTTTCAAATATGGTGGAAAGTGATAAAAGTGGCATGCGTTGCAATCAACAATTGAACATCTTATGTTATGATTCCAGATGGCAGCAGGTAATTATGGTCATTATAATAAACATATTTTTCATGATTAGACTGATAAATAGTGTAAAACATTTTGCATTTTCTGTTTAAAAAATATTTCTGACCTCCATTCATTGTTTTTGAAATTACATTATTTTTTTTTAAATCTAAATCTATTCATCTGTCTACAAAACGTTAGTGTTATTTAAAGGACGTCTTTTATAAACATTTTATTTTATAGTTTAATATAGTTTAAATGTTAATTTTTCATGGCACGTAAAAAAATCGAATACACATAATTATAAATTTTGAGCGATTTTTATACGGAAAAACCAGTTTCGTAACAATTGTAATTTACGAATATAAAAATAACTTGTTGATTTTATATTTATATTTTTATATTTTAGAAAGTTATTTTTAAAAATGTGTTGTGTTTTTTTCGTTATACATATTTCACATTCCCTTTTCTTTCCAATAAAAATGGGGAAAAATATAACATTGTATTCACCATCGGTTATATTAATTGAAAATAGTTGCGCATGGATATTACTTACATTGGAAATGAAAGAAACATAAAAAATGAACCTCTGTTTTAAACTAAAGAAAAAAACAGTCATTCTGCAACGATTTCATTTAAAAAGCAGAGAATATCTCTGAGTACATATTGTTTAAATAGTAGAAATCGATTTTTTTCTTAAGACGTACCAAAAATATATAAATAATATTTTAAAATATAATGTTAAGTTTTTTGGCACGAAAAGGAAATCAGCATCAAAAACAATTTTTTTTTAAATATAGGTGTCCCTTTTCGAAGAGATTTGGTTAATATTAATTAATTTTTTTTAATTTTCAAAACTAACAGATGATGTTACTTTTCGATTTTTATGTTTTAGAACATTAATTTCTTGAGATGATGATGTATTTGGATTTTGTTACTAAAATTTTTGTAAGATAGCACAAACTTTATACCTGTTTTTATCCGGTTGTTCCTGAATATACTTCTTTGGGGTACATTGAAAACTACAAAACTCGATGTAACAAAACGTGCATAAATTGGATTTCTTATTTGTTCTATGATTGTACATTAATGAGAATTTAACGACACTGAAAATAAAAATAAATAGATACATGATATATTTTCAAAGGAAAGGATATCCGTCTGTACCTAAATAACTAAATGTAATATTAAAAGATCTTTTAAACACATATTTATGAAATTCTAAGGAGAGGGAATATTGATAAATAATACCTGACTATTGAAAAGACCTTTTCGAAAATAATCTTGTAATTGAGAAACAATTACGTGGGGGTAAAAAACGTGGTAAACAGCTCAAAATATTATGCATTTTTAGAGATCGCATTGCGTTATTTTAGCTATAAAAATATTTTTTATTTAAATGTACTTTGGTTATTTAGGCAGAAAATTCTAAAGATATATTGGATCTCAATTTAAAAAAATGAATAGAAGAAAAAAAATATTTTTCTCCTATGACGTATTTCAGTCTACAGCTAAACAGTAACAGTGTACAGCTTAACAGTCTTCTACGGTTAATCTTATTTTAAGATTAGTTTTTGTAATCGGGCCCATAACCAAAATGGCGTATTTAAGAAAATGTTATTTGGCAGAAAAATACAATTTTTTTAAATTTCAGTGGTATTCTTACTCATTTTAAAGGACATTGTAAACAAGATTATAAGTCACTCAATTTTAAATTTTATTTTATTCTGTCTTTAGAATTTTTGTTATACATTAAAAAGTATTAAAATTTATTATTAACGAATTTTTCTCTCATTTCTCTCAAGTGTTTTTGATATCTTGCTGGTAAATTTTGATGGCTAACAGAAAATTACGATCATTTTCAGAATTCAAAGGTACATTGAGCTTTCTGCCTAAGAATATTTCTGATGGAGTTCTTTTTTTTTATGTGGCTGTATGTGTATTATAGGGTGCAATAAAGTTATTATACAAGAAAAGTAGGGTTTCAGACAATTTGAACCTTTATTTGATAAAGATGAAACGTTTTCTTTTATTTTTTTTATGAATTCTCTACAATAAATCATTTGATGAAGGCAAATAAATAGACAATTTTCTCTGTTGTACACTTAATTCAGAATAAACTACTTGGATGTGCACACACAGGCAGACAGACAGACTCACAGACAGAAATTTTGTAAAAATATGTTTTTCGGAATGTTCCAAAACGAGTAAATCCGTCGAAAACCGAAATTCGAAAATTGTTACGAATCCAATAGTTTCATCTTGTAAAGATAGAAGAAAGTAAAAATTCAAATTCTTGTAAATGGAAACAAGTTCCGTTATCGGACTGGATTATGTTAGTAAATATAAATCATGTAAAGTACTCTTTCAGGTATTTGATGGTTGTGGAATACTTTAAATTAAGTAATTGTATGGCATTTATGTATGTAAAGTAGTGTTGTATAATTTCTAGGGTGAAAATATAGCCATTGATTGATCAAGACAACTTTTCGGCAATATCGGATCATGAACACTAATGGAATAAAATTCTTTTATTCAATATGCTTTGCGGAGGTGTGCATGAGCATGGATTAGTTTGTTAAACATTGAAACCCGTTTTCGCAGATGTTTTTGGTTTCCGATTACGTGTCTTTCCAGAATAATTTTTTATTTATAAGATCATTGTTCATTTTAATTCCAAAATGCGATAATGAGCAATCTCTAAACAATTAAAAAAAAGTTTTTAAATAATAATTTTATTTTTAATTAAGTTTTAAAATCAAGATTTGATTTTTCTTTTGTTGTTGTCCCACTTTTCAAGATTTGAAATATTTTCAAGTTGGTATAGGAAGAAATTTATATTCACTTCTTCCTCACATTTAAAATTTGGGATGGAATTAATTAAACGAATCTTTTAAATAGTATTGTGCATCATATTTGAAACTTAATGGCACTTAATAAAAATAACAAAAACCTATAGAACTGTACCTTGATATTAATTTTTAGTTTCATAACGTAAATTTTTAAATCAAGAATTTCTTACGGTTATATTTTGATTCCAGATTTAAAACATTATCGGTTTCATGAAGGAAGAATGTTATATTCTCGACTTCCTTGACTTTTAAAATGCAGAGGGAATTTACCGGTTGTCTGTAAATGGACTGACTGATTTAAAAATTCAATATCTTGCAAATGGTGAGAATTATTAAAAATTCTTTGAAAAGGTTTATGTATGATGTCAGGAGCCTTTTTACTACGATTATCGATTTTAGTTCCAAATAACACCTGCAGATGGCGCAGCAAGGAATATTTGTTAAATATTCGTCGAGAATGCATTCTTGTTCATAGGAACCCTCATCATATATTTTTTACAATATAATCTTTTTAATTCGCATCAATATTGGCAGAAGATTGAGGCCAAAAAATCGGACCTCCATTTAGTACCTGTCGCTTGCAGCTTCTATTTGGAACTAAAACCGGGATTCACAGTAAAGAATAGCATTAACATCCATAACGCCATTGCAAAATTTTTAATAGTTGTTATCATTTTCAAGTTTTTGAATTTTAAAATCAATCTGTCCATTTTATGTCACCCTGTAATTTCAATAAACTGTTTAATACTATGCCGCCTCATATTTGAAACTTTATGACACTGAATTTAACAATACTAATAATATTCCTGATAAAAATAATAACACTTCTGAGCACATAAAACAGAAAGAAGTAATTAATATTGCAATCATTGAAAAAAAGGAGCATTGAATAAACATTAACAATAATATTCATGTAAAAGAAATAATGTGATACTAATTATTCAGGTCTGTAAATAATGTGTTCTAATTCTTAATAAGAAAATAATAGTAATAGTAATATTCATATGACAACATTTTGAACGACATCTTGATATTGACGTTTGATTTCGTAACGGTATATTTATCTACTGAAGATATTAGTACTGATGCGAAGATGAAAAGGGATATAAAATTGAAACTTGAAATAAAACGGCAAAACTAATAAATACAATTGAAAACTGTTATAGTGGGTAGATATTTTAGTAAATTGAGAAAGAACATATTTAGCGTTTTGAAATCAGGATAATACTATTATCATTAAAGCACATAAATTAACGCCTGAATGCATTTAATTAGGGTACACCGAGATAATTACACACATAGACACAATTAATACAATAAACCCAACTATGGGAACAATTAGCCTAGGTCAAGACTCTTATCTACCACAACAGCTTAGTCGTACAGTCAAGTTCTGGTCCCCTCAAATATAATTTACCTGGATTATAATATATAGACATCATCACTAACAACGAAGAAGTCATAAATCATAGAAATAAAGAGACATAAATTGATAGAACTTGATATATATTTGAAGGAAAATGTTATGAATAATTTGAAGGGAAATGTTATGAGAATGAATGCACAAATTATGAAAGTAAGAAAATAAGTAAAAGCCGATGAAAAATTTAATAAATAAAGAATAAAGGTTTCTCATTTAATCAGACTGCATAATGAAACACGGCATGACTTATGAATCGGCATTTTGTTATTCATTAATCAACTTTTGTACTGCATATGATTGGTCCATTCCACGCCTATTTCAAAGCACGTGGTGAAATCGCTATTTCCCATACTTTCAAATTTTCTTTCTCTTTTTGCGTCACCTTCAAAGCGATATAGATTTTCCTAATTATCATTAACTGTTTTTTTTTTATTATTATTGGGTTGAAAATTTATTGGATACACAATATGCGTATGGACGATTCACCGCATGAACAACACTGCATATTTGAAAATTACTTTCTTGCGAAACACAAAAATTACGATCTATTTAAATCGTTGAATTCACTATATTCAGCAGAGAATGATGTGACGATGCACAAATACGATTGTTGCAAAAATACTCCGCTGAAATTTATTACTAAGCCGAAAATATCAAATGTTCAAAGGTCGACATATTCTGGTCAACACTTTTTACATGAAATTCACAGATTTTTCCTAAGGCTCATCTTATTAGCAACAATTAACAAAATTGGTAAATAATGAATACTGCAATTTTGTAAATAAAATTTAAAACATAGAATTTGCTTCTGCAAAATAATCATTTTATCTAGAGCTTTCTAGACCACAGATTTAGACAAACTAAAAATTGCCGAATCTTTTCTTTAACGCAATTTTCTAACTTGTGAGGTAGCAGTTATTAGATACGTACTACCCATCACATTGCTCTAAGATTCAGAGAGATTAAACGTGTAGCTTTTAATTGAAACAAAAAATAAAATAATCGTATAATAATAAAACGTAATAATAATAAAATAAATAAAATCGGTTAAAATTTATTAAAATTTGGCCCAAACACTTCCGTCTCTCTTTGAAAACCCGTTGAATTTAAATCTAATTAGAATAAAAATTTAAAAAACTTTAATCAACTATACATAATATAGCCAAAAGTAATTGGAACTTTTCGACTTTAGAATATCCAAAGGAGTATTTGTAATTTCTTCTGTAAATTCAGAAATGTAACAAATATGATTGGCTTCATATTTTTCACCGGAGATTTGATCATGAAGGAAATTAGGGAACCAGCATCAAATTGTAAAAAAAATAAAATGGTTTCTCAACATGTAAAATAAAATGCTCGAAATAATCTGTAGATTTATGACATGCCTACTGGCTATGCAGATTCTGTACAATATTTGTTTCTGTTTTGTAAGAATTGCATATTTCCGTATTTATTGTTGTATATAAGTTTCTTTGAAAAAATAAGAAAGTTCTTTATGTTTATAATTTAAAACATGGAGGCTATTTTCAGAAAACTTGACAAAGTACAGTAGAATGCAAATGACTGAAATGAGTTGAGATATATTTTAAACATTTAATAACAAAATATGATAGTTTTCTAAACATTTTAACTTCGCATGCGCGAGCGATAATCAAAGGTTTTTCTTTTCTGAATTTAAACAGCTAACTATACAGTGCTGGAATAAAGATTAGAAACGCCACGAGAAGCAGCAAAGGTCTTATTTTAATAATAAAAACCAATAGCATTGCAAAGTTATAAACATAAAGTTATATAAGATTTGCTATTTGTTTTAAATTACAATAATATGTTTAAAAAAATAAGTAAAAATAAATTTGTAGACAAAACAATTTGTAGTAGAAAAAATTTAAGACCAGTGTATTAAAAATTAAAATTACATATATAAATGATTTGTACATTCATTTTTTTGTATTTTGTTTGAAGAAATTCCGAAAAACTTGTTTTTACAAAATGTATGTCTGTGAGTCTGTGTGTCTGTCCGTCTGTCTATCTGTATGTGACACAAATTTTGTGGGCGCTCTATCTCAAGAACTAATGCACGGAATTTAATAAAAAATTATATTTAGTTAGTCCCAGATATAAATTGGTGCTGATTGGGTTTTGGTGTAAATCGCTCAACAGGTGGCGCTGCTATGCAGCATTTTTCACGATTTTCACAATAGCTCAATCTCGAGAACTAATGCAGGGATTTTCATCAAACTTCAGATTCAGTTAGTCCTTGACATGAGTTGACGTTTTATACATTTTGGTGCAAATAGCTCAATAGGTGGCGCTGCTATGCAATTTATTATTATTTTTTTTTTTTTTGCTATTTCCGCAGTAGCTCTATCTCAAGAACTAATGCTTGGATTAAAAAAAAAAAAAAAAAACTTCAGATTCAGGTGTACCTTGATATCAATTACTACTGTTTCTGTTTTGGTGTAAATCACTCAACAGGTACCACTGCTATGCAACATTCTTCAGAATTACCGCTATAGCTCTATCTCAAGAACTAATGCACGTACTTTCATCAAACTTCAAATTCAGATATACTTTGATATGAATTGTTGCTAAAATGATGTAATTTCTTGTAATATTTAAATGATATAATAACGTGAATTATAGAAGAAAGTTTTGTGATGGCCACAAAATGCTAGTTTTAAATGGACTTTGTCTACACTGGTTGTGATCCGCTCGTCTTATTGATTAATGGTTTGTTTTTCCGAAGGAGATTACTTTTTTAAATATAACCTACGTTGAATTTTTTATTTATGTAAAATTAAGTAAAAAAAAAATGAATTATCAAGTTATTTATTATTATGGGTGATAAGAGAACAAATTAGTTTTTTTTTTTTTTTTTTTTTTTGTACTCAACGTACGAAATTTTGAATTGTACAAGGAAGCGAAAACATTGAATTCTTATGATATAATATTTTTGAGCACAACTGAAAAATGCAATTTTTCTGGAATGTATAGTTACTTTTTTACAATAAATAAATATAATGATTTAATATTTTACGGGAAAAGAAATGCCTATTTAAGAAAAGAAATAAATTAATAGCATGATACGATACATTCAATAAATTATTATGTTTGTTATAAAAACTGAATAATGGAAAAAACATTGCAGAAATAATATATTTTATGATAGCATTTAAACACGTTCTAGAGAAAGTGAGAGTATAATTAAAATTAGCTGAATAAATAATAATTGACCTTTCTTAATGAATATAGAAAACTATATGCGACATGAGTCACAATCTATGTTGTTAAATAACAAATTGTGCAAGCAACAAATGCTTATGTAATATAATTTTTTGGTTTCTTTTACTTATTTTTTTGTTGTTGTTTATTTTAAGAATTTTCCTGCATCCTAGCCCTCGTATTAGTGTAACATGAAAGCATTTTCAATTCCTTACTTTTAACAACTTTTAGCAATTTGCACATAAATATAAATAATTATTAAATATCTTTACTTAAAAAACACACACAAAAAAAAATAGTGCACAATTACCATGAACGAAAACGGAAGGACTAAAACTAAAATATATATATATATATATATACAATTCAACGAAATACAATAAATAAATCTCCGAAGAGTCTTATCAAAGTAAATTAAATAAGTGGTAAACAATGAATACGGTTAAAAAATTTCGGATTTATTTTACTTGGAATTATAAATTATGTATTTTTTTTTCTGAAGTAGTAAATTGGATCTACCTTAATATATACCGTAGGGAGCTAATTATTTCTGTTAATTAAGGCATTTTAAAATTAAACACTTTCTTCCTGTTTTCTGTGAAATATTTTATTTATTCATTGTGTCAGAAAAAAAACTCATTAATTTTAATTAGGATATGATTAAAGATAAACAACCAAAAAATAGTTTATTTTTATTATTACGAATGCTGAATATTTTTTTTTTTTTTTTTTATATCCAGGAGTTTTTGAAACGTAGAAGAATTTTTATTTTACATATATAATTAATAGTTTGACAAAAACAAAGCATACCTCTTAGTTCATAAATACATGCCATAGAAATGCATTTTTTTTTCATATTATTATTTTTATTAATCTCCCTAGAACACATTGTAAATGTCAATGTTTCTTTTCCTACATATAACATACTTTTGTACATAAAATCATATACTAATCCTAATTTAATGAAAAATGTGTCTAAACTAAAGTTTTCAAATTTGTAAAAATTTTTGCTTGCGACATTAAAAGCAAGAAGTAAGTTATTTTCTCACATTTTCTTCAGATCTTAAGGAATATCACAACTTTGATATCCTGGGATTTAATGTTTTTTAGAGAAAAAAAATGTTTATAAAAATACATTTATACTATTACTTAATATATATATATTAAAATAGAAAAGTGTATTTGTTTTAGTAGGTATTTTAAAAAATTGGGGCTTTATTTCTTCGAAAACAGCGTGTCAAGAAATTGGCATAATAGATCATTTAAAGTTTGACCAACAAGAATAACACAAAGCAAAAATAGTATTTTTGTTTGAAAGGCGATAAAATACATATTCGTGTTAAACAAAATATGCTTTGTTTGAGAAAGGATAGCAATACAAACTAAAGTATAAGATTTGAACTAAATATTTCTTTTCTAACTGCTATATAGAAAACGACATATAAATGATTCAGGAAATCCTACATACTCCAAACAAAATGTGCTGCAAAAAATTAAAAAAAAAAGAGAGAAGGGAATTGAAAATTGGCAGAGCTAGATTACTGAATGATTTTTCAACAGCTGTTTTAAGAAAAAAGCATTCAATGTTTTCTTTACTGTTGCACGCTCTACTTTTAGAGGTCCCAAATTGCTCTTTCACTTAATACAGCGATATATATCTAATAACACATATATTTCGTGTGGTGAAAAAGTACTTTTAACGAATTTTCTACATAAAATGTAAACCGAACAATGTGTTATTATACCTTAACTGGCTTAAAATGCGCCATAAATATAACGAAAGTCAAAGAATTTTTTAAAAGTATGAATTTCGATTTATATACTGAATATTTTTCAAAATGACATTCTGCAAATTAATGAAAATTCTCTAATTGCTGCCGAAATTCATCAGAATAGTTTCACATTCCCTGTCTACATATCTCATGTACACACTTGGTCTTTTCATACATATCTATGGTTTCCTTAAAAAGTTGCATTCCATGTGCTTTATAGCCTTTGCTGTATTCAGACCCAAAACAAAGTGAATAAATCTAAATGGATTCATTCAAAGAAGTTCTTGACATACTTACAAAATTGTTTTTTCTAAATATGGCTAGTTTAAAATAGTCCATACGATAAGGACACTCTGCTAAAGATATTTACAGAATCCCTACTACATTATTTAAAAGTCACATTATTGAAAAATCTCATAAATTAAAAATCACCTAAATGAGTCATTATGCCAACAATCTATAGGTAAAACTGAAAGAAATTTAAAATACACTATAGCTATAACTAAGAATATTCTTATTATGTGGCCATAATTATCTTTTTGCTGTTTTCTAACATTGTTCCCCATTCTTTTCATAAGAACATTTGAACGTCATTTATATCTTATTCTTCTATTTGCCTTTCAACATTTTAATCAATGCACCTTGATATAGCATTTCTTATTCATATATATTATATATTATGTGTGATGCTAAAACGCTTTTTTCTATATGTATATAAAAAGCACAACGATGCATGTGGTATGATACGAAAGGTCTTCGAGTAGACTTTCACGTAGTGTACTCCCGTTTTGTTAAACCAGGCTATTTCATTGAAAATTAGAATAAATTAAAAATTAATATAAAAAGCATCAGCAACTGGGGATAAAGATTGTAGTACGAAAGCGTCGCATCTCGTACTATTAAAATAATTTATTTCTTCTGTCTTCCATACCTAATAGATGTCACATCCTTCGAACTACTAGATGTTGCTACCATGCAACAGAAAGACACAGTTACCATGCAACCACTTGTTCTCAATTCCCGACGCTTGTTAGGGAATATAAATTACACTTAACCATTATATAACGCTTACATTGTTACATTACTTACGCTACCTAAGTACTGAATATCGTTAAAACACCAAATAAAATAAATTAAAACAGACTTGAGTACAGTTAAAAAATAAAATTTTATAAAAAATATACTTAAAAGCAATTAAAAATACAATTTATAAACGTTTCGCCAAGCGACACGCGAGACAATCAAGAGCAGTCAGGACTGTTCTTGATTTGTTCCGTCGGTCGTTTGAAATGCAATGGATGTTTTGTACTGATGATGCCTCGCGTGTCGCTTGGCGAAAGGTTTACAAATTGTACTTTTAATTGCTTTTAAGCATATTTTTTATAAAATTTTATTTTTTAACTGTGCTCAAGTCTGTCTTAATTTATTTTATTTGGTGTTTTAATGGTTTTTAAATTCAGATGTTAATCTAATATGTACTGTAAATTACTGAATATGGGTCTATGATGCTAGACACCGACAACTTTAAACATATCTTCTGAAAGAACTTACACGTTTACCAAAAAATGGAAAACATCTTTTGATGACAATGATTCTCGTTAACAACACCTGTCAATTTCATGCGATTCAGAACAAAAATAAAACTCGTGTCATAAAGTTAGCCCTTTGTATTTCGGTACAGTCTTAAGTTGAGGCATTTAATTTTAAAAGAAATTTCAAGAAGATGTATCATTTGAAAATGTTTTGCTGAAAATTTTCGTAAGTAAATAATTTTCACAATGATTTGCAGACTAGTCCTAATACCTTCCTTATTGTCTGAATTAAAATAAAAAAATGCAAGATGTTTGACAAAAAGGAAAACAAAGAATGTAATTCATTTTCAGGCTTACATGAAAAGAACATTGAATGGGAAATTTTAACCATTTGACAGTTATTATCTAAAAAAGGAAAATATATCAAAAAACTTGAAAACAGTGAAAAAGCATAATTTTACGGATAAAAAAATTCTCTCAAATTGGAATGTATAAAGCAAAACAACGAGATAATGGAATTTCAAACCCATGTAACGTAATGATCTTTAATGAGCCAACGAAAATTCAGTTTCAAACACGTTTGACTTATCAGCTGATTGTTCTTCACATTTGATAGTAAAAAATGTAAATGCTTTCTAATCAGAAGTTCAAGAAGAGTACTAAGAATTTAATATCAGAGAAATAAAATATTTGGTACATTTCACTCTTAAATATAATAATAAACTTGAAGCTTCAACTTGTTTGAACTGGCTTGAAATTATACCCGTCATTTAATTTATTAAAATCCAGCACCATGAAAGTGATTACACTGAAATAATTATGAACCCCTTTAAAGGAATTGTATACAATCATTAATAATTCTTTTAAAGTATATCTTACATTAACGATGAAAAAACATGTTTTTACATGTTATACGTTAGGCTACTAATAAAAAATTTCAAAAAATGTATTCTGGCTGGTGTAGGTGTTTCGGAGCATTTGAACAACTAAAACGACAAATATGAACAAAAAAATAATTTCGTGTTATTAGGTATATCTTCGAAAATTAAGTGTGATAAAATATACCTTAAATCTAATCAAACCATTCAAAGTAAAATGCTAAATTTTTATATTTATTTGTGTAAATGACAGTAATCCTTAAAATCACCATTTTCTTATGTAATTGTGAAACAAGTTGGGTAAAGTTTAGCATGCAAAATGCCAAAAAAGAGGCAAAGTATATATCTTAAAATTAATTAAACTCTTGTATAAGTCGAAGAATTTCTGACAATTTTTCGGCAAACAAACTGGCGAGGTCGACTTATACGCGTGTCAATAAAAAAAAAAAAAGAAGAAAAAAAGAAAAAAGAAAAAAAATCGAATACTGCAAAATTCTGGCTTTTTATGTGTATCAATAATAAAATAAAATATACAAATAACAAATAATCATTAAATTGTTTTTTGAAGGAATTGTTTTTGTTTACTTCCTAATTTTTTGCCCCGGCAAGTTAAATCTTTAGTCTTATTTTGTGCAAAATTAAAGCAAAAAGTGACAGGGTCGACTTGCACGTGGATTTTTGATCTTTTTCAGAATTTGCACTCGCAAATTAGGGGTCGATTTATACGCGAGTTGAATTATACACGAGTACATAAGGTAGCTCATATCTACGTTTTTACCATTTTCTTCATTCTTACAAAAGACATAACATAATAATTTAAATACTGTCTAGACACATTTTTAATTCTAAAACATCTTTTAAATAAAAACAAATCGAGTAAAAATATGCTTACTGCCCAGCAAACACAGAGCTATCGGTAAGAAATCGGCCGACAGCTGCTTCCCACTAGCATCGGTTTTGGCACGATACCGGTTGCCGCTATCGGTTCCGTATCTTTATTGATACGCCGAGCGAATGCGGCACGATTCATGAGGCAAGCAACCGGTCCGGTATCGACAGAACATTATGCCGACAGTACGCCGATAGCTATCCATACGAATGCCTGTCGTAGCCCGACACCAGCATGGATTGAAAAAAAAAAAACTCTTTTGATAGCGCCACCTATGAGCCATCGTGGAATCTTTATTTGAAAGGAACATATTTCGGCGCGGGAAGAGGTTGGGTTTGATCCGACGACCCCAAGGACAGAAGGTAAGAACCTTAACCTCTTGCCCACTGTGACTTATCGAGGGGCTAATTCTATGATGTAATAAGGGGTAGACATTTCGGTAAGTGATAGTTTGTCGTTGAAGGTAAAATGTAGAGGGTAAAAATTGGAAGTTTGAAGTATTTTTATTATATTATTTATTTATTTATTTATTAACCATCTGGAAAAATCGTTATTGTCCTCGTCAGGGTAAGAAATCAAAAGCACATCTGAAGCTTTTTATTGGTTGAATCCGCATTTTATTCGTTTTCTGGTTGGTCTATACTGTAATCTTTATCCTTTACTTTCAACAGAGATAGATACTTCTGTTGCCACTATGACAAAAAGTAATAAAAACTACATAAAAAATTAATAACTCAGAAACAAATTTTGATACAGCTTTCAAACAAATTGCATTTAAAAGTACATTTTTTTCTCTATACGACGGTGTAAAAAGTAACATTGTAGGATGTTTAGAAGTTTAAGAATGAAATTTCATTTAAAATAGGTCGTCAGATTTCTTGGAAATCTGACGAAGGATAGCCTTTTCCTGAACAGCCAATGAAATGCTTGGATAATACGCAAGTTTCAGGTGGATAATACGCAAGTTTCAATAAATCTGAGGAGTCGCAGGCGATTTTTGTCGCTTGCAATTTTTACGTGTAATAACACTATTAACGTTTAATTCATGGCGTACGTAATGTATGATCAACTCCGTGCGCTTTTTTATGTCTTAAATTTTAGTCTTTGAAAAAATCATTTTCCAAATGGTCATTGTAATTTGGTAAATAGCTTATTATTTGTAATTGTCTTATTCGCGTGTATTTAAAAGTTAATTTAATATTTAAGTGAATGAAATAAGTATCTTAGCGAATTAGTTAAAGCAAACGAATTGGTTTTTCTTATAAATTAAGACTAATTAAGTATAAAAAAAATCATTTTAGAGGTTTTGTTCAGTTAATATAATTTACTTATTAGGAATTATAATGTTATTGCACGCGTTGCGTTAATTTATAATATATATATATATATATATATATATTTACATTGAAAAAATTATTTTAATAAATAATAAGCTGGTAATTAATAACTTTAAATTAGAATAATAATTCATTTTATGTCGTTTGATGATTTAAAGTAGAACATATTTTTAATGATTTTGTTGCAATATTAATTTGTTACTTGTAAATATTTTTAAATTAAAAATAAAATAAAAATATTAATTTACATTTTTTTTCTTTTAAAAGATAATTTTTTAAATGGGGGATATTTCTTAATCTTTCTTATAAGTTTAAGAATACTTCGGTATTAAATAATATAATTGAATTTTAGAGGTTTTTCTGTTAATACAATTTTCTCTTTAGGAATTATAATGTAATTAAATGTGTTAATTCAAGAAACATATATCTGTAACATAGAAAAACTAATTTTAATAAAAAAAATAAGTTGGTAATTAATCACTTTTAATTAGAATAAAAATTAATTTTATGTCATTTTATGATTCAATGTAGAATACATTTTTAATGATATGTAGCAATATTAATTCTTTTACTTATCAACAATTTTTAATCTTGAAATAAAATAAAAATATTAATTTATCTTTTTTTTAGTAAATAATTTTTAGGGTTCCGTACTTAAAGAGTAAAAGCGGAACCATTATAAGATCACTCCTGTGTCTGTCCGTCCGTCTGTCTGTCTGTCTGTCACAGCCATTTTACTCGTAAACTATGGAAAGTGGATAGTTCAAATTCGGGGAAGTAATAAAGACCATTGACTCACATATTTTCAGATTAATAAACATTCATAAATATAATAAAAAAGTGGAGGGGCTAATTATGCTACTTGTAAAAAAAAATAAATTCTTTTCTTTGTATATCATGTGGGGTATCCTGTGAAAGCTTGTGTAACGCTGAATTCAAAAATACGTTCCTTTTAATTTTAGGTATTATATTTTCAAAGATATTGTTGAAAATGTAGCGCAAAAATATGATCTCCCCTATCTAATTCCGAATCTACTGAAACTAAAATTATGAAAAAAATAGAGGTAGTAGACGTTAATATAAACCTTGCCGGAAAATTATATCGATTACCCTAGGTCACATTGTTTTTGTGTAATTAGCATTTTTCTGTTATACACAAATTTCGATTTAGGGGCATTCAGAAAAATTGTTGAGCATCGCTGAATATACCTATCGTTGCAGAAGAATAAAAGCATTGTTGATAATGATTTTCGAAAAAAATCATCGGTAATGAGCCGAGATATTTACCTTTAAAGGCACGGTCAGTTTGGACATACACAAGGACAGGGGCGGCGTACTCTATGCCTAGTTAACAACTTTTAATGATATATATGTGTAATGTAATGTCCAGTAACAGTATAAAAGCAATAAACGTCAAATTGTTAAAACATACTAATTTAAGGGGTCTCCGGACTATAAATGTGGAAAAAATGAAAAAAAAAGACCATTTTCAACATGTAATGTCTTAAAATGTATATGATTTTAAAACACAATTTTAATTGGGATTAAAGATATAAGCATGTTCTTTCCTTTCATGTTTTTAAAAAATTGCAAGATACAGAATTAGTATTTATAGTGGGCTCGAAACTGTTAGACATTTGTCGAACAAAAAATTGGCATAACAGTTTACGCGCAGGATTACAAAATAAATATTGCAACTAGAATGAAAATTTTGGTGCTTACTTATACTTCAGATTGTAATAATTTCCCTGAACTTAAATAAATTTGTATTTAAAGCATTTTTATATTTTTAATGCAATGTTGCATTTAGCTAATACAAAATTTTGAAAATTTCAACAGTAAAATCACCTAAAAAACATTTTTTTGAACAATAAAAAGGAAATTTTAGGTTCAGTTTATACAGACTAAAATGAAATATATGTTTTGAAAATTTCATAAAAAAAATATTCAGAAGTTTTTTAGGTATCCTGCGCGTTATGCGCGAAAGACGCCATTTGGAAAATAATGACTTTAATTTTCGGAAACGCCGCTTCAGCTATTGAGCGGGTTTAATTCTAAAAGCCAAAACTTCTGTTCTAATGGGGATTTCAAGAAAGCAATTATATCAAAATATTCAGAAAATATAGTTTAACATCTAAAAAAATTAAAATTTCTTAAATTTGGAAACTTTAAGAGTCCTGCGACCACTTAATCCTTTTCGGCACGGAGTAATTCTATTTATAATCTTATGAAATAATGAACTGACATCAGAATTTATAAACGATTCTATTAGAAAATGCGAACTTGCTTATTTTCACGTACAAAGGGAAATTTTAATTAAATATTCTTGGTGCCGTTTGTCTGTTTTGGGATGAAAATTAGCTGTCCGTTTTTTAAGGGCATCTCCAACGAAAGATTTAATTAGAATGAATCGCATAAATACTGGGGGATTCGCGTTAGTTTGCATTGACTGTATCTCTCAATACGCCTCGAGTGACTTTAAAAGTTAATTAAACACCTATCTGGAAAAACGCGGCATTGACCAACGCGCGTTGCAATATTTGAGACCTCAATTCGAAGCGCGGTTAGCACAATGCCAAATTTTAAATATGAACAAAGGTTTTGTTTTAGCTACACTGTAGAAATAAAGGTACTACGCTGAATTTAGTTTCGTGAAATGCCAAATGCAGTTTAACTATGCACTTCTTTTATTGTCAGTACCGATTTAAGTTCATCATAAACAGATCAGGATAATGTTAAAAAAAGAGTTATACGAATGGTTATATTTGTTATTATTTAGGTTCCATATCTCTTTGAACTTTCATTGTATACTCGATTACACTTTTCTAATATACACAGTTATACTCAACCCTACATTGTTTAGTTTTTTACAAAGTCTTAGTATTCTTTTAGCATCTTTTTTTTTTATATAATACAATTAGAAATTCATATATTTATTCTACGTTCGCACTTGAACGTTTATTTAGAAGTGGGAGATTTTTGAATCTTTCTTTTAAATTTCAATGCTAAAATGATGGGTAGTTTTTCTTTATAATTTTATAGGTAGTTAAATAATTTTAAACATTTTTTAATAACTTGATTTTTAAATAAAGTAAGAAAAATAACTATTGCTTTTAAAATGAATATATAATTAGAAAATAATTTCAATTAACTTATGAAGTTTTCTTCTCTGTCTACGATTAAGTTTATAATGAATAATAATTTTAAGAAGTATTTGAATAAAAATTATAAAAATTCTTTCAATGATTCAATTAATCGTAATTTCTTTTTAAAATGAATTCAATAAAAATTATTTTTTTAAATAAATAAATACAGGCTATTTTTGACATTTTTTCTGTTTATCACTGTTAGAATTTTATATGAAATATACCGGGTGTCCCAAAAAGGACTGACTGATTTTAAAATTCAATAACTTCCAAACGGTGACAGGTATTAAAAAAATTCTTGCAGGAGGGTTATGCATAAAGTCAAAAGTTTTTTTACAGTGATTTTCGATTTTAGTTGGAATTACAAACAATAGATGGCGCTGCGATCAATAGAGGCTCAATTCAGGCTCGATTTTTGGTACTTCGTGGCCCGGATAATACATTTCCATCTCCTTTTTCTGCATAGAACAAAATAAAGGACCAAAAATCGAGCCTGTATTTAGCGACTATTGCTTACAGCGCCATCTATTGTTTGTAATTTGAACTAAAATCGAAAATCACTGTAATAAAACTTTTGACTTTATGCATAACCCTCCTGCAAGAATTTTTTTAATATCTGTCACCGTTTGGAAGTTATTGAATTTTAAAATCAGTCAGTCCTTTTTGGGACACCCGGTATGAAATATACATCTCTTATCACAACTCCAACTCAAACAAAATTAAGAAAAAGAAAAAAAAAATATCGGCTAAGACTAAAAATTCCGAATTCGGACCAATGTTGACAAATCTAATCGGGCCACTATCAGAAATCACATATCGGTTCTGCGTCACTTGCCGCTGTAAGTCACTTGCTAATATATAACCATAAGGGGACCGATTACGGTAACCAGCAGTCTAAAAAGCAGATTTTTGTGTTTCAGTTGCCGACATGCCGCCGACAGTTCACCGAAACCACTGTGTTGATGTTGACACTTAACCGACACTGCCGAATGCGGTCCGATGGTGTGCCGAAAAGTATGTGTTTGCTAGGTGACTAATTAATATTCTATACAAACATAGACAAATTATTATTGATGCTATCATCTATTCTAATAATTAATCATCAAATTATTATACTGTAACATCTATTTGATCTATCGTAATAAGTCATGGAAAAGAGCTACATTCTAATGTATATAAAACGCAATTTTTTAAATATATATAACGATTATAATATTAATAAGCTATAACTTGACATTCCGAGTGTATTTATTCCAATTACAGCAAGGACAGTCCGATGGACGTACCAAAAGGAATTTATAAACAATTTTCAATTATGTTAAAATGTTTTGTGATAAGAACCAGTGTGCGGTTTATTATTTACATCATGGATTAAAGGATTGAGATTAAACAATAAAGGATAATTAAAAAAAATATTTTAATTGTCTCTTAGTTGTTTTAAAAATTAAAGAAATTTAAACAAATAAAATAATATTTATTAATATTAAACATATACAAAATAATGATGATATTAAGATAAAAGCTACTTTACTTAAAAATTCAAGGACGGAAAATTGTATGTTGGAACTAATGAGTGGATAAATGTGATTTTGAATAACTATAAGTTTTAGAATTTGCAATTGCTGCTAAAATTTCAAAATTTCAAGTAAATACATGAAATGAACCGATAATTTAAATTTATTCATACAATTAAATTACAATAAATTATACACTCCAGATGTATTTTCCCTTACTTTTAAAAGAAAAGAACAACTCGGAAATCGTACTGCAAATGTGGCAAATGAGGTGCATTCATATTGCAACTAGTTTTATAAACATTCAGAGTTTGGTAAAATAGTTCCTACTTTCATATACTAAAGTGCATGAATATAAAATTACTTACGATTATGTATATTAAATTCAGTAATATTTAAATAATATTAGTCCATCTTAATTTTGGCATAATTATCATGGCAACCTAGAATCATTACCTATCATTATATGTCATTGAATTTATTACGTATATTGGATTTAATGTAATTAATGAAAATTTTTATTAGTATATTTTTAAGGTTTTTTTTTCCGATTTCCATAAAATTTCAAATAACTCAACAAAATTCTGCAACGATACTTTATACTAAATTTCAGACTATTCAGTTTGGTACTTCCTATTTTGTGCTTACAAACTATTCAGTTGGCACAGTCGACGATTTTACGTGCTATGCATTTATATAATTACGGATGCACCTAAAAACGAAGTAATACTAAAAAATATCAGCTATAATTATCATTTAAAATTTTATATACCATTAAATTTCGCTACTTCCGAACGATAAGATAATTTCTGATCGCTTACACATCGACTTTGAGAATATGCGTGTAATGTATTTCCGTTCAGGCCCCCTTCATATTTGTTCTTCTTCATATTTCTTCATATTCATCGCCAAAGCGAATGTTGAAGGGTATTTTTCCCTTGCACGAGTTGACTAACACCGAAACGTACCCTCTGCTAATTGTCACACTTGTTCATACAAACTGTGTGCTAAAAAAATAATCAATATTATATTTTTCGAACTAATTTCACACTAATATTTGGTGCAGAGTCTTTTGTATTTTCCTGGGCCACTTTATTTTAAAAGTATTTTTTATTGATACATTTAAATGAATGGGAAAATCTATTTTCTATCCTGAAGCAATGAATCGGTGATCATTTCATTTCAAATAAATATAATGTGAAGTTTTAGCTCACTTTTCCGGAAAATTATCAGTTGTGCACTTATGAAAACTGCCAGTTGAAAAAGAAATTTTGATTCTTCAATAACCACGTGTATTTTTGTACATATAAAATAGAGTTGAAGAATTATATTTGTGAAATTCCGGACTACACCCAGAATACCTCTACCATCAAATCATTTATTTTATTCAATATTCAGACTTAACATTCATAGAAGTATTTGAATCACCCATTTGAATGCCAACTTTCGAAGCATGAAGTTCACACGACCTCGAAATCTGAACTAAGTGTTAATATACATAAATTTTACATAAAAATCTTACATAATTATTGTAATTAGTGTTTTTTATATCTATACTTCAGCACACTTGCAATCTGTAAATAGTTTAAATATATGTAAATACTCATAATTTGACATAATATTTGTTTTATTTACGCATCGAAAATGCACTTTCATTGATAAAGGAAATTGATTATTAAACAGTATTCCGTTTATAGCCCTTAACCGGAAACGTCCCGTTTGTAAGACGGTTGCGTCTACATATCTACCCTTTACACAAAAATGAACGGGTTCCCAATCTTATCACACAATCTAATCCTTACGCTACTGGTCCTCTGCCTCCGACAACTATTTTCAACACCGGTGCATTTTTAGTTATTGAAAGAAAATTATTTTATTTTTAACGCAGTCTGTGGGACGGCATGTTTCCGTTTATGTAATGTTTTGCTCTGTGGTATTGATATGGAGGTGCCGTCAAAGCAGGTAAGCTACAGTGATAAAAAAAGACTGAAGAAACTGTTTCGAGATTGTTTGATGAAGTAGTAAGTGACATAAGCAATATTGAAAGTATTTCAGATGATGAATATATAAATTCTGAACACGAAAGTGACTCTCAACATTGTCAAAAATGCATAAAAAATGCAGATATTTAGAACATGCTGCAATATTTACTATTAAATGTTTTGTTAATTTTACTGCGTAATATTTTTTTCTAATTCATATCGTACCGAAGTACATAAAAATATTGGCATTTATTTAATTATTACAACGAAAATTTTATATTTTGAACAATAATGTGTAATTTCAAAATATTTCTGTCTCCGACATTCAAAACTTATTTTTATGCTGTCATATTAAAAAATTGGTCCTTTTAATACATTACTATTAAATATTAAGTGTTTAAGTTCACTATTTGGTAAATTATTAAGAGTTATTTTTCTTTTAAAATTTTATAGGATTTTTTTTTTAATTTAGCAGTCTCACAGACGGGGCCACGTTTCCGTTTGTGCAGGGGATTTTAATGTTTCCGGCTAAGGGATAATTTAATGTGAATATTTCTTTCCATTTTAACCTTGATCAAAGAGCTGTTTGCTTAAAAGCCCAAAACTGAGACTAATTCCAATAGAAGATAATATCAGATTTGGCTTAAGTTTGACTCCTGATAAAATTGTCATAACAGGAAATTTTATGTTTATCATATATCTGATTAATTCCAGTGTAGATGTATCTTTCTCTTGAAAATGTATGTAAACATCATGGACATTAACGATTTGCTTTTTTATATCCAACCATCGCTTTTCAATGAGAGAGGCAGAAATAATTATTGATGTAATTCCTGATAATGATTGAAATGTGCCAAAGAAAACTTCTGCTCTATACTGAAAATCCATATCTGAAATAGGAACAGTAACTATCGAAACAGTATTGCCAAATAAAAGAACAACTTGCAAAGACAAAAGAAGAAAACTTATAACAGATAAATTTTCATCTAACTTATTTGATAATTTCATTAAATCCGATACCTGATTAAACACTTGAAGGATATATTGCGCATTTACTGTAATTTTTTGTTCCCGAAATTCTCTTTGCAATTTTTGCCGGAATTGTAAAATAACTTTGCTGAAATGATAATAAATCAGACAACAAAGTAACGCAGATACTAGTGGGAATGTGTATAATGTGAGAAAAAATATAGTAACTGAATAGAGTCTTGCAGAAACCTTTGCTAAATTTGAATGAAATACCGTGTTGAATGTGAACACTCTTTTCTGGTATTCTGGAGCAAATTCAATATGGTACACATCCAATGATATAATGCAAACGCTAAAACAAAATACGGTGATAAGAAAAAAATTAAGTAATCGGAACATATGTGGTTTAAAATTATAACGCAACTCCATAGAACTTATGCTAAAAATCGTTTTTTTCAATTTTCTTATTTTACATTTAAAAATGTACCAAATCATTAATGAACAGGAACATGCTACAAATATTTCAAAATACAGAGGTGCAGACAAGGACATTGCGACATTATGAACCCATATTAAATTTATTAAAAAGGAATGCATGATTATAAACCATACAAAAGATGCAATTTGGGGGAAAATATTGCTCGATTTTTTTTCTATTTGATGTCCAAGTATCTTTATCAACCAGCCATAGTTTTCATAAATGCACTTTAAGTTTACCATTTTTAATTCAGTATTGCGAGCCATTCTGTTCTTAACTGTTACTTTTACATTATTCTATCATTACAAGGAAAGTATTGGGTTCATAAAAAAAATACAAATTTCTCTTTTCGACGGATTTATACGTTTAAGAAGGTTCTGAAGACGATTTGCCCGTTTTTAGAAAATACGTCTGCTTGAGTCTGTCAGTTTGTTGGTCTGTATGTGAGAGAAATTTTTTAGGCCCTCTATTTCGACAACTAATGCACTGAAATATAAAAAAAAAATCAGTTGGACCTTGAAATAAATCGGTGCTGGTTATGGTTTATAGTAAATAGCTCAACAAGTGGTATGCTGCATTTTTCAAGATTTCCCTGATAACTATATCTCAAGAACTAATGCACAGAATTTCGTAAATCTGCATTTTCTGTTAGCTTTGACGTTGGTTGTAAATCGTTAAATAGGTGCTGCTTTTTTTTTTAAACTATGTATCCCGATTTTCAGGTTTATATAGAAACTCTGAAAACATTCAAAGGCAAATAGAACGATATGTTTTATATAAATGAAAACAAAAACACTGTATTATGTAAAAAAATATCAATGCTGAAATTTTTAAACGTGATTGAAATATTCATGTTTTAGTACTATTCAAATTAAAACTTTCAAAGAATTTTTATGAAAGATACTTTTCCTTACTAAAATAATAAGAAATACATTTTCAGTTGAAAATAACAAATGCAAAGAAAAAATAGTTTAGGAAATATCACGAAACATTTTGATTTAAAAACAGATTTTTTCAATAAGACTTTCTTCCACGAATTCTCATATGCTATGTAAATAACGTATTTTACTGTTCTGTAACAATTTAAAATGCAATTAATTGTAAACAACCCGCTCCTATCACTTTACATTCCGCTATTCTAAAGAAAATGACAATATCGATATTGATAAATGTTAGATCCGAAGACTTATTTCAATGAAAGATTTTCAAATCATTAATGTTTTAAAAGGACGGTTAAATTTCAGAAACGTAAAATGGACTGAAACAGATTTAACTGTTCTGTTGAATTACACTGCAGCGTTTCTATCCAAAAGGAAATGTTCTATTTTAACACATTTTTTTATGTATAAAGTTATACTTGTATACTTGTAATACGTATTGCGTATTCCGATTTAAAGTGACATTCTCTTTAATAATTCTCTTTGTGTTCCACATAAATTGAGAAGAACTTTCAACTAAACTGAAAAACGTTTTTTAATCATCCGCGGTAGAAAACATTTTGTGATATATTGTTTTACATTTTTCATTGGTTTATTTTTTAGCTACATGACGAAAATAATAAAATCTAATTTTCTAAAATGCATAAATGTCCTTTGCGTGTTATTAACTGTCATCATTAATCGTGCAATATATATATTTTTTTTATAAAACCTAAAAAAAATAATATTTTCCTATAAAATCAATTTTAAAAGAATTCACTTTCAAAACTGAACAATTAGCTTAATATTTATGGATAGTCAGAATGTATATTTTCAAAGGTTGTCCTATTTTATCTTTAGCCCTTTTGATTGTTATTCTGTAGTCTGTCAATTTATGATGTATAAAGGAAAATAAAAGAAAAGGAACTATAATAAGATATTAGCAAAATGTTTGCTCTGTTGTACTCAGCTCATTTTGTATAAAATGATGCACACTGAGGAAAAGTAATTTGTTAATGAAACATTTATAATTAAAATATTGCACAGTACTACGATAGAAACATTTTGATAACTTTAATTGTTCTTTATGAAACTATTTCTGCTAAATTTGAAAATATCTAAAAATGGCGTATTATTTACCAATTTGGCACAAAATGACTTTTATGACACGTAAGTATAGCTAGAATCTACTTATTGAAACACTTAATTTAAGATAAATGATTTTTTTTTTGTTTTTTTAACAAAGCATTTTGTTTTCCAAAAACTGCAATTTGTGTCGAAATTGGGGATCATAATATACTATGACTCATGTTCGTGTATAGGATTTACAAATACTATTCAAAAGTAGAAACCTATGTAATTTTTAGATATAACTCTACACAGGATATATCTGATATATAGGTCTGCTCAAAGAATTCGCATAGTTTTCCGACTGTACTTTGAAACTGCTGAAATTGGTATTTGTAAAGTGATATGCATTTTCATATGGTTCTACTAGACATCATATTTCAGCTTTTTAAACGGTGAATTTTTGTTGTATTATTCTGAATGTTTTGGAAAGGGTTTCATAATGTATGCTTGACGCATGATTTTTTTCTTTCTTGTTAATATGTGTATGCAGATTGATTGTTTATAATATAATTTGTCTACCTTGATGACTAAACTTCCTACCTAAACGTACCACTTAAATTAGTGGTTCCCAACGTGGGGCGTACGCCCCACCGGGGGAAAATTTGACTTTCTAGGGTGGCAATTCCAAATTTGTTACTCACTACGAGTTTCTTTTGTCCGTATTTTTTAAAAGTAATGTTGAAGACCAAAAATAAGTAGTGTACAAGCAAAATTTTAAAAAGTCAGTAATTTTACTGAATTTATAAAATGTTCCCTATCAAAAGTTTAAAATAGATATAGACACCAGAATAATTACATGAATAATCTTTTTAAATGTTTCAACATTATTTTCCTACTATTAAACTTGCTATAATTTTTCTGGTGCAGAAATTTACAATTTTTCGTAACACTTTTCTTTTTTCCTTTACGAGTTTTCTAGTTCTATTCGTTCTGCTACATGTCAGACGAAAAATCTTTTAAATGTGAAACTAGTTAAAAGTATATGTAAATTTGAATGATTTGATATTTAGCCTAAAACATATATGAAATATCTGAACGAGGTACTATAAACTTCATAAATATTATAAATCTTAAATATCATTAGAAAATGAAATGGGTAGATAATAAATATCTATGGCTCTAATGCATGCATTCTACACAATAAATAAATTTGCATGATCGCATGTACATTTTAACTTTTAAAATCGGATAATGCGTGGAAAACAACGATATTTGGAAGAGAAAAACAGAGATAATATGTTGTGATGGGGATAATGGCTACTTAAATTTGATAAAGATGAGAATCTTAAAATGCTTCTTGTGTATTGTGTTTGCATCCATAGAAAGAAAACCTAGTGTCCAAAGTTTTTCCACCAACTTTCAATAAGTTTGAATTTATGAGTTTTAACGTTAAATGTCTCTTTTTAAAATATTTTGTGAAGATAAAAATGCAGGTGCAGGCATTATAACACTTTTCTTTAACATTGAGATAAGTTGGTGAACTACAACAAAACACTTTTTGGTAGGCGAAGATGTATAACCTCATTGCATTTATAAAATTATGTTAAAAACACATTTGTGACAGAAGACAACATTTTTGATCAGTTGAAAAATGCGTAATGAATAGTAATTATTAAAGTTCTATTACGCTTCCGCTGTGAGATAAGAGTTAACTTTTTAATTAATATAAGGCATAATTTACACATTAGGAGAGGGGGGAGCATAGGGACTTTTCAGATGATTTGGTGGGGCATGGCCAGTAAAAGGTTGGGAACCACTGACTTAAATGCTTTTAAATAAGCTTATTTATATTTTAACGAGCAATAAGTGAGAATTTTAAAATATTTTGAAAAATGAAATTAATTGAAGTATTATACGGAAGAGGGGTTCTGTTAAATTATTTATATAAACCGTTCAAATGGAATAACACTTTGTTATTGTCGACACCTGAATTCCACACTAATTTTTGCATTTTTTGCTCATGGTATTTCACCTGATTATAATTCGATAAGCGAGATAGCTATGTACCCAAATCTTTCTCAGTTTTACCACTTTTTGCACTTTGTCACAAAGAATAAATAAACACTCTTTTACTAATGTATCGTGTTGTGGATGATGTCAACCGTTTAGAATTAAAAAATACATAATAAATGATACCCCACTTGAAATACTTAGAATAATTTATTTTTCCCCCTTCACTGATATAAAGTTCTCTCTTTTACCACCCTCTTCCGAAAAAAAAAAAAAGATTCAAACATCTTTAATTTTTGGAGATACATCGGTGCTTTAATACATGTGTCAAAAGAAAGTTATTTTCGAAATTTTAGTGGATGGCCATCAGTTATTGTACTTTACTAAATTTTTGGTCTATTTTACCTGTACTAATAATGGGAACAGAACTGTTGAAGCAGGATCACGAAGTGTACGACTGCTTATTGTTACTAGATATTTAATCATGAAATGCAGAATTTTTACATAACACGAAAACTCAAGATCACAGCTGTACTAACACGAGTTAAGGACATTATAAGACAATTGGCCAATAAAAGTGAATCAATTTAAATCTATTTTAATGCACTCGATATTTTATACACATCCATGTGTTAAATTGCTCTATATTATTTATGTGCCCTTATGAAGTTTAACAGTCTTTATGCGTGATGTAACGCATGTGGGCGCAGAAAAAAAACTGTAATCGATAGAAAAAGTTTTAAAATAAGCAATCCAAAAATAAGTCGAATATGTTTACTGTTGTACAAAAGTTTTAATGGACATAAGAGAAAGTTCATTCGTTACTCTTGTGATAATTAGAGCAAATTTTCATATATAATTCCAATTATTTTATTACAAAATATAAAAATTGATATAACCAGCTAAATACCACTGTGTTCCACACACAAACATATATCCAATTTGTAACAAAAACATTTTACTTATTTATATATTAAATGGCTCTTGTGACACTCTGGCCACAAGAGTAACAAAATTTTGATTGTTTATATAGAGAAGAAAAATACGTTTTGTTACAAATTAGATATATTTTATGCGAGTGGAACATAATTGTATATAACTGGTTACATCAATCTTTGTTTTAATTATATTTTGTAATAAAATAATTTGAAGTATTTATGAAAATTAGCTCTAATGGTCAGAAGAGTAACAATGGACGTTCCCATAAATTTTTTGCAACAGTGTTATTTGTAGAAATATATTTTATGAGGATTATGCCAGACTTCTGGACGTTAATTTTTATCCTTTTTTACTTTCTTCTATCTTTAATGGAAGAATGTATTGGATTCGTAAAAAAAAAAAAAAAAAAATTATATTCGATTTTTGAGGAATTTAGAAGTTTCATAACGATTGTTTTTATATAATATCTCTCCGTGAATTTGTCCGTGAATCAGTCTGTGTGAGAAATATATCTCATGAACTTACAAAATGTAATCAGGCATTGGCCACAACATACAAGTTTAATATTTATTCCCCAAAATTACTCATACCCATATTATTGTTGTCACTAATAGTTTATAATTAATAATACTAATACTCTTATTATTACTCATGCTAAATATATGGCATAATCCATAAAAATAAAAACAGTAAAATCTCTAAAAATCGGTACTGTCTGTAACAGAATACTGCAATAAACTTACTGATTTCATAAAAATGACCACCATACAAATGTCCATAGAAATAATAATCATTCCGTCTGAAAGTCTAAAAAAATATACGGTTTCAAGCAATTCTGCTTTAAGAGATTTTACTATATATATATATAAAATAAGAGATGTCTGCCTGCCTGCCTGACCGAGCAAAGCGCCGAAATTATAACACCTAGAACTCTGAAATTTTTGCCATGTGTAGATGCTACCACCGGAATGTGAACTTTGTCGCCGGATTTTTTAATTTCAATTCAGATTTTTTTTAATTAAAATTCCATAGGTTAGAGGCCATTTACAACTCTCCGCCAATCCGCGGCAACGAAACAGTTAGTCAATCAGAGCAGACGGTAAATATGAGATCCGGCGACCGCAGTTCAAGGCTATCGGCTTCCGCTAGCGCATTTCGCTATTTGTTTATATAAATTGTACAGAATTCCCCATTAGAAGTCTATGTTATACTATGCAACTGAATGCAAAATCCTGTGAGTGAAGTACACTGTTCAAAACAATTAGGGGAGCACAAGGTTTTAACGAAATTATGCAAATATTTACACTGATAAGTAACGTAAAATAAAGCATCCATAATTTAAAGTGTTGTAGAAAACAGCTAAAGAAAATTTCACATGTAAAGTAAAGTTTATGACGTAAAAAACTAGAAAAAGGAGATAAGTGCAGAAATCGGGATTTCGCAGAAACGTCTGTTTCACTGCCTCAGTTGTAAAATTCAATTGTTCAGCTTGTGTTTTGAGAAAATGTGTCTTCAAAATGACTTGGTGTGTTATCGGGACAGTTGAATTTAGGGAAACACAACGAAGTGTATTGGACGCTGTTGGAGTCGCAAAAAGTGTCCATGAAAGGCTATAAAATCGACTCCAAGACACATGGAATGACAGTCATCGACACGTGCAAGGTCGAAAATGTGCTAACACAGAAACTGATGACCGATATATCCTGTTAACAGCTCGTCAAGATGGAACGGGTAATGCTACTCAGCTGCAAACACAGTTGTTCTTGGCCACAGGACGAAGGTTGTCCGGCCAAACAGTCCAAAATAGGTCCATTAGGGTGATCTCTATTCAGGTAAGCCAATGGACTGTATTCCATTGACCTCAAGCCACTGTGCGGCCCAAAGAAGGTGGGGAACTGAATATCGAGTTTGGAGGCAACGTTGTTGGAGTCAAATTCTGTTTAGAGACGAGTCCCAATTCAGTCTGTATGTGACATCTGATGTGTTTTGGTATGGAGAGAAAGATACACTCAAAATAATCCCACATTCGTTCGTTAAAGATCGCATTACCGACGAGGTGGGCTGATGGTATTGGTTGGAATCAGCATAGGTGGATGTACGGGCCTGCATATCATTCGGAATGGCACTTTGACAGTCCGAAGTTATACAGACAAGACACTGAGACCTCCTGTCATATTTTATGTTGCAGCAATTAGTGAATTCTTTTTTTCCATGCATGATAATTCCAGACTTCATACAGTTCGTCTTGTGGAAAATATGCTTGAAGCTAAAAGAATGCAGCGTATGGAATCACCAGTATGCTCTCCTGACCTAAATCTGATCGAACGTGTTTAGGACATACTCAGACGACGCATTACTGCGAGACCGAGACCTCCTTTTACTGTCCGGGACTTGGAAATTGCAATTATTGAGCAGTGGAACAATATTCCCCAAAGTCTTATCGATAACCTCATCGCATCCGTGGAAAACAGGTATGCAGCAGTTTTAGCTGTTCGAGGAGACCACACGCCATATTAAAAATCTTGCATCATTTCTAAACAATACTTTTTTTATCATTTACATGAAACCAAAATGTTGCCCTAAACCATCTTTTCATGTTCTTTTCATCTTTTCAAAGAATAAAAGCTCCCTTACAATTTTTTTGCGTCTTTTTTTCTGTATTGCGCATTGATACACGTGTACTATCCATTTTATGCCCATACATGTCTGCCTTGCACGGTTCTCTTCACTTTTTTGCTTGCTCCCCTAATTTTTTGAGTAGTGTATAAGATGTGTGTTTTGATTAAGATTTGTTATTGAAATTAGTTTGTTTCCTATACAATTTCCTCAATGTTTTCAAAGCGCACATATCAGCTCACAGCTCAGACCGTAGGCCTAATTCAGTGAAGCAAAAATTTTGAGTATTAATTCTTATTTACAATTTTAATTTCCATACATGCGCTAAATTATAGACATAAGAGTTGTTGCTCATAACATGCGATAAATTTTAGAACTGTACATTTTATAGTAAAGTTCAAGATTAAAGTTTTCATTAAGATTTGTTATTGAACTCGGTTTGTTTCATTGAAGAACATTTTTAGTCACCCAAAAATTGAAAATATGAATATGAAATGAAAAACATTCAGTCTGCAAATCCTATATACTTAATGCTTTACATTCTTAAGAAACTAATAAGATGTGATAAAACGGTGATTTTTTTTTACCTATTAACTTAGAAATTGAATTGTTTTGAGGAAAACACACAGCTTACACTTCAATAAATGCTTTCGTTTCTTCAAACTTATAATAATTAAGAAATATTTACATTATATTATTTTCAACAACAGCTGCAATAGTATTGAAAGCAGATTGGCCAACATATAGTGAGAATTTATATTTCATTTTCTTTTAATCAGTTTAATATTTAGGAATATAATTTTCATAAAACAGGGCGGTCAAACATTTTGTTAATTGAAATATTAATATATATATATATATATATATATATATAAAACCTGGCAAGAAATCATATTGTTTTTTGTATTTTTAAAGACGATTCCTTATTCATTTGAATTGTTTTTTTAGGAGATGTTTGGGCGATGTTATTGACGTGTTAGATTGTTGTTATTGTTTAGTCTTTGCTTTTTGAAACAAACTTTATCACGATCAATAATCATTAAAGGAATATTAAATATAAGCTTTTGTTATCATCTGTGCATTTAACATCTGCGAGACGGCTGTACATTTGCAGATGGAGATATCGTTTTCGGAAAAGAGTACGATAGCGGAATAAAAAGTTATAAAATGACATGTTTTCTGAATATAAATTTAAATTTCACTTTTTGTAGCGGGAAATGACCACATCTCATTTATTTCTGTATTTCTTTTTTTCTGAGAAAATTATAAAACGACATGTTTTCTAAATACGTTTTCACATGCAAGAAGTTTTAACTGGTTACAATTTCCTTTATTTTTTAACTGGCCCGGGCGACGGTGGCCGGGTCTGCTACGGTTTCATGTACAAATCTTCAATGTTTTGATTTATTAACATTGTCTCCATTATTGGGCGATGACAACATACATTATATTATACGATTACTTATTCTTTTTAATTGCTCTTTTAGGGGGGGGGGGGGGGGCGATGTTACTGACTTCATACCTGGAGTTTATACACACTCTGCAAATCATTAGTATTTACTAAATGTTTTACTTTCTTATAAAACAACATGTGAGAAAACGGTGATTTTTTTTTTTTTACCTGATTAAAAAAAAAAAATTGATGAAAACACACAGCTTACACTTTACTGAATGTTTTCGTTTCTTCAAACCCTGGTTTGAAGAGAAGAAACGGTGATTGTTTGATGAATGGACATCCGGCGACCGCCGTTCAGGGCTGGCAGCAGCGAACAAATTTCACTATTCATTTATGTATGCTATTCTATGCAACTGGATGTATATTATACTATGCAACTGAATGGAAAATCCTGTGAGTGAAGTGTAAGATGTGTGTTTTGATTGCGCATATCAGCTCAAACCGTAGGCCTAATTCAGTGAAGCAAAAATTTTGAGTATTAATTGTTATTTACAATCTTTCCTCCTGTTAATGTTTTTGATTACATATTTAGTTCTCATACATAGGCTAAATTGTAGACATAAGTGTTGTTGCTCATAACATGCGATAAATTTTAGAACTGTACATTTTATAGTAAAGTGCAAGATGAATGTTTTCATTTAAGGACATTTTTATCCGCCCAAAAATAGAGGGTTTCATATGAAATGAAAACATTCAGTCTGCAAATCATTAATAGTCACTTAATGTTTTACATTCTTATGAAACTAATAGTATGTGAGAAAACGGTGATTTTTTTTAAACTCATAACTTACAAATTAAATTATTTTGATCAAAACACACAGCTTACACTTCACTGAATGATTTCGTTTCTTCAAACTCATAATATTTTTAAAATATTTACATTAGGGGAGACCAGTTCTAGTTGGATACAGGGGTAAGTAGGCGCAGTCCTCACAAATCGCCTGTTTGTGTATAGATTGCGCAACCAGTCACAGAGTACCTTTCTTATTGCATTTTACAAACCTCGTTGTAGTTTTGCAGTTACCTACGTGCAGTGGAAATTTATTACGATTTTTCTGCTTTTTGCACTCATAAGTAATTTTTTGTTGCTTCATTCTTTTTCTAATTTCTAATATTTATCTTAATAATTGCGATTTAACTTGTGAAGGTTTTCGTAGTGAATGATTAACTGTACCTACCCCATATGTGATTTACTTGTATTATTTATTCTTAGAGGATTACGTGTCCTTTTTGTGAAGAAATTTATTATGGGGCTAGTAGGCGCATTAAACACCGGGCAAGTTGTATCGGTGTTTGGTGTGTGCTGGTAGCTTGAAAAAGAGCAAATAGCGAGATGAGTGGTTGCAATGCAAGATTTTGGGCACACGAGGCTTGCCCAAACGGAGTCACTTCATTTTTTATTTGTGACAACTGTAACTCTGATGATGATATAGAGTAGGATAGAAGTTACTCAATGCTAAAGTTTTATTAATTATTTTTATGTCTGTATAATTTAGAATTTACAATGTACAGTCGTGGAAAAAAAAGTAAACACCTCCTACTAACTTCTCAACAAATTATCGTAGAAGAAGGTTACTGGTACCGAACGATTGGAAATAAAGTCTACTTTTAAATGATGTATATAAAATTTGTTTAAAGGGCCATCTACATATTAAAACTAACCATAACTTTTTTTTTAATAGCAGTACACAATTCTGACAGCATAAATAAACTCCACATCTTTCTATTAGCCTATAAACAAATTTTTATGCAATTCGTGCCATAAGTTTCCGATAAATTAATTATTTTAAAACGAGCGTATTTTAATTGCTGTATTCAAATTGAATTTCCGAACTCGATGGTTAACCGAGAGAGCCGCCTTCTTGATCAAGGCACGTTTAAGCGTCAATGAAACCTGTTTGATTACAGGATAGCAGAATAAATTTAAAAAATTTAGTCACTTCTATCATAGTCGGCCCCTTAAACCATCATTTTGCAGTTTTTTAAGCATAATTTGAAAACTACTTGGAAGAAAAATGTGAAATTTTGGATTTCCATACAGCAGGACTTAATAAATCTAAATCCATCAAAAAAATTGTAAGTTACAATTCATAATTTTTTCAAATATTAATTTCATAATTCATATTTCATATCATAAAATTATAAAAATTGCAATTTCAACGCATTTATGTTTGGGTATATTAGTATTATTGCTGCACAAAAAATTAGCTCATTAGGAGCATAATTTCAGGAGATATAAATAAAAATATGAAAATGTAATTTAACATTAGAGGTAGTAAATTTTGAATGTCTTTAATTCAAAAACTTATCATTCGAATGACTTGAAATTTGGTTTCTAGGCATATTTTGAACCGAAGATTTGAAATATCTCGTTAGATTTGGATACTGTCATAGAAAAAAATGAAGTTTGGATACGTTTTAATATGTATATGGCCCCCTAAGCAAATTTTATATACACCATTTAAAAGTAGACTTTATTTACAATCGTCCGGTACCAGTAACATTCGTCTACGATAATTTATTGAGGAGTTAGTAGGGGGTCTTTACTTTTTTTTGTCCACGACTGTACGGCTATAAAGCCTTTGTTTAAAATTCCTGGTAATAATGAAATTAATTTCGCTTAACTGCGTGTCTTATTTGAACTTCATTTAATCTTTTATGAAGCGTGTGCTAACTTACCCCATGGGTATAGGCAACTTGCTCCGCGACGGTGTAGGTTGGCGCATATTTTTCCTTTTACATTAGGCTTCCGCTAAATATAAACTACAAAAGCTACAAACTGAAAACTCCGGGTATTTATAGCCAAATGCCTGTTCTTCAAAACTACAGTTAAAGTTTCATAAAAAACTTAAATAAAAAATTAATAAAAATCAATAACTAAAATCTGCCTTACTAGCCCCGCTCTCCCCTACATTATTTTCAAGAACAACTGCATTAGTTGAGAAAGCAGGCTTGGCCAACATATAGTGAGAATTTTTATTTCATTTTATTGAAGAGAGTCGCATCAGTTTAATATTTAGGAATATAATTTTCATAAAACAGGGCGATCAAACATTTTGTTAATTAAAATATCAATATATATATATATATATATATAACCTGGACAGAAAGCACATTGTTTTTTGTATTTTTAAAGACAATTCCTTATTTTGTTAATTGGCTTTTTAGGAGATGGGGGTGTTTGGGAGGTGTTATTTTCTTCATAGATTGTTGTTGTTGTTTAGTCTTTGCTTTTTGAACCAAACTTGAATCACGATCAATATTTATTAAAGGAATATTAAATATAAACTTTTGTGATCATCTGTACATTTAACATCTGCGAGACGGATGTACATTTGCAGATGGCGATATCTTTTGCGGAAAAGAGTACGATAGCGGAATAAAAAGCTATAAAATGACATGTTTTCTGAGTATAAATTTAAATTTCACTTTTTGTAGCGGGAAATGACAACATCTCATTTATTTCTGCATTTCTTTTTTTCTGGGAAAATTATAAAAAGACATGTTTTCTGAATACGCTTTCACATGCAAGAATTTTTAACTGGTCACAATTTTCTTTACTTTTTAACTGGCCCAGGCATCGGTAGGCGGGTCTGCTTCAGTTTCATATACAAACCTTCAAAGTTTTTATTTATTATCCTTGTCTCCATTATTGGGAGATGACAACATACGTTATATTATACGAATATTTAAGAACCTTTTTAGTCACCCAGAAATGGAGGATTTCATATGAAATAAAAACATTCAGTCTGCAAATCATTAATATTCACTTAATATTTTACTTTCTTATGAAACTAATAATATGTGACAAAAAACGGTGATTTCTTTTAACCTCATAACTTACAAATTAAATTGTTTTGATGAAAACACACAGCTACACTTCACAGAATATTTTGGTTTCTTCAAATTCATAATATTCAAGAAATATTTACATTATATTATTTTCAACAACAGTTTCATTAGTTGTGAAAACAGGATTTGCAAACATATAATGATAGTTTATATTTCAATTTCTAGTCGCATCAGTTTAATATTTAGGAATATAATTTTCATGAAACAGTGCATCAAACATTTTGTTTATTGAAATATCAATATCAATATATACATACAGGGTGCAATATGCTATCTATCGCCGACCTTTAATTTCTCAACCGTTGGTCGTAGACATATAGTTCCAATAACAAAAACGTTTCAAATGAAGTAAATATTCGTTTTGTGGCATTATTTAAAGTAAAAAACAAATTTTATAAAAAATTACGAAATCTAACTTTTTATACGGCCTCCCAGGTCCCTATAATTATATTTAGTAAAAGTTTACACATATCATAACAGATATAACACAAAAAGTTTGACATCTGTACTGCAAAAATTGACACAGTTATTAAATTTCAAAATTTGAGATTTTTGTACATGATTTTGTCTTTCATTGAGGGATCAGTTAAAAGATGAATTATAGTAATTCGAGATCAAAATCAGGGTGCAATTCCGCTGCTATTTATCTAGTGCTTAGTGAGTATGTTTTATTTTCCGGTTGTCGATTCTACCTACTTTGACGTTTGAATGTTGTTCGACCCATAAAAGTTAGCTCAAAGTTTTAGATGAAATAACCCTCTTTGGTGATTCCCCGATTTGGCGATGACGGCTAAAGGTGGTTTCGCCGTAATAAAAAAAAAAAAAAAAAAAAAAAAAAAAATTGCACCCTGACTTTGATCTCGAATTACTTTAATTCATCTTTTAACTGATCCCTATATGAAAGACAAAATCATGTGCAAAAATCTCAAACTTTGAAATTTAAAAACTGTGTCAATTTTTGCAGTACAGATGTCAAACTTTTTGTGTTATATCTCTTATAATATGTGTAAACTTTTACTAAATATAACTATAGGGACTGGGGAACCATATAAAAAGTTAGATTTCGTATTTTTTTATAAAACTGATTTTCTTTACTTTAAATAACGCCACAACATGAATATTTAGCTCATTTGAAACGTTTTTGCAATTGGAACTATATGTCTACGGCCAACGGTTGAGATATTAAAGGTCGGCGATAGATAACATATTGCACCCTGTATATATATATATATATATATATATATATATATATATATACCAGGCCTGAAATCACATTGTTTTTTGTATTTTTAAAGACGATTCCTTATTCTTTTGAATTGCTTTTTTAGGGGATGGGGGTGTTTGGGCAATGTTATTGACTTCATAGATTGTTGTTATTGTTTAGTCTTTGCTTTTTGAACCAAAATTGAATCGCGATCAATAATCATTAAAGGAACATTAAATATAGGGATGCACCGAATAGTTCTTTTGGCCAAATGTCGAATATTCGGCCTACAGGTGAACTGAATTTTCGGCTTGCTTTTAAAGTTCAGATTTTGAAAGTATCAAAATTTCAAATTTTGAAACAATTTTACATAATATTTTACACACATATCTTCCATATTGATAAACAATATCTTTTTACAAGAAAAGTCTACATTAAAAAAATAATTATTGGAATTGCTATTTAAGAAGGATAGTTTTAAAGCTTCTTGAATTGATAAGATTTTAAATTTCATGGATTCCCCTCTGAATTAAAACAAATGAATTTAATTTTCTTACATTCCAAAACGAATATTTTAAAATCAAAGTGAAATTTTGAAGGAATTGGATGAAAAATTGTACAGTTTATTTGTCAGGAAGGGACTAAATTTGTCATTATTGGTTATTTTTTTTTACGTGATACTTTTCAAACAGCAAATAAAAAAAGTAAAAGCATTTTTTTTATTTAAATATAATTCTATTTTTCTATTTCTAATTATTAAATATTTTTATTAATTGATCAGTTAAAAATAGTAATTGTTTTAAGGTTTTAAAAAATATTTTTAAAGACATTCGGCAAAACCGAATAGTTTGATATTCGATAGTATGACCAAATATCGAATATTCGGTGCATCCCTAATTAAATATAAACTTTTGTATCATCTGTGCATTTAACATGTGCGAGATGGCTGTACATTTGCAGATGGCGATATCGCTTGCGGAAAAGAGTAAGATAGCGGAATAAAAAGCCATGTTTTCTGAGTATGAATTTTACTTTCACTTTTTGTAGTGGGAAATTATGGCATCTCGTTTATTTATTTTTTTCTGAGAAAATTATAAGGCGATATGTTTTCTGAATACGTTTTCACATGCAAGAAGTTTTAACTGGTCACAATTTTCTTTACTTTTTAACTGGCCCGGGCAACGGTGGCCGGGTCTGATTCAGTTTCATATACAAATCTTCAATGTTTTGATTTATTATCATTGTCTCCATTATGGGCGATGACAACATTATACGACTACTTATTCTTTTTAATTGTTTTTTATGGGGGTTGTAGTGCGATGTTATTGACTTCATAGTTGGAGACAGCTCTGCAAATCATTAATATTTACTTAAGGTTTTACTTTCTTTTAAAACGCATAATATGTGAGAAAACTGTTATTATTATTTTTTTTACCTCATAAAAAAAATAATTCAATTGTTTTGATGAAAGCACACAGCTTACACTTTACTGAATGTTTTCGTTTCTTCAAATGTTTGAAGAAACAGAAACGGCGATTGTTTGAAGAACCTTGCCAGAAATCACATCATTGACATGCTGTTATTGTCATTCATGTACAGTGTATTTGCCATCCTGTACAAAGAACAAAACATAACTAACAAGAAAAAAATCATGCGTACTGCATAGATTATGAAGCACTTTCCAGCATAGTCTGAATAGTATAACACGTATAATTTTAATCCATCTACAGTAATTTTACCATCCTGCAAAGAACAAAACGTAACTAACAAGAATGGAGAATCATGCACACAGCATAGAAACACTTTCCAGCACATTCTGAATACTGCGAAGGCTATCATACTAATCCATCTGCAGTAATTTTACCAGCCTGTGCAAAGAACAAAACATAACAAGAAAGCAAAATCCTGCTTATAGCATTGATTATGAAACACTTTACAACATATTCTGAATACCATAAACTTATTTTATCCACGTACACTAATTTTACCAACCTGTGCAAAGAATAAAACATAATTAGCAAGAACGAAAAATCATGCTTAAAGCATAGATTGTGATACACTTTCAATACATTCTGAATACTGTAAAACTATCATTTTCATCCATGCACGTACAGTGATTTTATCACCCTGTGCAAAGAACAAAACATAAATAACAAGAACTAAAAATCATGCATACAGGATATTTTATGAAACACTTTCAACACATTTTCAATACTGTAACTCCTACCATTTGCAGTAATTTTACCTCCCAGTAGAAAGAACAAATTTAAAAAGAAAAAGTTTGCGTGCAGCATAGATTATGAAATTCATTTCCAACACATTCTGTATACTGTAACACCTATCATTTTCATCCATCTGCTGTATATGTACCCCCATAGGCAAAGAATAAATTACAACTAAGAAGAACGAAGAATCATGAGTGCAGCATAGATTATGAAAAACTTTCCAACAAATCCTGAATACTGTAACATCTATCATTTTCATCGATCTGCAGTAATTCTACCACCATGTGCAAAGAACAAGCATAATTAACAAGAACAATTTCAGATTTATTTTCAGATATTCTTTTTTCTATTTGTAATATGAATCAATATTTTAAATATTCACAATTTGTTTAAAAACAATCGTCGGTCCCGGGCAACGCCGGGTGGGCCAGCTAGTATTATTATATAAACATTAAAAAGTTTAACCCATTGAGCGTTTCACTAGATTATAAAAATGTACCTTAAAAAGGCCTTGAATAGGAAAAAAAACTTGTTCGAAAAGGTAGAAGGGGTTATGTGATTTTGTAGTTGAAAAGTGCTAAGGGATTTAGTTCTTTCCCCTTCTTTCTGACACTGAATGATTGAAACGTCTGTCCACTGTCTTTTATGAGGCGTGAATGGGCGTTTAAAACTAGTTGACTAATAGCTTTCGAAAACGATTGTCTAGTTAATCCCAGACAACATCTGAAAGTATGTAACGAAATAGCAGTTTTCAGGAATACAGGTGTGTGTTCCGTGTTGCTTAGAATAATGTTTGCAAACTGTTAATGTAGTATAATTTGCTTTATATGCTATTAAATTTTATCTAAATTTGAAAAGAATTTATATCTTCGTAATAACAAGCATGTTTCATTTCCTCTAAATGCATTCTTTTTTTCTAAACAGTTTCTGTTACATAAACTTGTAAATTTTATTAATTTGTAATGATTTAATTACAAAATTAAACTGGAAGTAATCGATTTTTTAAATAAATTTACATTTTATAAAACGCACGCATAGCGATAGATCTCACTATACAACGAATCTCAATTAAACGTTTAGTACACTTTAGTTACACTTTTAGATAGGGTTATTCATCGTATCTCAATTTCAATTAATGCTAATATTATTTTTTTTCTTTTATAAATAATAATAATAATAATAATAATAATTTCTCATTATGCAAATTAGTGTAACATCTGCTTTCTTTGATTTTCTATGATATAAATCTGAGATAGCTGATATATTGTACATTATCCTGATGAATATACCAGTTGAAAATACATTAAAATATTCTAACACCACCACCCCCCCCCCTCCCACCAAAAAAAAAGTGATTTATTATAAAGTATTTCAAATGCGCATTCAAAATAAATGGAAAAAACTTCTTCTAAATGATAATTCTTCTAACTTATTTTTTTTTTTTTTTTGTGAGCAATAAAAGAATTAAAACAAATTTTAATAAGATTTTCAAAATGTGCAAATTCCTGTTTAAAAAAAGAAGAAAAAAATACAAACTGGCTGTACCTTTTTTCCAGCCATACATAAAAAAAAAAAAAAAAAAAAAAAACAAAAACAGGCGGATTTTTGGATCTTATAATTTAGCTTCCAGATAACAAATTTGAATTTTTATTAATTCCTATTATTTTACTGATAAATGTAGAACATTAAAAGAAAAACATTTATTGATGTAATCAAAGTGGCAGTAATTATTTCAACCTTTCCTTTCGTCTCGGCAGGCAATTGTTTTAGTACAGTAAAACCAAACATGTTAAGGCGTTTCTTTTTTATAAAGTACACTATTTCTTATACTTAAATCATGTTTAGAGATAGTAAAGATATATTATTTAAGTTTTACAGAATTAATTAATCAGTAACACTGCACAGTACCACTGTATATTACAATAAAACCGGTTAATACGAGATCACTAGGTATGAAAACAAAATCTGTTTTAGACAGGTTTTACTAGGTGTAATTGTGTAATATTTTGTATTTGGGAATATAAAATTCTCCGTTTAAGGCAGGATTATGTTATACATGGATTTCATTTTTACAGGTTTTACTGTAATTAATTAGTGATCATAGTATTGCATCATTAACGAATTATAGGTGTAATACTTGTGCATATGTATAATAGTCCTCCCCACTTAATCGGGTCACGGATAATCGAATACCCCGCTTATTCGAATAGAATTCTCCGGAACCGAATTTATTCCTATTGGTTCTATGTTATTTTCCCCCGCTTAAACCAAATAACTTTTACGAACCTCCCCGCTTAATCGAATAAGAACTGTGTGACCGATGTTTGAAAATAGGCGCAGAAAGCCCGTTTCAGCTAGAATTTCCTTCCACCTTTTGTCATTTCCGGTTCCTTTACGCTGAAAACAAATTTTCAGTTCTTCCTGCAATGATTTTGGTCGGCAGGTATATAATGGACAGGTCAAATGATTTCCCCACCTTGATCTCACCACTATCGCTTCTTGCTGTTAATCAGGCTTTAATGGCAATGCGTCGTCACTTCGAGACTCGAGATGGTCGTTGTGATATATTGCACTCATTCGAAAAATAACTCTATATTTACACCTTTAAAATTTCACTTAAACAAACAACTTTAAACGATTTTTTAAAGGCAGTATAAGTAACATAAATTAGAAGTAGCAAAGTTTTGACCAAACTCAAACGAGCTGCATTAAGTGTGATGTAAACCATATAAATGAATATACTGACGTTAAATTAATAAGTATTTACTTTATATTAGCATTCGTATTTATTTTAGTTTATGTTATTCTATTAACGATTTATTATTTTGTTAATTAAACATACCGTAGATGGGTATTTTCCCTTTTTATTACGCATATTACAGTTATGATTCCCCGTTTAATCAAAAACCCCGCTTAATCGAATATTATTTCTGGAACCAAAAATAATCGTTTAAACGGGAACGACTGTATTACTGATTAAATGCAAGTTTTAATTTTAACAATGAAACCCTTTAACACGAAATGATAAGGGGCAATATAATAATTTTGAAATCGAAATTTTCCAAAGAACTTTGGATTTTTTTAAGGCAAGATTCCGCTTAGTACAGGTATTACTATGTATAAATAGGTCAATGGAGAGTCTGCATAGTAATATACAAAATAAATGTGCTTTTTGTAAGTTCCATTGTAATAAAAGTGCCCTTTATTTTTCGGGTGTCATTTTTCTCCTTCTCACCACCTAGGAAAAATAATTACATTTAAAATTTTCCAATAACAGGAATTATTTTAGGCACCTAATATATTCTCCTATTGAAAATGAGAAAAATACAATCCATTTCAAATATCTGTGAAGAGTAATACCTCTCCCCCCCCCCCCCCTCACTTTATCTCCCATAAAACTTCCAGCGTCCATCGGCCATAAAGAGATAAAAAGGATTTAAACTTTACAACAATAAGTTCGCAACTCCGCGGGACACAAGTTGAACATTCTTAGACCAGATGGAAACTAAGCACTATTTTTAATAATTTCGAAATGCATTCATGTATTTTTTCTTATATTTAGTACAGTAAGACTCCGTATTTTTTCAAAAATTCTTTGGAGAAATTGAAAAAGAATATTTGTAAAAAGAAACATGAGCTAAAAATCATGTGTCTAGCATAAATTATGAAACACTTTCCAATACATTCAGAATATTGAAACAAAACTTTACAGCTTATTACGGAGAAAGGCCGTGTCTAAATAAATAAATTAGAAAACACATAACGCATTTGAAAACCCAATTTCTGCAATTGCTGTCAGTTAGTTGGAAAAATATCTATTTTTTGTGCAGCCCTGTATATGCTCTATAACTTTGTATGTATGTATGCAAAAATTTAGTTCCGCAGGAAAATTCCCATTCAGCAATTTCTGTCAATAAACGGAATTGTACTTGCGATAGTGATTCCCAGTATATGACCTATTGAATTTATAAACACCACATAATATAAAAAAAAATAATAATAACAACAGTCAAATTTAAAAACGTATACCGTAACTGATAACGAACTTATAGCAATTATTGGTCATAGGCCAATTTTTTTTGTGTGTCCCTGAAAATGAAATATAAATTCTATGCACATCATATTCTACAGTAATCGCCTTGTAGTGTACAACTCCTTAGTGAAATATAAAAATTCCAATATGTTTAAAATAGTGTAATATCATTAAACTACACCATACACGATTTTTCTAATTCACCGTAATGTGACGGCATTCTTTTGCGTATCCCTGTAAACGAATCTTACATGCTACACATTTCATTTTCAATAATGAACATGCCAAATTAAACAAAAATAACATATATCAATTTTATGGCAATTGGACTAAATTTATGTGAATTAGAGCACGGACAGAAGGAAAGACAGACAAACTGAATTTATAAACGCTTTTCAACTATACTGGAAAGAGTTAAAAAAAAAATCAAATGACACTTTTTATCACTTTTTAAGATTTATCCTTTTTTTAAGTTTTAGGATTTGGATGAAACCAGTTTTAATTTTCCTTCTCAAGATATTTTTATTTTTTTCATTTAATTTTTAAACAAATAGTAGTAATTATTATCTCTGCGTATTTGTATGTAAGGAAACTTTGAAAACTTTCTCCAGCATAAAAAATAAAAGCTCATAAAAATAAGAACGAAGAATAGATTGTGAGAATAGATTTCAAGAATAGATTGTGAAATACTTTCCAACACATTTATCTATCTATAAAACTGTACTGAAATTTTACCGGTAAATAAGGCGCAAGATATGTGGCAGGAAGATATGTGAGTAAACAGTATGGTAAACATATAACACATTTAGAAATCCAGTTTTATCAATTACCTTCTATAATAATTTAAAAAAAATAATCAATTACGCACCCAAACGGCCATGTATCTTGTTGGTTTGCGTATCCCTGTATAATTTTTTTTATGTTCCACAAACTTCTATTGGCATACAAATATAGTTCAGCGAGAAAATGCATCACACAATTAAAACTATTCTCTAAGCAACTTCCATAGTCAGTAATACTTATATATATTTTTTTTTTCTGCGTTTCAAGTAAAGCAGGTGTATCTGTTCTTTCAACGCGCTACTTTGATAGCTTATGTATAAGAACAGCGAGTTTTATATATTTATGGAATCTTTGACCAAGGATAGTCTTTGGGGTGAGAAGGAAGAGAGTGGGGGAACATAAAAAAAACTTTACATACAGATATTTTAAAGGGGTTGAAATAAACATGTTGACTAACAAACGGAAATTTTATCATCTTGATCTTTACAATGTAGGAGAGGGCAGAGTTAAAGGGGTCGGGGGGTAACAAAGTATGAGTAAAAAATTCAGTATTTAGGAAACACAATTTAGGCAATACATTGCATAAATAAAAATGTTTTACAAAGATCTTTGAAAATAAAGTTTAATATATAAAATTATTGGTTATGGTGGTCCATTAAATACGCATATATATATATGTATATTACATATATATTGTCAGGGCCCGACTTATGTAGGTGCATGCGGGGAAGCTTCCCCGGGTCCCCCTTTTTAGGGGACTCCCATGAGAGTAGTCAGGATTTTTATTTAAATGGTGTCAAATGTTTAAAATTAAATAAAAGTGACCAAAATTCATACATTTTCGAACTTTTAAGAAGGAAGTGCGGTCCCCTTCCCCCCTCCGCTTTCAGTAACCTCTCCACCTACGCAAATATCATTAGAAAACTAATGATTAATATTTTATTATGACAATTTAGTATTCTATAATTTTCAAAAGCAATTCTTTATTAACGTTTTTCTCTTAACGTGGCAAGTTAAAACCAATACTTATAACCAATTTGGGACGTTTTCTTTTAGACATCTTATAACGTACGTAGATAAGCAAAGTAAATGTTTGCAAAGAAATACTCGTATCAAACAATCTATCATTTTTTTTTCTACTATTTTCCTACAAGTATTTTTTTCTTAAAGTTTTGATTATCTTTTTGTGACACTCTGTATACAGATGTAAGCAGTACCGGATGTAAAACTTATGCATATAATACAATAGTATGAAGTTTATTACTAGCTACTTCCACATTATTCACAAAAAAATCTATAGATAGATAGATAGAGGGGGGGGGGCAGAATGATTCTTACCTTTCCCCCCATAGCCTAAGTCGGACCCTGCCCTGTATATGGTGGTTAATTAATGCTCTTCCGCCTGCGCTACCGCTAACTTTTGTAAATATTATTTAGATGAAAAAAAATTGCTCGTTTAACAATAAAAACTTTGACACATTAACGAATTAATATATAAGTGTAAAAGCTTGACAAATGCAGGTATGACTATGTAAATGATTTGAGAGCAAATGTTTTTTTTTTTTTCTTTCAATTTTTCTTTTTTTCACTTTTCGACAAATAAATTACATGAGAAATACAAGCGTTTTCCCATTGTAACCTTTATCGGGCTTCCGTGTGCAGAATTTTTTTTTTCAAAACGCCAACTTTAACAGCATTTTCTAAAAGACTTCTTTCCTATGTTTATTGAAAATTGAAAAAAATTGTTCGACTTTATAGTTTCTGAATAAGAGTACCTGCCAATTCCATGTGCTTATGAACAAAACTGAATTCAGGAATGTGTCACAAAAAAAAATCAATTTGGAAGATTATGCAGTTTTTGTACGGGGCATTCGCCCAGAGCACCCCAAATTTAGTGTCATAGACCTTGAAGCAATTGCAATAAGTTGGATTTATATGATGTAACAATTATCAGTCAGCATGAGCAGGAAAGAAATCAACATTAATTGTAAAATATATTTGTGATCTCTAAGTAATCTATAATTAAAAATGGATATTTAAATACGTTAAAATAAATGTGCATTATACAGTATTAGTGTAGTTTAATGCATTAAAATAAATGTTTTCTTAGTTTAATTCTCATGGTAACGAAATGAAAAGTTCAATCATCAAAATCTAGTTTAACTTCTTTTTTTTTTCCAGTTTCAATACATTCATTTCATTATGATTGTTTTAATCATACTTATCATATAGTATTAGCATTAATTCTGATCATATAGTATTAGTCTATATGAGATATATTTATAAAAAAATAGATTGCCATGATTTAATTTGTCATTTAACAAACATGATTGTACAAAGTAAAGTAATAATAATAATAATAACAATAAATTTAAAAAGATAATGCTTTCATTTGCATTATTGTAAGAATCTTTTAGATAATGATTCTTCCCTGTTTTTAAAGACATATACTTACACTTAATCATATCTTCTGCTTTAATTGCATCCATTCTATTGATATTTTTGAATAATTCTATACCTGTACTGTTCATTGGTATCTTTTTACACAATATATAGTTACACTTGAATATTTTAGGCTAATTGTGAGCTTGGTGTGCTATCGCGGAAAAAGTCTAGTACTACTTTTCCATCTGACCTTTGTAAATATTACTTGCATTGCCATGAAATCGATATATGATATGGAGGCCTGTTCACTATTGAAAATAGTGAGTGTGGCCTTTATTGTTGGTTTACATGGATGTATAAAATAATTCGAATAAACTCGAATTACGGTCTAGATCGATATCTGCTTGTAGTACTTTTTTTATAGTAGTATATTATTCCAACCGCAATAATTGATACACATTGCTAATGCGCACTGCAGTCTGTTTCCCATAAAAATTAATAGTAATAATAATGCGCGTAGTGTTTACTGATCATTAACAGAGGAATTCCAAGACAACCGAAGGACAGTGCACTAAAAAAGGACGGTTGAAAAAGGGCACTTTTGTGAATATTTAAAATATTTTTTAGTAAAGGGTGGATTGCTGAAATTAAAATAATTTTAATATCTATAAAGAAAACTGTCTTATTTTGAAATTTGGTTTTCACACTCGAGTTCAAAATTTAATAAAACATTACTTTCATTATATCTTTCTTAATTTTTCAAATGGTGAAGAAAAAAAAAAGTTTTTACTTTCCAGTTCTTTTTTTTTTTTTTTTACTTTCTTCTATCTTCAATAGAAGAAAGTATTGTAATCGAAATTTTTTTCGACTTCCGGTTTTCGACAGATTTGCATGTTTTAGGGGTCAGAGATTCCAAAAAACATGTTTATAGAAAATGTCTGTCTGTCTGTGTGTCCGTCTGTCCGTCTGTCCGTCCGTCCGTCTGTCCGTCTGTCCGTCTGTCCGTCTGTCCGTCTGTCCGTCTGTCTGTCGCCATTGTACCATCAAAAAGTGTATGAAGTTATGTATAGAATTAAACCAAAATTTTATTATAAGTTTTTGGCTATGGCAAGCAGGACCTCCCGGAATTTGGAAAAAATTCGCCGGTAGGGGGCGCGGATATAACAATTTTTGTGCGATTTTGAATATTGTACCATCCAAAAGTGTATGGAGTTATGCATAGAATTGAACCAAATTTTTAGTTTAAGTTTTTGGATATGACAAGCAGGTCCTCCCTGAATTTGGAAAAAATTCGCCGGTAGGGGGCGCTGTAAATACGTTTTTTGTGCGATTTTGAATATTGTACCATCGAAAAGTGTATGAAGTTATGCATAGAATTGAACCAAATTTTTATTTTAAGTTTTTGGCTATGGCAAGCAGGTCCTCCCTGAATTTGGAAAAAATTCGCCGGTAGGGGGCGCTGTAATAGCGATTTTTGTGCGATTTTGAATATTGTACCGTCTAAAAGTGTATGAAGTTATGCATAGAATTAAACCAAATTTTTATTTTAAGTTTTTGGCTATGGCAAGCAGGTCCTCCCTGAATTTGGAAAAAATTCGCCGGTAGGGGGCGCTGTAACAGCGATTTTTGTACGATTTTGAATATTGTACCGTCCAAAAGTGTATGAAGTTATGCATAGAATTAAACCAAATTTTTATTTTAAGTTTTTGGATATGGCAAGCAGGTCCTCCATGAATTTGCAAAAAATTCGCCGTTAGGGGGCGCTGTAATAGCAATTTTTGTGCGATTTTGAATATTGCACCATCGAAAAGTGTATGAAGTTATGCATAGAATTGAACCAAAAAGAAATGTTAAGTTCTTGGCTATGGCAAGGAGGTCCTCCCTTAATTTGTAAAAAAATAGCTCGTAGAGGGCGCTGTAATAGCGATTTTTGTACAATTTTTGTGCCATTTTGAATATTGTACCGCCGAAAAGTGTATGAAGTTATGCACAGAATTGATCCAAATTTTATGTGTTCATTTTTGGTCATGTCACGAAGGTTCCTCCCTGAATTTGGAAAAATTCTGCCGGAAGGGGGCACTATAATTGCGATGTCTGTACCATTTTCATTATTGTACCATCGAAAAGTGTATGAAGTTATCCATATAATTGACCCAAATTTTTTGTGCATGTTTCTGGCTATGGCAAACAAGTCCTCCCTGAACTTGAAAAAATTCCGAAAGAAGGGGACGCTATAATTCCGATCTCTGTGCCATTTTCATTATTGTACCATCGAACAGCGTATAAAATTATGCATACAATTGAACCAAAATGTTTGTGCTTGTTTTTGGCTTTGGCCAACAGGTTCTCCTTGAATTTGGAAATATTGCGCGGTAAAGGGGCTCCGTGCTAGCGATTTTTGTATACTTTTCTTGATTTTTCGTAGTTCTATTGTGCATCGGCGGCTCATTCAGCGGCGGGAACTCGCTTCCTGCTGTGCCGGCTATTCGCAAACAGCTGATAACGACAGAATAAGGAAAAATTAATAATTTTAACATATATCATGATATAGATTAACTCGTTTTTAGTCCGTTTAATTGACTTGAGCAGAAATTTAAGATGAAAATCAAAGTTGGTATTGTATTGAACTAATAATATTGAAGTATTAACATGTGTAACTAGGTTTTGAAATATTAAGATGTATAAGATAGCAGAAAGTTTTGGGATTGGCACATCCAACTAGTTTTTTTTTTTTTGTTTTTGTTTTTTTTTGCGTGCGCGTAAAAAATTAGAGGAAAATCAAATGATTAAGAGGAAGAACGATAATAGTCCAATTGTAGGAAATTTTGTATGACAGTTTTATTTAATGGCTTGAACGACGTAATATCGTTTGCTTATCTTAGAGGAATAAGATGAAATAGTCCTTTGACAATGTAGTTAAAGATAGGTCGATACACATCTGAAGATCGTATATTCACAAATGTAAATTGAAATATAGCTCTGAATAAACGGTCTATGACTATCATAAATTTTCCCTTCGACCTACAGATCCCATTTTTGTAATATGTCTGTTAAATTGTATTAAGACAAGCTTAATAAAACTAGTTTCTAAATTATTTAAATTTTACAATTTTCCTTGTGTATTCAATTTTTCCATTTCTTTAAAAACTGTTATTGTATGCAGATTTTTCAACAGAAAAAATATTTTAGAAATTCTTTGAAAAATCGGGTCAAGCCGAACCGGACCCGCAAGAGACAAAACCTAACCCGAAACAATGGATATCAACCCGATTTGCAGCAAAATTGTAGAAGTTAATCCAACCCCCGACAAAAAAAGAAAGGTTTCCCGACCCGATGCAGGACTCTACGCCATACTCAATAAATTTAGATCCTAAGTATTATTTAAATTATTTTCGAGAAAATATTTTCATTTCTGCTGTGCATTCCTTAAATTTTGTTTTCTTTGTTGAAACTTCAAAATTTTGACTCCCACTTATTGTTACCCCCCTCCATACACACACACACACACACACGTACACCCCGCTCTTAACTCTGCTCCCCTCTTACATTATAAAAATCAAGATAATGAAAAACCTTCACTTTTGAAAAAAAAGTACTTTTGTTTATGTTTTGACCCCTTTAAATGTATGTAAAAATTTGTTTCTTTTAATTCCATGTCCTCCCCCTTTCTCTTCACCAAAAGGCTGTCTTTGGTCAAAGTTTGGTCCCATAAATATATAAAAGTTAATAGCCTTATACATAAGCTATCCATGTACTAAATTGAGAGAATCTATAGATTGTATTTTCTGTTTACCACCCCGCCCTTTCTAGGGGCTTACTAATGAACAGCCGGCGTCTCTAGCAGAATATATTTTTTCAATACACAGCACCTATTTGTTAGTGTCCTTTAAGTGTAACGCTATGTATAATATACTTTTTTGATATCAATAATAGATATGCGGACTTAGCACGGGCTTTAGTTGAAGCTTAGAATTAGTTTTCTATAACTGAAAATATATGTAACTTTAATAACTAATAGATCTGAATTTTAGGTTCATCTAAGTATATATAATAATTATTATTTTTACCACTGATTTTTTTTTTTTGCTAAGACCTTTTCACCGTTGACCTTTTTACCTAAATTCATTTGAAATAGAGTATCTACATTAAAATATACTGCAAACGATTTTCCCGCGTAGATCATTATGTAACGGAATTCTTTTGTGCGACTCTGGAAATGAATAATAAATTCTTTGCATTTCATATTCTACAGAAAGCATGTTTTAGTGCTGCACTTGAAAAGATTTTTTCCCATTGGTCGTAATTTAACGGCATACTTTTGAATGCCCCTGTAAGGGAACTGTACATGCTACATATTTCATTTTCAATGGTGATCGTGCGATAGTAAATGTCAATAACACACAAAATTTCAGGGAAATCGAATTATATTTGCGCAAGATCAAGCACTGACAGACAAACTGAAGTCATAAACCCTTTTCAACTATGTTGGAAAATGTAAAATAAATAAATTCCTCATAATTTAGAATTACAAATTGTCATTAGTGTGTGACTTAATCGGAGAAAAATTTTCTTGATTTTACGATATCGGAGGTAACATGCGCATATCAAATATCACGAATTTGATTTTTTTTAAAGTAGACCATTGAAAGTGATTATTTAAAAGTATTTAGGTACAATAACTAAATTACTAAATTCTTCTATAAACACGCTTGCGGAATGGGGCAGAATTTGATAACATACAGAAAATGTGCAACAAAGTTTTTATTATTAAAAATAACCATAAGTTTAATAATAATTCTTAGGCTACAATAAAGATAACTCTTCGGCTATCAGTTTTTATTTTCCGTTGGGGAGGGGGGGGGGATTATTCTAAGATTTCTGCTGTGATGTCAGAAAAGATTTTTTTTTTAATGATGCCCTACTTTATTTTTATATCAACAATCTTTTATGTTACATTGTGCAATATTCATGATTTAATAATTATTGATTAATACTAATTTTAAAAGAACTAGTTTAAAACATAAACATTTCATAATCCTTTTATTAAATAAGTGACAATGAAAAAAATATGTAGCAAGCTACCACTATTTGGAATTTTACTGTTCCTGTGAACTGTTTTCTTTAGAAATCATCTTTACAAGGGAAGGGGTGGGGCTGTCAATCATAGTTTTCTCAAAGCTCAAAGCGTTACTTACAGGTAGTATTTCGATGTCATTCATGGGTTGCAAGAGTTTGGATTAGATAACAATGGGAGATATTTACTCTCTTTCAAACCTTACTTCAAAGAAAACTCATAGAAACTTTTAAAGTATCATTGAAATTAATTACACTGGAATATTTGGTCAACTCTGTTGTATTTAGTAGAATGATTAGGTAAAAAATAATGATAATTGTAGATATCGTTCAGGGAAGTGTAGTCTCATAAGCATTTTTCTGGCTACACCCCTGGTTCTTCTCTGTGAAACACAACTGTGAGAATAAATAAGATTTAGGGCTTTTTAATATGGCAGTTTTAATGTAAGAGTCGCTATATTGGGACTCGTTATATAAAGAAAGCACAAATAATACACAATGTTTTTAATTTTCCAAGCGGACACAGTCAGTGATATAAACATAAGAATGGTTTTTGGATTCTCTCCCCCCCCCCCCTCAACTTTCAAAAGAAATCAAGTATCCAGTTATTCAAAAATATAAGTAGGTCGAATATAATGAAAACCACACATATAAATATGTGTAAAAATACACCTTTATTTATTTTTTAATGCAAGTAAAAACAAGGAAGAGTAGCTCTTGTTAAGATTATCTGTCTTTAAAGCATATGAATGCATTACCTATCTTAAAATGATTATTATTGTTTACTTTGCTTAATCATATTGGTGAGATGATAGGTTATATCTCCCAACCTGAGAAGTACTGTGTAAACATCATTTTATTGATTGAAATAATTCTTTCATGGCAAATCTCTTTGTATGTAAACTGCCATATAAACAAAAGGAAAATCGAGATAAGAACAGGAAAAAAAAAATATGATACGTTTGTAGAGATTTTGAAATACAGCCTTCACGGTAGAATTATCGTTAACTTTGTCTCATATGATAAAGGAAAAGTTTCAAATTGAAAAATAAAATTACTTTACTTTTGCTCTAAAATATTAAAAAAGCATTGCAGATTACTGCGAGCAATTGCACTTAATAAAGCCGTCTATGATGTTTAATTGCGTGGAGTTTTTGATCTACTTCCAACAATTAATAGGCTACTTCACTCACGCGAAAGCACCCGCTCGCTAATGTTTATTTGGTGGAAGAATTTTTTTAAGATACCTCGTTTTTATTTCCATTTTTTTAAACGAATCTTTTGCATTGGCTGCCTAAGATCGATCTATAGAAAGACCGTTTTTTTCTTTTTCGATTTTGTTTAAAGTTTTTTTTTAATTTATTTAGGATACATTTACTTTCGGAACCGGTTTCGAAAGTAAAAGTATCCCCATTAAAAAACCTTGCAAATAAAATAGAAGGAGTAAAAAAGTCCTTTGTACAGATCGACCTCAGCTACTCAAATCAAAGAAAATCGTTTAAAAATACTGAAATGCAAGCACGCTATCTTTAAAAAATTCTTCCTTAGGTATAATATTGAATCAAGGAAAAAAGGTGACCGGAAAAAACGTGACAGAAAAAACAAGAGCGGAAAAAACGGGATAAGGCAAACAACGAGACAGGAAAAAACGTGATAAGGAAAAAAAGGTGACCAGAAAAAACGTGACAAGGAAGTGTTAAATATTGAACTTGTCGATAAATAAATGCTAAAAACTAAAGTAAAGTTTTTCCACTGTCAGTTTCTTACAGCGTAGGGGGGGGGGGGGGCAGAGTTAATGGGTGAGTTTGACAACTCTAAGATTTGGTCCAAGAAAATACAATTTTAACATTTCATTAAGAGAAGTTTATTATGACTTCTACAAAAGACAAGTTAGTGCTATCCACGGAGGGGGGGGGGGGGGGTATTAAGGAAATACAATTATTGATTCTTTCAATTCGCTATTTATAGTTTATATATGAGTAAAGATGTTTTATAAGGCGGAGGGGGAGGGAAAAAATTGCATACACAGCCTGTAAAGGGAACAAAATAAAGACGAAGAGAGGAGGCATTTTCTTTAGAGGAATTTTTTCATTATCCTGCTTTTTGCTCGCAGGCTATCAAAGCCCAAGGATTAATGTGCACGCAGGTTCTGTATGTATGTATGTATGTATGTATGCACTTACGTCTGTATGTACGTAACGCGATAACTCTTGACAGAAACATCCGATTTGGATTAATTTTTTTTCCAGGTTCATTGTTTCCAAATTCAATATTTAACACTTCCTTGTCACGTTTTTTCCGGTCACCTTTTTTCCTTGTCACGTTTTTTCCGGTCCCGTTTTTTTCGGTCACCTTTTTTCCGTTTACCAATCTACCTATAATGAAATTTAAAACCTATCTACATCGATGCTTTTTCTGGCCCATTCAGCGTCATTATAGACAGGTTTCACGGTGCTAGTTTTAAATTATGCTAGAATTTGAATAAAATTTGCGCAACAATAATAAATAAAAATATTATTTTTGAAGTGTAATGTTAAATTGGATATTTGAGATTTTTATTATTATTACACAACAAAAGTGCTGTAAGTAAAGAAAAAAAACAGTTTAGTTATTTAGTATTATAGTTAAATGAAAAAAATGACATACATTTGGAAGTAAAAGGAAAGAAAAGAACGTGTATATTCATTAAAAGAGCAAAATAAATAAATATTACATAATAAATAATGAACATGCAAAATAAATAAATATTATATGGCAAATGATATAAAATAATAATTATTATAGTAATGAATTAGAATCTTATGGACAGAAATAATAAAGTAAAATAAGTAAACGATGATATTCTATAAAATTGCCTAGTATATGGTTCGAAATACAATGCCATTCTTAAGCATTAACAGAAAACGAAATCCCCTAAGGCATTCGACTTAAAATACGGTAATCCAGTTGACAAATAGTCTGCCTAACGCCTATTGTGTGCTTGGAAAGAGGGGGTGATTGATAAACGCCTTCTTTAACTCCCAGTCTCGAGAAGTGGGGGGAAGCACAAACGCGCAAACGCGTTCATAACCATCTAAAAATAGAATATTTTGACCGCCTATACGCGCTTGTGACCATCTACAAGTACAAAAGTCTGACCGCCTATATGCGTTCACGACCACTTACAAGTACCAAAGTGCGACCGCGGATACGCGTGCGTGACCACGAAAGGGTTAAAGCATATATTTTGTATTAGAATTTTAATACTGGCAAAGAAATGATGAAACACGAGCTCAAGTTGTGTAGACATTATTCCAAACGACGATAAATGAATTTAATAACTAGTATTTTGATGTGTATATTTTAAATAGAGTTGTGTTTTACTGATCTATATAACTAGTATTAATAAATATTATATGTTTTGAACGCATAACAGGGTTATTTAAATAGCATAGTAATTTATCTTTTCATGTATAGTTTCTAATCTGGAGTTCGTTTAGAAAAATTGCATTATTAATTACATACAAACATTCTCGCTAAAAGCTTTTTAAAATAAATATCATCGTGCCTTGTGTAACTTAGCAAATAGGTTCTTCTCTAATGTCACATGATTCTTTAGAGATATCACACATTTTGTGTATGAATAAAAGGTAAAAATATTCCCTGAAACGTTTTGTTTCAAAGTTACTTTTGTAATATATTGAGATATTGTTTAAGTACGAAACAACCTATTTGCATATTTTTCATTGAGGCGGCACTATCTCTCGATAATTATCCATTGTTTTAATGCAAAAACATCATTAAAATTTAATAAGATAAAAGCATGTATTCTTAGCAATAAAGCATTAACACATTAAGCACAATATTACATAGCAACCATTAATTAAATTTTGCAGAATATATAGTAGTTCAAATACATATTTTAGATTAATTGACAGATCATGTGTCCAACGTTTTGTACAAAAAATCATAAACATACAGTGGCGGTCAAAAGTTTCCGGCCAGTTAGTTTCTTTGATTTGTTTGACAGAACGTTTCATCGAAGAAGAAACACAATTGCTCCAAAAGTCAGGAACAAGCAAATTACCTCTGACCACGTGATCATTTTGATTGGATACTGAAGATACTTGATGCAAAGGGGAGGAATTCGAAATTCGTGTGTGCAAAAGTATCCGACCATTCGTCATCTGTTAGTTTTTCCTATCAGTAATGTGTTTTTTGCCTTGTTTGTTAATTACCGTAATTTCCGGTGTATAGCCCGCAGATCAAACAATTCAGTTTGAATCCAGAAATTTTATTTAGTATTTGAAGACCAATATTTACCGTGATCTAAAGAGTTATCTTTTATTTTTTAAATTTCTGGGTCGAAACACGATTGTTTGATCCGCGGGCTATACACCGGAAATTACGGTAATTAACGTGAATAACGTATTTGAAATTCAAAAATGAAAAGTTGAACAATTTATTGTTCCTAAATGAGTGATTTGTTTGTCGCTAAAGGAACAATCCTCTCGTGAGATTGCGGCAAAGTTGTGGATCGGAAAATTTGCTGTGAAGAATATTTAAAAAAATATAAAGATGGTCATGACCTTCGAAACTTTCCATGGTCCGGAGAACACCGAAAAATGACTATTCTTGTAGACAGAATTATCATGAGAAATGCAGTTGATGACCCGCATAAAAATGCCGCTGCAATTCCCCGAGACTTACGGTGTTAATATGTTGCTGAATTAAGTCTGTTGCTGAAATAAGTCTGTGTCGTTTAAGTGACGTAGGACTTTATGGAACAGTTGGTGTTAAAAAACCTTTCATAAGTAAAAAATATATCAGAGGTTCCAAATGGCGTTTGCCAAGGAATACAAAGACTGGTCAAGTGAAAACTGGAAAAAAGTACTATTTTTCGATGAATTTTTATAATATTTCAATGGTGTTTTCTGTTGAATGTTTATTGAAATAAGAAACAGAAGTGCTGTAGAAATCTTTAATCGGAAGTTGTAAGCGTATTTTTTTATTTTATTATTTTGGTTTAATGGAAACAGTTATTGCACTCATAGAAAGCATTTATTAAACATATATATGTAAAAAAATATCGATGAAATGCCACATATTCGAGAAAACTTCAATACAATTTTTTTTCATAAAAAATTATTAGTATAGATTAACTAATTACTCTTTTTTTATATAGTTATGTTTTTTATTTAATTCTTTGTGTTTTTAATACTTTCCGATATAGTTGAAAAGTGTTCATGAATTCGGTTTGCCTGTCTGGTCATCCATCTGCCGTTGCTCTAACTCACGTATATATTAGCATATTGCCATGAAATTCATATATGTTATTGGACTAAACAATGGCATTTTCCGTATGGAAAAGGTAGTGCGTAGCGTTTAGTTCATTTACAGGGACATCAAAATAATTCTGTTGCCTATAGGAAACATCATTTGAGGTGTATTTTAATGATATTACACTATTTTAAACATATATTAATGTGTGTATGAAATGTACTATGAAGTGTCTATTGTAGAATCTGATATGCATATAATTTATCGTTCATTTATATGGAGACACTAAAGTATTTGGCCGCAATATAGCCTATGAAGAATATTTTTTGGAAGTGCGTTTACAGTTGTGTTACGCGTTCTAAAATTTAACTATTTTTAACACTTTCCAACAAACTCGAAAAGTGTTTATGCGTTCGATTTGCCTGGCCGTCTGTGCGTCAGTCCGTCTGTAAGTCTGTCCACGCTCTAATTCCCGTAAATATACTGGGATTTTCATGAAATTGATAAATGTTATTTAGGGTCACCAAAGCATGTTGGTATGGTATATGAAGTATGTAGGATCAATCTTTCACTTACAGGGTCACTTAAAAATATTCCATTACATGATGGTATATGGGGGGGGGGAATTGTTTGCAGAGTATTTTAATGACATTACGCTATTTCAAACGTATGGAAACTGATATAAATCACTGAATTTCACGGAGATTACGTTAGAACAAGGCATCTATAGCATTTTTTATTGAATTACAGGGACAAACAAAAGAAATCGTTTGCAGTACAGTACTGTCTTTGAGTAATACTTGCTGGAGTGTACGGTTTAAAATTCGGTATGCGCTTTTAAATTTATTTATTTTTTTGCATCTTAATCGTTATATATAAATTCTATACCTCAAATACATGGCTGCACAAAAGTATTCACGTACCGTTCTCCTTATTAGGGGAATTTGCTGAAGGTAAACTTTCAACTGTAGTATATGTGTCTCTTAAGTGAACTAAATTTTGGCATGCATGTAGTTAATAGATTCAAATCTATATATCATATACAGGGCGGCTGAAAACATTCGCATAATTTTCCGATTGTGGATGGGGATAGCTAAAATTGGGTTTTGAAATGTATTATGCGTTTCCATATATTTGAATTAAACGTAATATTTTAATTTTTAAACATGTTCGCGACGGCACGCGCATTCAGAAGTGCGCATCTGAGGACGGAGCGGGAAAATTTGATTTAGTCTTCTGGGCCGAAGGATTTTGCGAAACTAAGCCTAACTCTTGTAAAGAGTTCTAAAGAGTTCTTCAAAAAATTATAAAAGATTCATTTTTCCATGAAACATTTTGAAATGCACATACATGAAATAAGTTGTTATTATATAATAATGAGTATACTTGAATAACTTAAAATACATTCTTCCAAAAATTTCTTTATGTTAAAATATCTTTATAAACATCTTTTAATATATATATATATATATATATTTAAACATATAAATAAATTTATGAGGTTAAAAATATTGAATAATATTTTTTTTTATAATTTCTAAAGCTGAATAATAATTTTAAATATACTGATAAAATATACCGTTAATGTTAAAAATATTTTATAAAATAGAAATATTAACGAAATCAAATAAATGTATTCAATTAAAACGGGCAAACTGACTATTATTTGAAACTATTAACTTTAAAACCTGCGAACATTTATCAAAATGTCAGAGTTCAATGATTGTGTTAGAATCACACCACCTTCATAAATTTCATACTTTTTTCTTTTCTTTTACTAAATATTTTTCACTATCCCAGCTATTCCATATATTCAGTCAAATACTTGCGTTTTTAGACATTTTAATGAGTTTGTAAAATAAGATACTTAAATATAGACAATTTAAGACGGAATTATTTGAAACGGTATGAATAATTATTGAAGGAAAAAAAAAAGAAAAAGAGTGCACAAAAGTTTTCTTGACTTGACGGTGCCGAAAATATTTTGAGCAAGCATCCGCAAATATTTAAAATGTTGAAACTTGTTGAACCAAAATAAAAATATAAATAGGCATCCCGCTTTCCTCCTCAATGAACGAAAGTCCGAAACTATTAATCACCACGACATACAAATAAATTATTTCCAATCGAGATAAAAGTAGAAAAAAGTAATAGAGAATGAATCAACTAGAAGCCTAGCCATATGCGTAGGTGAAGCTTACATCATAAGCTTAGAGTTGATCAGCGGACTAAACCATTCCTTTTCCCAAGGGACGTAGAAAAATTTCTAATAAACAAAAAATAAACTTTAATTTGACGCATAAAAGATTTATGATAGAAAGAAATTCACGTGTTTCAGAAGCATAAATGGATGCATGTGAAATAAACACACTTTTTTTCATTGCAGTCATGTTTGGAAAAAAATTAAATTGACATGGATTAAAAATATATTAATATATTCCATTTGCTTTCCTGGAAATATGTTCTTCCCAAATATATATTCAAATTTGATTACAATTTTTTTTTTCTGAGTTAAACTTTCTGCAATAAAACGTTCCAACTGCATGAATACCGGTCGCTCGGGATGTGAGTGCCAAAAACCGCCGGCCCGTATACCCGTCCCGCGGAATGAAAGTGCAAACGAGGCCGACACGAATACCGGTCGCTTGTCCCGAACGGGTTAAACGGTGCTGTTTCGTTATATTGTTCTGAATGTGTTGGAAAGTGTTTCATAATCTATGCTCCACGCAAGATTTTTTCTGACTTGTTTGCTTATTACTTGGTGTGTATAAGTTCTATAGATTATATTTTGGGTTATAAGAAATTTTAACTGTGTTATGCGTTTAATTGAAATAACTTTTAGTATACTATGTAGTATACATACAAATCAATAGATCATATACAGGGCTGCGAAAAAAAAGTAGGGTATTTTTTCGATTATTCCAACTATTGAAGACAATTGCAATAACTTGGCTTTGAACTACGTTATACATGTCCTAAATTGTGTATTTATACATCTTTTATCTTTATAAATTGAAAAGTTTTATTACAGTATACGGAATGTGTTGCAAAGCCTTTCATAATCTATGCAGGATGCATGATTATTCGTTCGTGTTTACTTTATAATTTCAAAATGCAGGTATAATTATTCAATATTTAAAGAAATTTCCTTACGTACAAGTTAGCAGTATTTCTTTTAAAATATTAGGTGAAATATTTGATCAGAATTTAATGCATTTTTACACTCTTTTACTTAACACACCTTGAGTCATGTATCAAGAAATTTCGTAATACAATTTTCACTGAATTCCTGATAGCTTAGATGCGCTCAGGTGGGTTTGGGGTGACAATTAAAATGTTTAATAGGTTTAGAGCGTAATTATAGATTAATAAATTAATTGTAAAGAAATTTTCAGTCAGCTTATCATGGTCGATAAATCACCAAACATTCTATTTGGTTGCAAATATATACGAATTACAACAACAATCGAGTTCATTATGCGCCAAACCACTATCGTTGAAATATGCCAAGTGTCTATGAACAGCATCTATGAAATTATATGTACTAAATTGTATACAATAAAATTTAAATAAAAAATAATAAGTATAATATATATATTTTTTTTAATGAGCTTTTTTTTTCCATTTTAAAACATTGATACAATATAATCTGAATATTTAAGAAATTTAATTATCTAAAACTGACTAACATAATTATAAGAGATACTTAACGCATCAATGAATGGACTTATTTTAATTTATTCAGATAACAGATATCATTAGACAACTTGCGGAAAAAAAACTAGGAATAAAATGATAATCGGACCTTCATATAGAGAAAAATATCCTGATAATTCCATATAAAAAAATAAAAATAATAATTTTATTTTCTTTACCAGCGATGAATTAAAAAAATGTATATCATGATCTGAATATTATTATTATTAGACCACGAAAATGCAACTTTAACAATCTTTTGTGAAATAAAATCTTTATTTTTTTAAACAGATTTTCGAATAGTGTTATTCGAAATATAGTGTGATAGTCGAAATTAATAGTGTGCCTTTAAAATGTTTTCAATGATTTAATTTTATTTAATCTTCATATTTTTTTTTAAAGGTTGTTCGTAATGTATTAGAGCATAAAACTGAGAAAATTGTTTATTAATGTTAAAAACGTAAATGTTTCTATTTCCAAATAATGGTGATGAAATTTTGATGAAAACTAACATTGTGTATCGATCTCTCTTGATTTTGACTGTAAAACAAAACTGTTTACCGAAATTCGTTGTAACTGTATGGAGTTAGTTTAAGGGGAAAAGGTTTCGTTTAATACATACTATAATGTGCCTGAAGCATTTTAAAAATGAATGATTAATAAATTTAAATTAAAATCTTATTTATATTGTTTGTTTTATTTTATTTTATTTCCATTTATTTAAATCCACAAATATTACTACATGAATAAGAACAGATTTGAAGTTATTGTATTATTAAAAACAAAGTTTTTTGTCATTCACTGCTGCCGTATATGAATGTTATTTTTATTTTCGAAGTATGCGTAAAATAAATTATGGCATTAAATATGAGAGAAAAAAGTGACGTTTAAACTGCTGATGTTGAGGGTCAAATCTTCTTTACAATAAACTACCTACTTTAAATAAGGTACGTTAATCACTTATGTATGTATTTACGTATAGATTGCGTGTAAAGATCATTGTATTTCTGAAATTTTTATTTATTTAACGTGTACATTTAAATGCATTTATTGAGCTTTCAGAACATTGATTGTTACTTTAAATGTTAAATTTCGAAAATGTATGTTTAAGAAATATGTAGTGCTGTAAAGTATGAGACATACTCTAATCCCCGCTTTTATATTGTATGGAGAAAAATATGCAACTTCAAGGTACATTTAACTTTTATAATGGTGTCGTAAGTTTAGCGAAATCATTTCATTTATCATTTTAAATTTATTTTTTGGTATATCTTTTAAATTCTATGCAATATTCCTATTAGGTCATTCAAAATAAATATTTAAGTGAGCATTCTAATAAATTCAGTTTTAGTTTATGAGTAGGTCTCTCAGGTTAATATAAATTCTTCATACTGCATAAGTTTGAAACAGAAAGTAGATTTCTTAGTTTAGTTTATTTAAATGTTTCACACAAAATCTACATATAAAAGCATACACATATAAAAACACTTTTTTTCAGCAGGCTTCATTATAAATATTAAACGCACATTATGAAGAGAAGGATTTTTTGTACAACTGGATAAATCGTATTCAGGACTAGAATATCACAGTTAGGGTTCAATCACAGTTAGTTCCAACAGATCCAAAAATGTACTTGTATGGACATTTTACATTCTATGGGAATAAACTTCAATTGTGCTATTCCAAAAGGGAATATAGAATATTAAATGCATAATTTAAAAATTAAAACCTAGAAAAAAGGTATTCATATTACAGGAAATATATATATATATATATATATATATACAATGCTACATTACGTTCTTTTCGTGTTTTGAAAACCTAAATTAAAACTAAATTTCTAAAATTTCTAAAGTAATTTAAAGTTACTTATCAAGCTTTCGATCATTGTTCAAGTGAATAAAGTATCCTTTCTAGCATTTAAGGAATTTAATGAAAAGTTTCGAACGTATCTTTATGCGCTATTTGCATCTAACAATAATTTAATTTGCTAGACATCAAGTACAAAGAATTTTAATTTAAGATATTTAATTATTACTCTTTATTTCGTTACGGTAATACGATGTAATGAGACTTAATAAAAATTGTGTGTGTATCTAATTATAAAGGAGAATGAGTTGTTTAGAAAATTCTTTTGTATTTTACACTCACATTTGATGATAGTTATGAAATATGTCTCATTCCATAAAAATAAAAAAATAAAAACCTATATTTTATATAGAAGTTTATGATAAATCGTTTGATTTTCTTTATCAGATCACTGACATTTTAAATTTTTATAAGTAGAAATTATGAGCGCTTTATTGAACTTCCTAGAGCAATTTCATTTTAAATTAGCTCTAACACTGAAAGCATTGAACTTAATACTCGAAAGACGGTAGCGGTCATTTTGACCGAAAATGAATTTCAAACGCTTGTATTTTTCTTAAATATTCTTCGATTTCTACATTGTTTATTGAATTTTCCTAATTATCCATAAGGATTATGTAGCGCGAAAATTTTAATTTTTTTACGCAATATTATGATCCCTATAAATATGTATACTTATAAAGACGGATTGCGGTCATTTTGAACGCTGAAGAAATAAAATCTAACATTACATTTACTTTTCAATTTTTGCTGTCTACGAACGATTATTCTTTCTTTTCTAGATACTTTTAATAACATTTCATGGAAAGAAGCATACTTGAGGTAGGGAGGAATGTTAAAAACATCTGCTTGTCACGTGATTCTTTTCGTAGGGACTGTAATAGACTGCTGTCATTTGGAGAATAAGCGGGATTGAAAAACACATGCTGGTCACGTTAAATTTCTTTTATGTTCGAAAGCATCTGCTTTTTTAGTAACAGATATTTGTTTCTCTTGAAGTTCTTGACCTGATCGGTTGTACATTTTTTTCACGCTATGTCGCGAAGAACTATTGGTAAAAGCAATATGTCAGAAGAAGAGTTTCTAAAAATATTGCGGACTGTATCTGTAACCGATTCTGGTACAGATGAAAGTTCAAATTTATCTGACGATGAATATAACCCTGGAAATGTAAGTGAATCCGCTTCCGTGGACGAATGCCGTTTTTTTACTGAAACTGCACAAACAGATATTTCGTCTGAATCTGGAAATGAAGAAATTTTTTTATAAATGTCTATTCAAGTCATGTGAGTACCACACGTGGTAGAAAACGAAAACAAAACAGAAAAGGTCAAAAGAAAAGTAAACTAGTACGTAAAAGTGAAGAACAAAGAGTATGTTCCCAAAATGAAGGAAATGAGCAAAATGTAGAAGTAGCCAAAAAAAAAAAAAAAAAAAAAAAAGGGGAAGTTCCTTCTGGTAATATTTCTTCAGGAAAACGACAGCAGAACAATGTGTTGATAGGAGTTCCTGGACCAAGTTCATTTGGCACTAGAAATGTAATGTTAGGGAATTTCACAAGTGCGTGGAGACTATTCATAAATGAAAAGATTCTTCGTTTCATAAAAATTTGCACAGAAGCGGAAGCTGATCGATGTTTTCAGGATCCGCATTGGAATATATCTTTAGACGAATTAGATGGTTTTATTTCCCTACTGTATGCTCGTGGATCTTTCATTTCTAAAGGTATTTCAATAAACAACTTATAGTCCACGACATGGAGAATAAACGGTTTTCACCAAACAATGGCTCGGACAGGTTCAAAGAATTAAGGAGATATTTGCGGTTTGATCTGAAGGCAACAAGATCTGAAAGACTTCGATCAGATCAATTTGAACTAGTGTCAGAGATCTGGAACTCGTTTATTGAAAATTGTTTACTTTGCTATAAACCGGGAGAAAATATATCAGTACACAAACAACTCTTCCCAAGTAAGGCACGTTGCCCATTTACACAGTATATGCCGCAAAAACCCGATAAATACGGGATTAAATTTTGACTAGCAGCTGACGTTCGATCAAATATTTGTTGAATGGCTTTCCATATTTAAGTAAAAATGAAAATAGACCTATAGACGAAACTGCTGGAGAACATGTTGTTTTTCGTTTGGCAGAGCCATTTCATAATACAGGAAGGAACATAACGGCTATTTTTTTCACAACGTTGAAATTAGTCAAAACTCTAAGAATTAAAGGACTTAGCATCGTTGGAACTGTGAAACGAGGAAAGAAAGCAGTGCCCGAATCCTTCAAGCTCACAAAGGGAGAACTGTATTCAAGGAAAAGTCTCAAGCACGATAATATATTATTGACCTCGTATCAAGGAAAGAAAAACAAAAATGTTTTGTTGTTAAGCACTTTACATCCTACACTTGAAGTCAATGGCAATGAAAAAAAGACGCCTGAGGTTGTTAAGTTTTACAACGCAAGAATATACGGTGTGGATGTACTTGACCAGATGGCAAGAAAATATTCCACAAAATCAACTTCTCGACGATGGCCTGTGCAAGTTATTTTTAATATTCTGGACTTAGCTGCCTTAAATGCTTGTGTGATTTATATAGAGACTACCGGTGTAAATATAAAGCGTCGTGATTTTATTTTGAATTTAGCTGACGAATTGCGTATAAAATATGTCGCCTCTAAGACATCTCCGCTATCAGACAACTCCACATACAGGTGCACCCACAATTTCGGGTACGAAACGCAAACAATGCCAAATCAATCGATGCCGGAATAAAACTATGAACGTTTGTAGTGATTGCAAAAAGTCAGTTTGTGGCTCCTGCACTTGCAAAGTTATAAAGCTGAGTGTTTGCAGAGAATGTAAAAAGAAATAATGTAAGTTATTTTTGTAATATTTATATTTTTAAATTATATACACTTAAAAAAAGCAATTATGTTATATACATTTAAGATACTTTGAGCAAATCCAAAAATTTCTTTTAAATTGTGTATTTTTTTTTTCTTTTGTAATTTTTGTTGACAATTGATTATATATATTGTAATTCCTTTAACTAAAATTAATATTATATATAAAATGGTAAATAAATAAAATAATATTGTATTATTCTATTAATAAATGTAATTTAAAAAACTTGTTTGAACAAAAAAAATATTAAAAAATGCTTTATTTTTGGTCATTCAAATAGAGCGGTGAAAATGACCGCTCTCCGTCTTTATAGGTATACAAAAACCGCCGTCTTTCTAGTGTTAAACATTAAAATTTAAGCTAAAATTTTAAAGCATTTATAGATTGTAGAGGACTTTACCATATAAAATATTAAGGTAAGATGCTTAGCTAAAATTCAGAAAACGTTTCTATTTGCATAAAATTATTTTTTGTTTTAATGCTTGTAATATTATAGGGTGCTCCTTCAGATCTCTGACTAATAGTTGATTTCTAAACTGTTAGATTTAGAGATATAGTTCTATTTGAAAACACGTTTTAAATGTTTCATGATATGGAAACACGTTTACATGGAAATAGTTAATTCTTAAAAAGCTATAACAGAAATTTTTAAACGGCTCATTAATCCTTTAATTTATAGAAACCGTCTTCTGTGTAGTAAAACTTATCAATTTAACATAATTCGAATTTTTTTAAATTTTGTCAAATTCTGGCATTAAAATATAAATATCAGTTTTTTAGGGCCCATATACTAAAAATACAGATTTTTCTTAACATTTTACAATGTAGTTACTTACAAGAGGAAAAAATAATTATCTATGTGAAGGGAAGGTTAATACACATTGCATTAATACTTTGGGAAATATTTGGGACAATACTTTGGCAGGCATTAAATCCTTTCGTGCAGATTAACTGAAAAAATATTTATGTGTTTTCCTTCCAATTCTCATGATACCTGTGATGCCTGTGAGGATGACACCGAGACACCCCTATAATGAAGAATAAGTTTAATGAAAATTAAACGATATACATTAAAAAAATACTTACCCGTGAGAAATTTAATTCGTTAGAGGTAATTAATTAAAATGGTACTTTAAAGTACCGTCAGTAAACTGTGGCTAAAATATTCTCGTAACAGAAAACTTACATTACGTTTCAAATAAAATTTAAATTCTTAAAAATGCTAAATAACCACAAGGCACTCAGTTAATAATGAAAATTATTAAAGTGACATAGTTTCATTTTACACAAAAATGAGTAAAAATTCAAATTTGATGATATTAATAAAACAATTCTTTTTAGGTTTCTATTTTGTTAGCAGACCTTTAGCATTAGTTATGCCTAGTTTACTCTAGTTTCGTTTTTCCCTGCGTTATTAGTTTAGTCTTAGCGTTAGTTATGCGACACCTATATTCCAAGGGCAACATGTTCTCTCGCTTCTGTACATATGCTATATATGAATTTACATATTCAATTTCTAGCATAGCAAAAACGAGCCAGTATAACAACTTTTTCGATTTCCTATAAAAGAAAACAACACAACAAATAATAAATACCAGAAAAAACATTACTACACAATAATTTAAACATTATAAAGCAGATAAAAACGATGGATAACTACACAGACGAAAAGTAAACAAGAAGTTTTCTCCAACACCTAGTGCACTGGCGGTACTTATAAGTACCGCCGAGTAATTCAACTGTTAAATCAAATACATACAAATACACCACTTACTTAAAATAACTAGTCAAATTGTATTCTAAGATCATAATGAACACATAAAAAACACTTGTTTTATGTCCTTTACTAGGTTTGTAACAAAAAAAAGTCATGCGTGACAATCTGTATAAAATGTTGGCGTAAAACACATCGACTGTTTCAAAGATAGCCTCCTTTCTCGTTAAAATGACGAACCTCGAATTCTGTTGTCATGTTTCATGCAAAAGTGGAGTTAAAAGAGTACCATTAGAAGATTAGCAATATTGACTATAGGATGAAAGTTTAAAGTTAGTGGTACTTATAAGTACCATCAGTATATAAAGGGTCAAACTATTTGGATGTGGCAATTCCAAAACATTATTCATTCTCGTATATGTTTATACTTCAAAATTTGCTATCATAGAGCCAAATTTAATTTTAAATCTATGAGAATCCAAAAGGTATGAAATTATCTGCATTAAATTATGAGATACGACTTGCCTATCACTAAAATCGCATAAATCCTGAATATCGCAGCACAGCAGCGACACCTGTTAGGTGATTTACTCCAAACACTAAATAGCAACAACTTTTGTCAACGTCTAACCGAATCTCAAGTTTCATGAAAATCCGTGTCTTAGTTTTTAAGATAGAGTTATTGCGAAAATCGTGACATATTCTGCGTAGTAGAGCCACCTGTCGGTCGATTTACGCCAAAATGTAAGTACCAATGTATATCAGAGAGTAACTGAATCTAAAATTCTTGAGATAGAGCTATTGCGGAAATAGTGAAAAATGCAGCATAGCAGCACCAACCGACGGGCGATTTACACAAAAAACTAATCAGAACCAATTTATATTAACGCTTAACTGAATACAAAGTTTAAATAAATTCCGCGCATTAGTTCTTGAGATAGAGCGCGCACAAATTTGTGTAACATAAAGGTAGAAAGACTCACAGACTAAACAGACATACATTTTCTAAAAACATTCAAACCGAGTTCAAGACCCCCTTAAAGGTGCAAATCCGTCGAAAACCGGAAGTTGAATATTTTCTGAATCCAATACTTTTTTCTTGTAAAGATATAAGAAAGTAAAAATATTTTTAAAGAAGCACAATTTAAGTATATGCGTTTCGAATGTTTAATGCGGACGTCATTCTCACCTGCGAAAGATTTCCGTAGATAACCTGCTTAGAGCACACGGAGCAAAACAATTATGCGTTCACTAATAGTACAGTACTATAGAACATATTTTAATTTTATCAAACATAAAATTAGTCTGTTATTTCCATTTGAAAGAAAAAACCTGTGATAAGTTCGCAGCAGACATTTGTGTTGCAATATGAGGGGTATTAAATGGGTGTTCGATGAACGATATAATCCATAAAGGCATGTATAAGCGTGTAATGCGACAGACGATAATTTGTTTTGCGTATATTTTCGATCAAAGAAATTCAAAATAATTTTGTCTTTAATTTTAATGACAAAATGACTTTAAAAAATTTAATGCATTGTATTGTTTCCCTTTTTTTCTGCTTTATTCGTAAAAATGGGTAATTTATTTGCTACCATTAAATTAAAATTTTTAAACGTTACTAAAAAATGAATATATTAGAAACTAATCAAATTTAATAATTCTTAAACGTCATGCGTAACTCCGTTAAAAATTAAAGGAGGATTTTTGTAGAAATACAGACAATCATACAGACATGACAACCACCAAAGACTTTAGATGTATTTCATCATACAGACAGACATGCAGCCTTGAAACAGAATGGATTTTACTATAATGGATACTCCTACGACCACAAATAAATATGATATTTTATCAAAGTTTCCATGTGTAAAATTTCTTACAAAATTAAATAAACCAAACCATTCCTGTTACAGTATAATGGTGTTAAATAAATAATCAAACAATGATATAATCCATAAAGTCATGCATAAGCTTTTAAACCTTTATGTATTGAATTATGAATTCGTGAAAATTTTATCTACTAAAGCATTTTTCGTGAATTTTTGAATCTACATTAGAAGATTTACATATTCATTTAATAAATTTTAGAACAATTTTAGAAGTATTGAAGGATTTAGGAGGATTAATTAAATTTGAATTTATAGAGATTTTGTGCAATATTTATGAACCCAACCAAATCTTTTATTAAAATATTTTCTTAGTGTTTTGTAGAGTTAGGAAATGTACAAATATAATGTTCTTACAATAGAAATATAGCAATATTCCCGAATTTTACCCCCACCCCCCCACCCCACCCTCCAAACACCAACAAAGAAAGCTGAAAAGATGCAAAGGCAAAAGGAATCATCTTTTAAGAATAATTTTGTTTTGTGTGACTAATAATGCTTTTCGAACAATACAAAGTAATACATCTGTAACTCTTTCCAAACTGTATTACAAATAATCGATGTATTAAATGAATCTTATGACAAGTTATTTTAATGGTATTTATAAGTACCGCCAGGAGATAAAGGATTAATGGGAAACATATTACATTTTTTTCGATAACCTGCAATTCGTGACAATTGCTGGTAGATGGATATGAGAGGAAATCATGATAATCTACAGATGAAGTTAATGCTGTCAAATAATTTATTTTGCTCAGTTATAAAAATGTTTAACTCAAAAATCCTACGAATATTTTTGAACTGATGGAAAATTGGATTTTGAAAAAAGCATTAAAAACGTTTTTAATTTTTTCGATTTATGATAAACCATGTTATAAAAATATATTTTGCCCACCTTCAAAACTTTTCTAGGTTTTGTGCAAAAAGTCTTATTTTTGAGTGCTGGCACACCAGAATATTACATTATGGGAAAAGTTATATAATATTTTAAAAAGGAGAGAAATTAAAGAAAAAATGGCAATGGATATTTTGTCGTTAAAAAAGTAAAAATAAATAGTTTTTTTAAGAGTTTTTTTTTTTACTCGTTAAACATAAACATAATCTTACAATATGATAAATTCAAATTTTACCAAATCTTTTTTTTTAAGCGTAACATATATGATTGAACATATTAGATCAGTTTCTAAAGCATAAAAAAATAACACGGTATTATGTTATTTTGGTTAACCTTTACACGTGTAGACGGACATCATCTCTCCAAGAATGCATGCAAAAGCCTGACAGATTCTATCTGGTCCACCATGTAAATGTTAATCTTAATGATAATTTCAGATAACACATATAAAATATAAATTTTATATACGTATATATATATATATACCTGCCGGATAAAACATACGTATTATTAAAGCTTTCAAATACGATAAACCATTAGGCAGAGTTATATTTAACTACAATAGTTACTCTAGGAATTTGCAAAGCTGTATTGAGAACAGTATTTGACATTGTAATAAAGTTGAATATACTAAATACGTTAATTCAAATTACGGACATATTCTTACCGGGTATCTTACACCGGGTATCTTACTATAGTGGCAGACACAAATCTCAGAAATTACATGAGGTATGGTACAAAATACAGATTAAGGAGAGTCGTGAGTAGAGGTTTAGATAAAAAACGTTTGCCAAATAATATAGATATCTTCATTCAAAAATTAATTTATAAATATGGTTTACCAAAAAGTGTTTATGAGGAATGGAGGCACTATATTTTAAAAGAATTTCAAGGCTTTTACCAAAAAGATTTTGAGGGAGTCTCAGGAGAATCTTACAAATATTTGATTAAATCAGTAAAAAATCTACAGGATGATTTTATCCTTACGTATGTGGATAAAGCTAACACCAACTATGCTATAATATGTAAAAAATTATACGGAAATATTCTAAGGGAAACCTACAATAATGAGGGAAATTATCAACTACTAAAAACTACTAAACAAGTTATTGTAAACAGAGTGAAGGCGTTTTATAAAAAAATAAAATCAAAGCAAAATAGTGTGGAATTTCCTTATCTTGTAATGATTCCAAAATTCCATAAAAACCCAATTACTTTTAGAACCGTAACTTGTGGGTTTGGTTCTTACCTGGAATGTGTAAATAAAAAATTGTTGAATATATTACAAAAGATTTTCGATCAGGTTATAAATGAATATTCTTCGATAGTAATAAAAATAGCTATGAACTTATAAAAAGTTTAAAAAAGCTGAAAAACATTACAGGATTGTATACATATGATTTCGAGGATTTGTATAACAGCATAAATTTAGATGATTTGAAGTGCAGAGTTGTGGATTTTTTCAAGAAATCTAAAGAGAAGGATATCAGTATTGAAATATTCACCGATTTATTTCAATTTGATCTTTACGAAAATTATCTGTTTGAAGGGAAACAAATATATAAACAAGTGAGAGGTATTCCAATGGGGGGCAGTTGTAGCTCGATCCTTACAGATATTTATCTGTTTACATATGAAGCCGGTTTATTGTTGGAAAAAGACTTAAAGATATACAGATATATAGATGATGATTTGGTGGTTGAGCTGAATAATAATAAAGAAATTTATCAATTTAAATGTTATCCAGACACTTTGAATTTAAAGAGTGCTTCGGATGATCAGGGCAATGTCAACTACTTAGATGTTAAGTTGGAGATTACAAACGGAATTTTAGTATATAGTATTTATGATAAAATAAATTATTTTGATTTTATACAATAAAAATATTAAACTTTAATAGTAACGTGCATGCTTCAATTTTTTGAAATATATATTTAAATGGTTTAAATCGTATTGCAAATTTGTGTTCAAATGTTGATAAATTGGTTGGTGAAATTTTTAACCTTTACATAAACGCCAGTAAACAAAATTACCCAATACATTTTCTGAAGGATTTAACTCTCAAATTTATCAAGAAAAAAAGCTATCGAAATAAAACATTGGAATTGTTCGATGATGGTGATTTATCGATACGTGATTCCTATGGAAAATAGCTTAGCGGTGAGGATATTCACGGACTTCATTTGACGGCTTTTGGGTTAGTTTGTGGTTTTCATTTTTTCAATTTCCATTTGTTTGGTCTTGGCAAGCGAGGGGGAATGTTGTGCACGTAAAACATGTTTAACCCCGCAGTGCAAGTCATAAGCCTTGGCCACTTGTCTTCATATTTAGTTTTTTCTTAGTTACTCTGGTTTTTGTTAATTATTGTTTTAGTTACAGTTTGTTAGATTGTTTTTCGTGTACTAAATTATATGCATTTGGATTTTTCAATATATATATATATATATATATATATATATATACTAGGGGGCTCTGCCCTCTGCAAGCTACGCTCGTCAACCCATGTTCAGACACCGCAGAATCTAAAAACACGCTATTCTGATGGGGTTTTTTTAATATTAGAGAAGATTGAATTATACTGAAAAAAGCTGTACAGATCTCCCTGTAAACGGGTTTCCATTCAATTCCCTTTTATTGCAAAAATTTAACGGCGGATCACTTGCTGTTAAGTCATCCAATAGTTTTTTTTCGTTTTTGATTAAAGAGGATCAGTTAAACATTTGAAAATTAAATTAAATTAATTAAGCTAAAATAAAATTAATTAAGTATAAGAGTCTTTGTCTCCAGGTATCTTAAAACAATGTCTATAACTATAGCCTAAGTCATGTGACAATCATCAACAGTTCCAGGCGGACCACTTCGCTTTTTATACACTAGGTGTCATTTTGGTATTTTAATGTTAGCCAGGCACAGGTGATAAGTCGCCAAATATTATTCTATCGCCATTATTTCATCTATATTATAATAGTTCAAGTCATCAACTGCCATAAACAAATACGGTCTGATCCCTTCGCCGCTCATATGAAAGTTTGCAAAGATGTCATATACGTCCCATATTGGCGTGATTTTTTAACGAAGCTAATTTGGGGAACGCATCAACAGCATAAACAGCAACATCCGGTTTACCATATCAAGCAAAATAACGATACTCTGGCGCAAGTTATGTGCCCGTTCGGTATATGACATTGTCGTCAGAAAAGAAATCGCGCCAATATGGGACCGTAAGTTTTCCATTTTGATTAAAAAATCAAATTTTTTTTTGAATAAAACTACATAAAAGTTGCCATGGTCGCAAAGAATTCTAGGTACTGTTACGCTAGCAGGATGCAAATCTCGCCAATAGCTTTTTTTTAAACTCACCAGTTAGCATTTTTTTTCGAGTGGTAATTTTTGGCCAGATACGCACCGCAGATTTGGCGTGATTTTTATTTTTTTTACGAAAATATGGCGAAAACCTCGTTTTCAATTACCAGTTACATATGCATTTTTGGAATTCCTTAGCTCCACATATGTATTTTTGTTACTACTTAGTTATCCCGACGACCAAAAATATATCGCCAAACTATAAGATTAAATGCCAATAATGGTTGATCATAAATGTCACATTCACTTGACTTTAAGCAAGTTACACGTGTTTACGTCATCAAGTGATTTTTATTTCGACGTTTTATTCCTATATTTATTAATGTTATACTAATTTATTTGTTCTTTCGTTATTTAAAATAAAAATTGTGTCATTTTGTATAATTTGGCGATTTATATAATTTGGCGACGGAATAACTAAGTAGTACTGTATTTCTTAGTTATTTTCTATTAAAAATAAAAAAATAATTAATAATTATAGAACAAAATAATTTATATAATTTGTAAAAATAAATAAAAGTAAATAAACATTTATTATCAAATAAACAACAACAATAGCCGGGTTACCATGTCAACCTTTTCTGAAAATATATATATATATATATATATATATATATATGTTTGATTAAAATTTAAGTTGCCATCATTAGAAAAATGTATATAAAATTAGAAAATAAATTAATATTCCGAAAACTAATTCAAATTTGATCAATATTGATTTTTGGTGTTAATTTCATCGCAACGTATTCCGTATTTAAGGAGAAATCGCCGTGAAGCATAATCAGTTGTTTAATCAGTCGATTTATACTTCAGTTTCATACTTCCGTTTAATAAATTCGTTTCATTAGGATTATATATATATATAGGATATATATATATATACAGTATATGCCCAATAATGATGGGCCACTTGTGATTTTAGACATTTTGTTAAATATCTAGAAAATTACATGATTAATTATCCTGAAACTCCAGGTGTGTAAACAGAATAGTAAAGGTCATACCTTACCGTGAGGATTTTTTCCCGAAACCTCATATGGGCCGTCAAAAAACTGAAAAAGAACGAATATCCTTTGGACAACGCTGTAAAAACTAATGTACGAAAGCGTTTGAACTGTAGATTATGATTAAGTGCCTTATTGTAATAAACTGTGTTTATTTTTATGAGGATAGCAAGTATACTCGTAGAGAAATTAAATTTTCTATAAAAAGAGTCCCAAATTTTGAAAAGTTTTTTGCTTATAATTTGTAGATTTCCTAATATAAAAAAAAAAGTTCTTTTCAGGAAATAGCACAAACAATATTGTACACAATACTCTGCATTCAGAATTAAAAAATAATAAATATTGTATTAAAAAGGAGCACGTTTACTAAATAATGATTCACTGCGCATGCCCGAATATAATCAAAATGTAATTTTCGTAATATGTTAGCTAAATGTATAGAGCTACTTTTGTGATAGTCTCAAAAGCATAGTTTGAAAATCCTGAAAATTATCGTTGATAGAATAAGCTCAAAATCCGTTATTCCAAAAAGGAGGGAAAAAAATGAAGGATTGTATCCAAATACAACAGTACGTGCAATATTGTGTATGCTGTCTTGGCACTAATCAATGGATATATGGATACATCCCCTAATCTTTTTGCTTCATTTTGAGCTTATTCTATCAACGATAATTTTCAGACTTTTCAAACTATGTTTTTGACACTTTCACAAAAGTTGCTCTATATATTTAGCTAACACATTATGCAAATTATATTTTGATTACATTCGGGCATGCGCATTGGATCATTATTTAGTAAACGTGCTCATTTTTCATACAATTATTATTATTTTTTTTTTTATTCTGGTTGCAGGATATTGTGCACAAAGTTTTTTGCCATATTTTCTGAAAAGAACTTTTTTTTTATATTAAGAACTCTACAAATTATAAGCAAAAAACTTGGGACTCTTTTTATAACAAAATGTATTTCTCTACGAGTATACATGCTATTCTCATAAAAATGAATACAGTTTATTTCAATAAGCCGCTTAATCATAATCTATTTTTTGAAAGCTTTTGCTACATTAGTTTTTACAGGGTTATCCAAAAGATATTCGTTCTTTTTCAATTTGTTGACGGCCACCTATAGGGTTTCGGGAAAAATCCTCACGGAAATGTATGACTTGTATTATTCTGTTTACACACCTGGAGTTTCAGGATATTTTCTCATGTAATATTCTAGATATTTAACAAAACGTCTAAAATAGCAGATGACCCATCACTTTTGACCATTATAGTGTATATATATATTAGAAAAAAGAAAAAGAAACCTACTATATAACACAATTTAAATATACAACAATCAGAGGAGATAATGTAACGAAATACAATATTTAAGGAGTTTTATAGCTGTAAATAAAATAAGCTAAAATAATGGAATCAGATAAAAAAAAAATACATCTATTTTAAATTAGAATTAAAAATCAGATTACATTGTTTCCGGAAAATATCTCTGTCAAGCTTAAATCACTGCTTCGAGAATAATTTATGTGCGCAGAATTTAAAAATTCATTAAATTGTTTCTGAAATTCTATAATATATATATATATATATATATATTCAACCTATTTTGCCATAGTAAATTGCATTTGATTTTATTACAGTACATTTAAAAATAAATAAGCAGTAAAGTTTTTTAATATTTTTAAAGAATCGTTAATTTAAAACCCATTTTGCTTATCTTATTCGTAGACTTATTTTGTACGCAAAATCTAACCATTAAAAAGTGTTTTACAAATGCATCGAAAACTGTATTCATCAGCAGTTAAAAAAATTAATGTCAGTGAAATGCATTTTAATGTCATTAATGTATTTTGTGTCCTTTTTAATGTTTTGTCGAGAATTTTCGAATTCCCGTAATATTTTTTGTTGTTGTAGTTTGGGTATGTAGAAGTACGTTTGTATTATATTGAGAAGTGAATATTTTAATAGTTTGTCATTATTAAATATTTTAATTAGGGAAATTAAAAAGTTGAAAATAAGTTTAAAAATGTATAGATTCATAGTTTTCTTACAACTTTAATGTTATTATCCAGCATTATTCTTTTTTCTGGGTTATATGACAAACTTCCCTAGGTTATATGACAAAATCTTTTATTTTTGAGTGCTTGCATGCCAGAAGTCTGCATAACGTGAAAATATATATACAATATTTAAGAAGAGCAAAAAATGAAATGAAAAATGGAAATGGATATTTTGTCGTAAAAAAGTGAAAAGCAATACGTTTTTCAAGAATTATACATTTTTTTTTTGTATTTTTAAACTTAAAACCTTGTCTTAAAAGATGATAAATTAAAAATATTAACATTTATTTTTTTTTCAAAACGTAACACACAAGATTGAATAAATTATATCAGTTTCTAAAGCATACGTAAAGGATATGAAATTATGCTATTTTGGTTAACTTTTACACGAGGAATCAGACAGCACCTGTTCGAGAACACATGCTAAAGCCGAGCGTGTGCTGTCTGAGCCCTCGTGTAAAGGTTAATCACAAAGATAAAGTCTGATAACAAGTAAAAAAAACATGACATATACGCGTAAAATATTACGTTTTTCTATCACCAAATGCATTTCAATATTTTTAGAAAAAAGAATAAATAACCTACTGAAATCCAAAATCTAAATATACAACAATCAGAGGAGATAAGTCACCAAATACAATAAATGAATCTTAAAGAAGTTTTATAGCTGTAAATAAATAAAAAAAGCATAAATAAGTGTACCACACACAAAAACATATTTATTTTAATTTAGAATTAAAAATTGAATTACACCCCTTCCTGAAAATGTCTCTGTCAACCATAAATAATTTCTCAGGAAATTAAGTACTTGCATTAAGATTTTTAAAAATGTATTAAATTCTTTCCGAAATTCTATAAAAACAAAATTTATTAAACTTATTTTGCCACAGAAAATTGCGTTTGATTTAATTACTGTATCTTTAATATAAATAAGTAGTAGCTTTTGAAACAATTTAAAAAAATTATAAATTTAAAACTCATTGTTTATCTTATTCTTAGACTTATTTTCTACGTGAATTCAAAAATGAAATAATGTTTTACAAATGTATCGAAAATTGTATTAAATATTCATTTTTTAATCAGCTATTTAAAAATGAATTCCACTGAAAGACATTTTAATATCATTAATGACTTTTTGTCCTTTTTAGTGTTTTGTGGTTAATTTCTGATTACACACGATATTTTTGTTCCTGTTTGGGTATGCAGAAGTATATTTGTATCGTATTGAAATGCGAATATTTTAATAATTTGTCATTTTTAAATAATTTAAGTAAGGAAATTAAAAAGTTGAAAATGAGTTTTAAAAATATATATATTCGTAGTTTTCTTACAACTTTAATGATTTCAAAAATATATGTTCTAAAAACACACTCAAAATATATATTGCACATTTAATTGCTAAAAAGGACGTCAAATGTTAATAAAATACATTAATATATAATAATTTGACATGTTTCGATTGAATTTACTGAATCATCATCAGAAAAACAAATAAACACTAAGATGGAAAATGACAATAAACTATTACAAATGAAATTTAAAAATAAATATATAAAAATCACGCGCGTAATATTTTATCATGTTTCACGTTGCCCTATTTTATTTTCAAATTATCTAACAATTCAATCCAAATATTTGGGATTTGAAATGACAAGGAATCATTGCAGACCATTGAGTTTCTGACGCAAATTTCAATAGATTCTCTAATAAAAAGTTGCAAATAAAAATCTGACCTATAAATTAATCTACTTTCATTAAACAAAATATTTATGTTTTCTATTATATTCTTATTTTGTTTAATGAAAGTAGATTAATTTATAGGTCAGATTTTTATTTGCAAACGCAACACAAGATGGAATATTTATCGTGAGCCACCGACATGGGATAAACACGAAACTTAATTAAATCCAACATCGATTGAAAATATTAATATTTGGAAATTTTTCCAGGGAGAACTATTCGCCTTGCATACAATATTTCAAATGAAAATCTAATTTAAAATTAATTGCTTAAGAGCCTACACTAGTCACTCAAAAAATACCCGGATGATAATGTTAATCCTATGGGGAAGTTATTTTCAAATATCTCGCTAGAAATTTGATATTTTCGAATGATTTTTCTTTTTTCTTGCATAGGATAGATGAAGACGATCTACAACCGGGCTAGTTTTTAATTTTTCGATTTTAGTTATAGTTTTTTTTTATATTAGGATAGTTTCAATTTCAGACCGGTTTAAACCGGTTCCGATAGTAAAAGTTTTTTTTTGTTTTGTTTTTTAATCTGAAACCAAAATCAAAAAAGTAAAAACTAGCCCGGTTGTAGATCGCGCTCAGCTATCCTATGCAAAAAAATCATTCGAAAATATCAAAATTCAAGCGAGATAATTAAAAATAACTTCCCCATAGGATTAACATTATCATCCGGGTCTTTTTTAGTGACTAGTGCAGGCTCTTAAGCAATTAATTTTAAATTTGATTTTCATTTGAAATATTGTATGCAAAGCGAATTGTTCTCCCTGGGAAAATTTCCAATTATTAATATAGTTTCAATCGATGCTGGATTTAATTAAGTTTTGTGTTTTCCCCATGTTGGTGGCTCACGATAATTATTCCATCTTATGCTGCGTTTGTAGCCTTGCCAACATGTAATAGTGAGAAATCTTCCAGGATGGGTATCGCTCCATGTGGTTTAGTCGGTAAAATGTCAGTGCGCTATACTGATGGCCCGGGTCCGAGTCCCAAAATGGAATCTTTTTGACTATGTTGGCCTTTGCACCTTTTAAGCAATGCGAAATTTGATATTCATCTGAAATCATCACAGTATTTATGGCAAGTTCGTCACAAATGACACATATTTCACAAATTGGTCACAGTGTGACTTCAAAGCATTGTCGCTTTCGTCACAGATTCGTCACAAATTTAATGCCAAAATAGTCACAAATGACACACTTTTCACTAATTTGTCACGCAGTGACTTCGTAGAGTGGTCACAATGTGACGTCACAAACGACCTCTAAAACGGCCATAATGATTTCGCATTCTAGTCACTATGGCGTCACATCGACGGTAACAAAATCACAGTGTGACTTCACAACGACGTCGCCGTGACGTCACCATGCCTTACGGAATTATCTTATTCGCTTAAAAAAATTAGCTTTAATATCGATTTTTTGTTGAATCATCCTCTGATTCCAAAAGTTGTGTTTTGGAAAAACACGGTTAGGACGCTTAAAAGAGTAAATAATATCATGACGAATAAAATAAAACTTAGAGAACTATAAAGATTTAATGAGAGATGGAAAAATGTGTTCATTACTAAAATAAAACTTTACGCATTTCTGTGCTTATTATCATTCACAAAATTTTTTATGAAAAGGAAAAAGTAGAGCTATTCGTTGTATTGCTTCCATGGATTAAAATAGTGTATGTTATATTATCAGTGATCTCACATCAAAGTAGTAGCTCATAAAGATAATTCCAGTTATATCTGTATCAGCATATAATTTGTAGTAGTCACTATGCTTGCCAGATACACTCACAGAAGTGATTCATTTGTTCCTCAAAGTGACTAATTTCATCAAGCATAATTCAATAAACATCTAACGACTCAATTTCTTATGTAATGAGAACACAGTTTAATACATTAAGTTTCATTATGGCTGAGAATTATTCAAAAGACTATTTAAAACAAGGAATGAATATTTGCATTAAAATTCCTTTCCTATGAGTTGAGATGTAAATTTCATGATGTTATATGATTTTTTACTTTAGAATACATACAGCATATTTTTTCCATGTAAATAAATTTACCCAAATTATTTAAATCATGACTATTATTTTTTGATAAGCAACTACATTCTTAAGAATGTTCAATGACAACTTCCATCTGACAATCATGAGAATCAATTTCAAATGCATTTGTTGATATTAATGATAATACTATAGTTTGGCAGCATTTTCAGTAGTAATTGTAAGTCGGATCTTTGTTGTATTTTCTTCTTATTTTTGCAATTCGCTCAAAAACTGAGTTGCAAAATATTTTTCAAAAGAAATAAGAATTTCAATTCAAAAAAGAATGCACATATAGATTTTCATGAAGCTGAGCTTCTAGGTTGAAGATAAATATATATAGAGAAATACAATTTTTAAAATTACATGCATTTAAAATTCTTAACAACCATGTGTAAAATCGACGTCAAGTTATTTATTATTTATATATTTTGTGAATATTTTGTTCAAATATCACTTTGATCAAATATTTGTATACTTAAAAGTCCAAAAGTTAGACTAATACCTACACTAGAGAATATTAGGCTTGGCCTAAGTTTAACATCTGACAATACCGTCATAACAGGGAATTTCATAAAAATCATGTATCTGATTATTTCTGAGGTGTGATTATCTTTTAATCTGTAATTAATATTCATATCATGCACGTATTGAATTTTCTTCTTTATATCCGAATATTGTTTTTCAATGAGAGACGCAAATATGATTATGGATACAATTCCAGTCAATGAGATAGGAATTCCTAAAAAAACTTCTAGTTTCAGTTGAAAATCCATATTTGAAATACGCACAGTAACTATTGAAACAATGTAGCATAATAACAAAACGATTTCCAAAGATAGAAGAAGAAATGTAATAGGAGATACAATTTCGTCTAATTTCTTCGATAATTTGATTAGTTCCGTGAGCTCATTGAATGCTTGAATGATATACTCGTTATTTAAGGTCATTCCATGTTCCCGTAATTGTATTTCGAATTTCTTTCTCCATTTCAAAATAATTTTACTTAAGTGGTAGTATATCAAACAACAAAGCAATGTTGACAAAAGTGGAAATGTATACATAGTCAAAAAATAAATACTAAATGCGTACACCCTAATGACAACTTTTGCAAAATCTGAATGAAATACCGTGTTAAATGTGAAGAATCTTTTCTGGATGTCCTGACCATATTCTATACGGTACACATTTAATACAATTATACAGATTGAAAAACAAAATATGATAACAAGTAGGAAATTAATTTTCTTACCAATAAAAGGCTCAAATGCATGACGTATTTCTGTAGAATTCATTTTAAAGATTAGGTTTTTTAATTGCATTTCTTTACATTTCAAAAGGTACCAAACCATTATGGAAAAGACACATGCCGCTGAAACTTCAAAAAATAGTGGCGGTGATAAAGCCATTAATAAATTATACATGCATATTAAATTTATAACATGAGAATGCATCATTATTAACCATATGTACGAGAGAATTTTTGGAAAAATATTTCTTGTGTTCTTATCTATCTGAATCCCATGTATCTTCATTAACCAGCCGTAATTCTCACTAATATTTTTCAAATTTGTAACTTTTACATTTTTTATACGAGCCATTCCAATTTCAGTTTATATATATATATATGTGTGTGTGTGTGTGTATACATATATACTTATTTTATCTGAGATTTTTCTGTTTTTCCGAAATCTATTATATATTATAAAATTTAGAACATAATCGTCCACTTCATCTTGTAAAACAACAAATCTGTAATATCCAATTTTAAAAGAAGAACCGATGAAAATTACTATTTTACATGTTGCTTTATTATTAGAAATCTCCTATCATATTATCTATTTTTAAAAATTGCACGTTAACAAAATAAAAATTATTAATTAAGCATAATTAAAACTCAAAAGGTGGCGCTGCTGTGCTGCATTTTTTCCCATTTCCGCAATAGCTCTATCTTAATAACTAATGCTTGGATTTTACACAATATTCAGATTCAGGTACACCTTGATATGAATTAGTGCTGTTTTTGTTTTTGTCGCTCACCAGACGGCACTGTTATGTTACATTTTTCAAAATTTCCACTATAGCTCTATCTGAAAACTAATACACGAATATTCATCAAATTTCAATTCAGGTATACCTTGATATCAATTATTGCTGTTTATGAGATTTATATAGAAGAAAGTTTTATGATGGCCACAACATATTAGTTTAAGAATGCAATTACATATCTAGAAGGACTGCTACACAATATTCAGTTTTGCATTGAATGACATTGAGTAACATGTTTAAACATAAAATATCATCTAATACTCTAAAACCAAATAAAGTCATCTTGCTTGTCATTAACCGTCATCATCAATCAAGGAAAATATTATTTGATCTTATTAAAATGAGTTTTTCTATTCTTTCTAACATAATGCGTTTCAAAGTATTACTCTGTTAAAATTATAAAGATAGATTAAAATTCAATCAATAGCTTATGTTCTCCTTTTGAATAATTTTCGTATTTTCTCCCACGTCTCTTTCACTGTGAAATTCTGTTCTACAGTAGACTTTGGCAAAATCCATTTATTTAATTAAAGTGTTATACTATATTGATAGCTTAAAAAAGTAGAAATGACGCATGTATTTTGTGGGAAAATTCTTTATTCAGAATATTTACTTAGAATAATTCATCTTTTTGTGATATTTTTATGAAAAATAAAAACATTTTCCATTAAAATTTAAAGTGAAGTTAAAAATTCATTTTTTTTAAATATTTCATTTTCTGCTTGTAAATATGTTAAAACACAGTACATTTTTGTATTTATAATGAAAATAATTTATTGATTTTGAAGTATTTTCTCATTCGGTTTTACCACAAAGAGGTACTATTAAACAAAAAGTAAAACATTCTTTGACATTTTGATTGTCTGATAGGTGTCTCTGAAAATTTACTAAGTGTTTTTTTATTAAGCTTTCAATACTTTAAACTGCTTCGAACTATCTAGTAAACGTCTGATATCTAACGTTCAAATATGCAGGGTGATTCACCACCGGTAGACAAACTTCAAGGTCAATAGGGGACACAAAGTCAGTTCGTAATCAAATGGTATTGCAAGGTCGGAAATGCCCTCTTCACCTTTATAGGACGTTGTCCCTGATCTTCCACAACATTTCTGCTAGAATCTCATTTTAAAACCGGTCGATTTTCTTGTATAATAGATAACTATGACACAATTTTTGATATATCCATTCTTACGTAGCCTCTATTGCTAATGTGCAAAGATAAATTACTCCTCCTAGGAAAGCATTCCTTGTTCCCTTTGCGTGCTTCGCTCCTTTCATACTTTATATACATGTCTACAAATTCCACGTTTGTGTGTTTGCCTATCTTACACCCTTATGGGAATGTTCACATAAAATCTTATTCTGTAAGGACATTGAGCGAATCCATCTCTCATTCAACGCCCTTTATCATAAAATGAAGTCACTTCCGACCATGCAATGTATGTGATTTTGAATAATTTCTGCGACACGTACTACTCAGTATAGTTTCATGCTCTGGTACAACATGCTCTGGTACGATATCTGGTACTCCATGCACAATATAGATATTTGAAAGTGAAATATGGACTCATAATATACCGGAAGCAGGTGACAAATGTATAAAATCACTGTGCTGCCCGTTTGGAGACATACTGTAGAGTCTTTCCATCATTCTGTGTCCTAACAAATCACAAGAGAAATAAATTTGATATATACTTTCTATGCTTTTGAAATATTTATAATTGAAGTCGCATCTAGATAAAACTTCTAATAAAAAAGGGTCAGTATTAATATATTAATTAATGCAAATCTGCTTCAATCATTACATATTAACATACGAAAATTTCTTTTAGAACCACATTTTATATATTTTTATTGAATAATGCATAACACGAATAATTAAAATAAATGCATGGAACTATGTAGCAATACAAATAAAAAAAAGACAATCTGATAAAAAAAACACAAATTAATATTATATGTAGACGGCAGGCATTTTTTAACGACGGCAGTTTTTTAAACTCTTTTCTCCGAGGAAACTTAATTAAACTTTGAAAAATGTAAAACAAATGCATTACATTATGAAAAAGCAATTAGACGATGTATCTTACAGCAAAAGGCGAAATGGTGAAAATACAAAAAACGGCAAAACTAACCTCAATATATGTGGCGTAGCTGTAGCACACCAATGAGAAAGTAACAACTGACTCATTCAGAAAGACGTAGGTAATGCGTAAAAACAAAATTCATTGCTGGGAGGTGCGGGTAGATAGTGATTTAAGAAAATCGCAACAAAATTTGAAATTATATTGGAGTATTTGAATGTCATTCATTAAACCGTTTGAACTTTTACAGATGTAGAAATGTTCTCCAAATTTAAGGTTCCGTATTGATGAAGAGTTTCTTGAATTTAATAATTTAGTTCTGGCGTCATATTAAACAGCTCTCAGATCTACAAAATTGCCCCTTTCACATTTGTTTTTCAATTGTGAGACATTACCGGATATTACTGATGACCACCAGCATCGTTTAGATTAATATTTACTCATTATATAATTTATGATGTTTGTGGATATATCTTTAAGGTACGGTCGTGGAACTATATTCCCTAAAATCATATCGTGTATTGATGCATTTTTTTTTAATTCTTGAAATTTTCCAAATTTACCATATCTGTCTATAGTACTATTAAATATATAATGGCATTACTAAATTGTCCCATACCATGCTTTACATTATTGTGCCGCAGATTATTAGTAAAAAAAGTCTAATAATTAATACTTCTGGTTCGACTATATATAGAAAATGTGCAAATTTTAAAAATCTTAAATATAATGCATAAGTTTGTTATCATATTTGTATTTTTGATAAATTTTAACTTAATTTTAACGATTTGGAAGATATTAAGACAAGAGATTAATAAATCTGCAGTTGTAAAGTTTTAAATCCTTAATGTAAAACTCATTTCTAATCGTTTAAAAACAGCTGTTTTTCAACGATTAGAATGCAGGTATATTCTAAAACATAAATCAAACCTTGCTCTGTAAAATGAGCTGAAAATGTAGGTTAACATGTTTTACTTTTATAGAATTCAGTTTCTGTTGAAAGTTTTATGCGTTACTATACATAGTTTTTTCAAATAATCATTTCATAATTTGTACGTATTTTGATTATTATTCAAAAATAATATGTGTTGATGCCTAGAAAATAACCATACATAGATTTAAAGAAGCTTCCAATAAGTATAAATCCAAACTTGCAGCTTATTTTGAAAAGTAGCAATTAAAAATGAAATTAACCTACTACACTTAACACTACCTTATTTCCTTAGCATTCTGACCGACAGTGCAAGTAAAACAAATTAAAAATTATGTACCGTGCAACAAATGGTGGTTATTCACTCAAATTTGGGAAGAACTATGTTTTAGAATTAGAAATGCCGATTCGATGAGAATCCACTACAAAATAAGTTGTTTTAGCGAGTTTTATTTTTATTATTTTTTTTTTGTAGAGGGTGAGAAAGAGGGGAACAGTTTTAAAAATCTCAACTTCTTTAAAATAGATCGAGTGGAGTCTCATTTATGTGTATTTTTTGATGGATCACACCGTTTACAAAACAAGTCGATATTTTATTACAAAGTTACCATTTTATGAATAAAAATTCGAAAATTACACTTTATGAAAGGGCAGAACTTAATTACACTTATTCGAAACGACATACTCGAACATGCACATAAAAAGTGATCTTTAATTTGTAGAACCTTAATTAATCGATTATGAACATCTAGTCATCAAAAACTTCTGAAGATCTCCAAAAGTTATGTTCAGCTGTTAGGTACTTCAGGTAATTCATTCATCTAATGTTTACGTTATCCCCTAAGTTTTCATGTCAAGAGAATGAATAACTCACACGAAGCCGGTTGTACCGTAGCGGAGTGGAAGGACACAAAAGAAGGTGAGATATTTCCGCAAACTTAACTGGGTGTTCATTTCAGTTTCCAATATTCTATATGTTTAGTAAGAGCGAAGTTACATAAATTTTGTTTTGCTGGAAGTTATTCGAATGATGTTTTCGTTTTAGTAAAAAATAAGTAAAAGCGTAGCTTTTATTATAAATTTTATCATTTACAAGACGAAAAAAAATACTTTAGATAGTTTACTTACAGAAAAATGTGTAATGTCCATATTATAATTACATGTTAACTGATATGCCGTACGTAGGTTAATTGCGAAATCCTGCTCTTTCCAACTGAAGCATTTATTCCTAAGCAGTTATTTCCAATTTACATTTGCTATTCAATTCATTCATTCAATTATATTCAATTACATTCATTCAGTTACATTTTCTAATTCAATTTTCTTCAGTTTACATTATGACATCTACATTTTATCTGTACAAAAGTAGTCTTACATAAGGCACATTTTATATCTTTGTTTTAAATAGAATACCGATGATAAAATACTATACCACAATCACAATTTTGAGTGAAAATATATTTTAAATTACACATATTTAACTAACGGCGTTTACAAACTATTGCATAAATATTTGCATTGGATTATTTATAGGTTTGTCTTAACATTAATGCTACTTCTTTTTATACTTAATGATTATATTCAGTAGAGTGAAAACACTTTATTAAAAAATTGCGTAGTATTTTGTTATTGTTTTTAAAAATTGTTTTCTTTTCAGTCAGTCATATTTCCCTTTGTAAATGAACGCGTGTGTGTTCGAAAGGTCTCAGGGTTGTATTAAATAATATTTTTATATGTTTGTGTCACATTTTAAGTAGTTATAAGTATGTTGTAAAGTTGACTATATTCTAACATACAAATATAAGAATTTATTTAAATATATTTTTCCGTATTTACCATCTAATGAATATGTAATATGTATTCTGCACTAGTAATATGTATTCTCTAATACGGAAATTTATTACCATAAACAAATAAAGAGATATTATTAATTATCTTCAATTACCATACATTTGACTTAATTTAAAGCTGCTTTAGTTATTGCTACGTGCAAATAAATTACAGAAATACACTTGAATGTTTTCAGAAATGTTCATTAATTTCCGGCGTTATAATATTCATATTCAGAATGATCTTAAACATAAACAGTGCTTTCAGGATACATTAAGAAAACTGAATTTAATTTAGTTATCGTTATGAAATTTAGAATGTTGAATTTAATTTATTTTTTTATAAATGGAGAAAGACCTAATGTATAGCATTTGTTTATTTTATAAATACGCTAATTTTTAATTCTTCATTTGACTAATAGCGTTAGAGTTTTAAAATTACACTTTAATAAACATTCCTGTTTTAAAATAAAAGAAGAAAAATCTTAAAATATAATACGTAAACAAAAATAAAATAGATATACTAATGATATATTTTATTCAAAATATACATTTATATCTATAATCCAATATATATTGATAAATATATACTATATATTGCATCTTATAAAACGAATATTTAAAACTAGAAAATTGGTTTCAATTTATGCAAGTGTGCGGTATACGCTAGTTATAAGAAGATAAATGGTGAAATATTTCAGGTGTGCGCCAGGTAACCTGTAATAAACGATTTATTATGACAACTTTTAGTATGTACAGCACATTTGTAAAGAATCAATTAATGAGAGGACAACAAAATATAAATTAGAATTTATAGATTGTTCCTCCTTTATTTGTTTTTTCATATTAACTATATATATTTAATACTTTGTTCATTTTTGCTCTTTTTTTTATAGTATTTCCAAAAATTCTGTTAATTTGGCAATACGAACGTGCTTAACCAAACATGTATATAGGGTAACTTTAGGATAGATGGTCATAGAGAAGAGATGGCCAGTCTAAATATTTCCAAAACTTGATCATAGGTTGCAACATAAACTTTGTTCATATGAAATAGTTCAACGAGTTTATTTATTGCGACGCGTAGTTGTGTTTTTCGATTATAAAAATTAAGAGTAATTTTAATGTTTATTTAATTTAGTGGTTGAATATATTTTTTTTTGACTTAGGTATCTGAATGTTTTGCAGTACGTACGTTATATATATATATATTTTACTATATGGACTTTTAAGGCACGTATATAATATAATCTTTACTTCTAAGCCTAAATTAAAGACGTACAATGGCTATTGATGCTTTAAATTGATCGATCATAAGCCCTTCAATTTCAGGAGAGATGGCCACAGGAAATCGAGGAGAGATAGCCATTTTAATCAATATTTCAAAATTATACGTAGTGATGATTTTAACTAAATATAATTAAATTTAAAATAACGTTTATGTTTCTAAATATATTAATTGGTATAATTGTTTAAATTTTAACTAATATATATATTTTAATAATAATAATAATTATATAATAAGACCTAACGATTTATTTGTTTCAGAAAATACTGAAAAACGTGGAAAACTTTCAAAACAGAAACTGATAAAATTGATAAATAAACTAAATTAACGTAATAAACTTAAAATTAACGCGAAAGAAAAAAAAAACACGACACTTCCAGTAGCGAAAAAAATAAATACATTTAAAATTATCAGATTCTACAGATTCCGAGTCAATAGATTTGGACTAGGATCACTGTGTTGGTTGTACAAAGCAATATAATATCACATTTAACCCTCCGTCTACCAGACGGGTCCATTGGACCCGACAGGTACATACAAAATATTCATTCAAACCAGAAATTTCTTTAAAATAAACTAAGTATATAAACCAGACAAAAATAAGGTAAATAAATAAGTTAAATAGTTTTAAATAAAAATTCTGGTGTAGAACGTTTTATTAAAACTTGAATAAAATTCCCGGTAGATCTAGGGTTAAAAAGGATGTCTGGATACATTGCATAAGGTGCCTGAAGTGGTTTCATGAAACGTGTTCAAATTATCAAGACTTTTGCCAAGCATGTGGTAAAATTTTACGAAAAGTGAAGTATTGAAATTATGCTTCAGATTTTATTTATTCGGGTTTTATTTCCTGATTTTCCATCATATAACTGCATGTTTACAAATTGTTATATATTTTTTATGATTAACAATATGAAATTTGTTATTTTTTCGCTGTTTAACTTCACTTTTTCTTTCTTGTATTGGATGACCATCTCTCCTTGTCTTTAAGGAGATTTGGCCATCTGCCATTTTAATTTCAACTTTATTTAACAATATTTGTTTTCAATATTTAATTATTTTTTGCATAAAATACTATGACTATATGTATAAAAATTTCAAATATGTATAAATATTTCTTGTATACGCATTTCTAAGAATATTTATTTCAATTTTTAAAAACTATGGCCATCTATCCAAGAGTTACCCTATAATAAATGAATTCTTTTCATTTTTAAATCAATCATAATATCGTCGTTTTATTTGAATCAATAGAATGAAAATTTAGTTAAATCCCATTGATTCATGTACTCAACCTATAATTAAATTAATCAAAAGGAAACAGCATGGAATAAAATCGCGTACTTTTCTGTGTGATTTTTTCAATTTTCCTTAAATCTATATTTATCCTGACTCTGCTTGTTTAATATGTTACCTATTTAATTAAATTGATATCCACGGTATGGTTTTACAACAAGCATGAAAATTTAGTAAATATTAAGATTATTTTTTCTTATATAATATTTCTGATATATGATTTTTTTTTACTTTAAAATTTTTCAATGTGCTTTCTTTACAGTGTTTGAAAACTAGATATTGGAATATTTAACAGTTAAGTTTACAAAATTATCATCAAATAAAAAAATATCTTTTAAGCTCAAATTGATTTAGCTGCAAATAATTTATATTTACACACAAGTCTATGTTTTTTGTGAGTCAAATTACATACAAAATATTGTATAGAGACATTATTCAATGAAACCATTGTACAGAACACTAAACATAATACATATTATAATGCAAAGAAGTATACTTTTTCTTAAAAAATAAAACATATCTTAAGATGTAAAGGAATTTTCTAATTATAATTACTAAGAATAGAAATTGTTCACATTATAAAGTTAATAAAAGAGTAACTGTGAAAATATTTTTTGAAAAAAGGAAGATATTCCATGATATTTCAAAGATGTTTTGAAAGATATTTTAAAAGCGATAAATCACTTTTAGTGTAATAGGCTGCTTCTCTTGTATGTATAAATCAATTTATTCTTTCTAATATCATCGTGTTTTTAGAAGCGACATAAAAAGTATAAAAAGATTCACTACACCTAAATTCTTACAAATTTTGAATATTTATTTAACATTTTACTTTTTTTTCAAAAACATGGCATTATTTTCTAAAAACAATATTACTAAACAAAAATAAAATGTTTAGAGCATATTTTTCAAAAGCAGCCTTTACTATGCATGAAAAATCAAGTCACAATATTTCCTTATTTTCGCCTTTCATATTTGAAAAACACCTGAGACCCACAACGCATGTTTTAACTTTTAAAACTTTTAAATAAAAAACGTGAAATGCAAGCATATTGTGTATGCATTGAAACTGCAAATTTTAATAATTTATTTATTAACTGCATTATATTTTGGAAATTATTAGTACTTATAATTCTTTTATATATCCAGATGCATTACAAGTAGTGTTGACTGAAAACCCGCAAACACACGTTAAAGAAAAACATTAATATATTTATTAAGGAAATTTACTTTTATTTTACATATTTTTAATTAAATTTTACGTTCAAATGCTTATCGTATCTCATAATTACTTTGACTGAATTTTTTATATTTAATTTTTCTTTTAAAAGTATCTGACTACGTTTTGAGAAACTTGAAAAAAAAATAATTCAATTTTCAATTTATTTATTAGAAGATTATGACTCCACAAAGAAAAGCAACAAATAGTCTATAAAGTGATTACCTTTTTATAAATTGAGGAATTTATGATAAAATTGAGTAAATGTAGCCAAATACGCAAAACGCTCTGCAGGAAAATCTATTGCATATGTATGAATTTTCTGTCTAAACGTAATTTTTATGACAATGATGAAGGCGGTAATATAAAATCTAACAGATACTATAAATGTTTAATGTGATATGATATATTGCCTCTGTTTACTTGTCATTGTTTTGAAAATTCGTAGTTGTCATTCCATGAAAAAGGTATAAAGCAAAAGGTATTTATTATGAAATTAAATAATTAGTTCACTGCCTTCACAAATGTGTCAACAACTTGTAGTTGGAATTTTATAGTGACATTTCAATAGCTTTTTGAGAAATCATATTTTCACTGAAAAGCGCATTTCCCATAAAATGCATATAAAGTTTAGATTGAAGTGTTATTTAAAGTATCTACAGTTATGTGCAGCTTAAATTTATAAATTAAATTTATAAATTAAATTTATAAATTATGGCCTTTTCTTTTGTTCTGAGCCTGGTTTTATTTCCAGAAATTTATTTTTGGAATTCTTTGTACAACGAGAAACAAAAATGTTTCGCACTATCATTATGCATTTCCTGTTTCTGTCAAAGCTGTCAAGTAGTATTTAAATCGCTATAGAACTGGCTTCATTTATAGCACAATAATAATAATGATAAACACATATTGAGAAAAGTAAGAAATTGGTCTTTAATAAAATGTAATTAAAAGAAAATGTTAATTTAGATCAGAATTCGCATTTTAAACGTAGTCCGATACCTTAGATATTGCACATGTACTGTCTTGATTTTTTATAGTTTTAGGAATTTATTATATCTGTACCCTGTAATCTGTAACCAACAGTTTTTCTGTGCAACATAAATGCATACCATTTGTATTACATATACGTACAGTAATATTCATAGCTTTAAAATGTGAATTAAAAAAAATAAATTCAAAGAACGACACTAAAACTGCATATTTACAAAATACGTAACCAATTAAAAAATAAAAATTTCAATTTTAAGGTATATAAAAGTTGAGTAAACCAATTATCATATCAAAAATAAAGTAAAGAAATATATATTTTTATGCACACTTTGCATGCGTAATTTTGTTTTATGATTGCTTATTATGTTCACAGCTGCATGTTAATCACTATAAAGATAATATATATTTTTTAATAGTGCGAATGTTATATCGTCATCATGCTAATAATCACAAACAATAACAACAATAACAAAAATAATAATAACAACAACAATAATAAATTTCGTTTAACAAGAAATTAAATAGTAAATTACCTAGTTCATAGCAAAAAAAAGTCCTTCCAGCCAGTACCGGGAGGAAGAGGTAGCTTTCAAATTCCTTATTTTAAAAAAGCCAACTTATATTATTCAAACACACGAAGCTCAATTTAGTGGAAACCGAATATAGGAGATTCAATACTAATCTTTATCAATACTAAATCATTATGGATGAGAATTTCGCAAAATTAGTCAGCTTTATCCAAGCTTCTTTTATTTAAAGTAACTTATATTTGGCTGAGATGTTGATGTATACTATCCACATGCCTTCTTACATGGAAATAGGCGAATACGTGTGTTATCGCGTGACAAATACAAGATCGTTTCAAAATGTTAGCCATACTAGAAATTCAAAGTGCTATAATTCAACCCTTTTTTAAGATATAAACAAAAGAACAAATTTTCAGAAACAAAATCTGCTCCGGAATCTTTGTATCAACACATAAAAAATTCTTTTTCATTTTCCAATTTTTTGAAACCTCATTTTAAGTTTTAAATTTAATTTTTTTTAAATGACAACACTTTTGAAACAAGATGGCGAATGAAGCTGGCCAACGAACTCGGTTGAGACATTGGTATGTACTATGTACAGACCAAGTAACGTCCAAATCGGTTCATAAATACGCTTGTTGTCGCCTGACAAAAACCAGGTCGTTTTAAAATGTCAGCCACGCTAGAAATTCAAAATGCTATAACTCAGCCATTTTTTAAGATATAGACGAAACAAAAACTGCTCCCGAATCTTTGTATCAAGATCAAATACATAAGAAAAAAATATTTTTTCAATTTTCAATTTTTTGGTACCACATTTCCAATTTAAAAATTTCTTAAAAATTTAAATGGCTGCCATTTTTAAACAAGATGGTGGATGAAGCTGGCCAGCGAACTCGGCCGAGACATTGGTATGTACTATGTACAAACGAAGTTACATTCAAATCGGTTCATAAATACGCCTTTTATTGCGTGACAAATTTCAGGACGTTTCAAAATGTCAGCCACGTCAGAAATTCAAAATGCTATAACTCAGCCATTTTTTAAGTTATTGACGAAACAAAAACTGCTCCCAAATCTTTGTATAAAGGTCAAACACATACAAAAATAAATCTTTTTCATTTTCTAATTTTTCGGTATCTTATTTTAAATTTTAAATTTTAAATTTTTTTTTAAATGACCGCCATTTTGAAACAAGATGGCAGATGAAGCTGGCCAACGAACTCGGTCGAGATATTTGTATGTACTATGTACAGATAAAGATACATCCAAATCGGTTCATAAATACGCCTGTTATCACGTGACAAATATCAAGACGTTTCAAAATGTCAGACACGCTAAAAATTCAAAATGCTATAACTCAGCCATTTTTTAAGATATAGACGAAACAAAAACTGCTCCCGAATCTTTGTATCAAGATCAAATACATAAGAAAAAAATATTTTTTTTCAATTTTCAATTTTTTGGTACCACATTTCAAATTTAAGTTTTTCTTAAAAATTTAAATGGCTGCCATTTTTAAACAAGATGGCGGATGAAGCTGGCCAACGAACTCGGTCGAGACATTGGTATGTACTATGTACAAACCAAGTTACATCCAAATCGGTTCATAAATACTCCTTTTATTGCGTGACAAATTTCAGGACGTTTCAAAAAGTCAGCCACGCCAGAAATTCAAAATGCTATAACTCAGCCATTTTTTAAGATATAGACGAAAGAAAAACTGCTCCGGAATCTTTGTATAAAGGTCAAATACATAAGAATAAAATATTTTCCATTTTCAATTCTTTGGTACCACATTTCAAATTTACAATTTTTAAAAAAATTTTAAATGGCCGCCATTTTTAAACAAAATGGCAGATGAAGCTGGCCAACGAACTCGGTCGAAACATTGGTATGTACTATGTACATACCGAATTACATCCAAATCGGTTCATAAATTCGACAGTTACAGTATGACAAAGGTCAGATATTTATATATATATATATATATGGATAGCTTGATCTAATGAGTTAGTGAGATATTTTGGTGGATGTTGTAGTTCTGTTTAGTTTTTCATAGTTTTTCATTTTTTCAATTTTGGTCTTGGCGAGTGAAGGGGGACGTAGCATGCGTAAAGTCTGACTTAACCCTGCAGAGTATGTCGTTAGCCATACCGCCCGCCTTCTGTTCTATTCTGTTATGTTTTGTAATTATATATATTTTCTTTAGTTTGGTTATTCAGTTTGATTTTAAGCGTTAAAGTTTATGTTGGTTATTTTAATCTTTTCGATGTGAGTTTCATTTTAGATATGGTGAGTGTTGGTTTTTGATATTTTGTTTGTGGTTTTAAATATATGGATATATATATATATATATATATATATATATATCAACTTTTAAACGGAGGGAGTTTTTGGGGTCTGGGGGTCATGATCGCTGAAAATATACCAAAATTTTTTGAAATCGCTTTCCTCCGAACGGCTTCAATAGGTAGCTTTTTGTAATGAAAGCTACCTAATATTTTAAACGCCTTATGACAATTTACCTGAGAAATAAAATGAAACGTGTCTGTTTCAAATATTTATGTGGAGTGTATTCGGTATTTTTACAACTCTATTATATCTTTCGAAAAAAACGTTTTTTAAATCAAAATTTAAGCAAAGAGGTAATTATATTACCTTAAAAACAGGACTATTAGTTAATCCCGCGTCTAAATCTCACCAGCTAACTCGCAGCTAAGAAATTGGCGAACGAGAAATCTCGTGTACATGCCTACCCTCTTTCTAGTCATAAACACTGACCAAAAATAAAATGACAAAAAAAAAGAATGTATAATTCGATTAAAAAAAAGAGGTGTTTTTAAGAAATTGGAAGGGAATTAAAATAATATATTGAAAAGATTTTTAAAAGAATTTTTTTAGATTTTTCGAAGTAATATATATATATATATATTTCAATATATATTTTACGTAATATACCTTTTAAGTGTTAGACTATATGCTTTTTTTTTACTTTTTGTAAGTAACTAAATATATTTTTTATAATTTTCTATATTGTAAATTCTTACAGACAATATAGAACATTTATTTTAAGAAAAATAATGTATCTTTTTAATAAATAAAAATAGCTGTATATAACGAAGAATCTGTACTGATGTTGCTCGCCACATTAATAATAATGCCTGATAGCATGGTATATGTGTCGTAAGATAACTGAGAAATCCGGCTCTTTGCAAAGAACCTAGGCTGTCTGCAAAGTGGCCGGCTATTTGGAGAACCATCTTCAATTTCCAGTCAGCCTGATATTTTTCAGGCTTATTGCAAACAGCGTAAGCAACTTTAGGCTACTTGGGAAATGATCATTTGTTTCTCAATCAGCCTGATATTTTTCAGGCTTTTTGCAAAAAATCTGGGGAAAGTTAGGCTAATTTGAAATTACTCATTTATTTCTCTATTAACTTAAATTTTTTTTCAGGCTCATTGCAATGAGCATATGCGGTTTTAGGTTAATTATAAATTGACCCAAAATAACCACCGATCACCACGTATTTGTACAAACAGCCACGTTTCATCCATGTTTATTCCGATAAGGCAAAGGTACTGATTGTTTATGACTTTTAGTATAAAAAATTTGAGGGGAATTTAAAAAGATTATAAAAATGTATAAGGAAACTATAATTTACAGATTTCATTAATGCGCCTATCTGAGTGTCAAAGATTAGGGAACACCGTAAGTTCGGGCATGTAAGCCTCGGTTCAAATAACTTTGTTTCCTACCAGAAATTTATAACTATTAAATAGCTTATTTCCAATTAGTCCATATTTGACGTTATTTAATAAGTAAATTTTCTGGTTTAGAACAGATTTATTTGAACAGCGGCTTATACGCAAGTGATTATAATACTTAATTTTTATTACTTTCTTCTATCTTTACAAGAAGAAAGTATTGGATTAGTATTGGAAAGTATTGGAAAGTATTTTCGAATTCCGGTTTTCGACGGATTTACACGTTTTAGGGGTCAGAGATTCCAAAAACATGTTTTTACAAAATGTCTGTCTGTGACTCCGTGAGTCTGTCTGTCTGTCTGTCTGTCTGTGTGTATGTGACACAAATTTTGTGGGCGCTCTATCTCAAGAACTAATGCACGGAATTTAATAAAAATTAATATTCAGTTAGTCCCTAATACAAATTGATGCTGATTAGTTTTTGATGTAAATCGCTCAATAGGTGGCGCTGCTATGCTGCATTTTTCACGATTTTCGCAATAGCTCTATCTCAAGAACTAATGCACGGATTTCGATTAAGCTTCAGATTTAGTTAGTCCTTGATATGAATTGATGATGATTACGTGTTGGTGTAAATCGCCCAACAGGTGGCGCTGTTATGATGAATTTTGCAGGATTTACACGATTTCCCCAATAGCTCTATCTTAAGAACTAACGCACGGATTTTCATCAAACTTCAGATTCAGTTAGTCCTTGATATGACTTGCTACTGATTATGTGTTGGTGTAAATCGTCCAACAGGTGGCGCTTCTCTGCTGCCTTTTTCACGATTGCCTCAATAGCTCTATCAATAGAACTAATGGACGAATTTTCATCTAACTTCAGATTTAGTTGTATGTTGACACAAGTTGTTGTTAATTAGGTTTTGGTGTTAATCACCCAATAGGTGGCGCTGCTATGCAGGAATTTTCACGATTTTCGTTATTGCTCTATCTCAAAAACTAATGTACGGATTTTCTCCAAACTTCAGATTCAGTCAGACGTTGACATAAATTGTTGCTGATTAGGATTTGGTATAAATCACCCAATAGGTGGCGCTGCTAGGAAGCATTTTTCTGAATTTAGACGATTTCAGCGATAGTCATATCTCAAGAACTAACGCACGGAATTTCATATCGTTAGAATCCTCATGAGATGCATAGATTGCCATTTAATCTTGGCAGTGTGATAGCGGATTTTGAAGTATTAACATGTATGAGATAGAAGAAAGTTTTGGGATTGGTACATCCGACTAGTTTTAAGGATACGTTTTTGTTCAAAAACCGCATGCAGACAATCAACAACATTTGCAGATGGTGTCATTTTTAATGCTTTCTCAGATATACATAGATCAGATGGGATTTATAATGATAATATTTATAAATCTCAGGTAAGAAAATTTGATATATCAAAGGAATCTGCAGATGATGCAGTTATTTAGTGTTTTAACAACATTAAGTAGAGAAAACGGTTGATTTTGAAAATAATTATAAAAAATACATAAGAAGATTTCGGCAATAACGAAATCTGAAGATAAATCAGATTTTTTATGTTTCCGCAGCATCACGTAGAGAAGATGAATCGTCAAATGAAACTTATTATAAAAAATTTATATGAAAATGTCTTTATTAATGCAATCTGCAGATGAGGCAGATTTTTGTGTTTGTCCAGAGTTACGTAGAAAACACGAATTCCTGATCGGAAATAATTATAAAATATATATATGAAAACTGCTGTATCTATAAAACCTGCAAATGAGACAGATTTGTAATTCTTCGCAACATTACATAGAGATTGTGAGTTGCTAATAAAATTAATTATAAGATAATAATTTATACTGTAGGGATATTTCGTGCAGAGAGACACAGACGTAACGCAGGCTTTACTTTTCATTTATTCAATTATTTATTAAATAATAATTTTAATTGTGATTTTAGATGGTATGGTAAATAAGTTATTATCATATTTTTTTAATTTAAATGTGTGGAAATAAAACTCACAGAAATATATCATTTAATTTCATTACTCAAAATTTGCTCTTTTTCTAACTAGGATTTTCTAACAAGAATTTGCTTTAAATTTACATTTTTTTTTTTTTTTTTTTTTTTTTTTTTTGGTTGCGTTTCGATTACACTACTATTGACGAAATTCGAAGATTTGAATAAATAAGGATTTTTAATTCTTACTATGAAAATATTATTTCAAGATTACAGCTCCACAAAATTTAAAATTGTTAAAATTCGATACAACGAATTTCGAGAAAACATTGACAAGAACATATTTATTGCTGAGACTATCGAAAATCAATAATTTTATTAACTTTAACGAAAATGTAAAGAATGTATCATTTTAACTTTGTAATATTAATAACCATTTAATCATGTTACATCATGCCCTGTATCATGTAAAAGAAGCGAATGCAAAATAGATTTTCAGAAATTAAGATGCATTTCTAAAGCTTTGGAGGTGGTAACTCTTTATTATCTGACAAAAGGAAGATATTTTTAATTAAAATGTTCAATTTAAAACAGCATATGTTTCGTTTTATATTTTAATATGTTAAAGATATTATATATTAAAATTGCTGTTGGTGATCAGTTTGAAATTTTGAGTCAAATATCTTTTTTAAAATTGCATTTAAGCTGTTAAGGTGGGATGCCGTTGTAAAATCTTCAAACACTCATATTTTGTAATTTATAGCCTAAACATTTTACTTTGTTCCCAACGTCGCTTTGATCAGTGTTATACACAAAACAAAAAAGAAAAAATAATTCGTTAAGCATAGATTATGAAACGCTTTCCAACACATTCAGAATAATGAAACAAAACGGCGCAGTTTAAAAAATTAAAATATTACGTCTAATTCGACGATATGGAAGCGAATAACACGTTTTAAAAATCCAATTTCACATGTCCTTATCTACAATCGGAAAATTACCCGAATTTTTGCAGCAGCCCTCTGTATGATATATAAATTTGCATTTACTAACTGCATGCGTGCCAAATATTGTTGAAAATTCTCCTTCAGCAATTTCCTCTAATAAGGAGAATGGTACGTGAATGCCTGTATATGAGGTATAAAATTTATATATAGTGAGTAAGATGCAAAAAATTAATTTAATTTAAAAGCACATTTTGAATTTTAAACCATACACTCCAGCAATTATTACTCAAAGACAGTATTGTATCGGGATTCTTTAGTGTCAATTTAAATGAATAGAAAATGCTCTGAATGCACTTTTCTACTGTGATCGTAGTGAAATTCAGTAATTTATATCAGTTTCAGTACATTTGAAATAGAGTAATGATATTAAAATATTCAGAAAGCGATTTTTCCCCATATACCATAATGTAATGCAATACTTTTGAGTGCCTCTGTAAATGAAATATCAATCCGACATATCTCATATACAATACCAAACATTCTTTGGTGATCCTAAATAACCTTTATCTATTGCATAAAGATCCGAGTGTATTTACAGGAGTTAGAGCGTGGGCAGACGGTCAGACAAATCGTATGCATAAACACATTTCAACTTTGTTGGAAAGTGTTAAAAACTGATCTTCGGGAGTTTCTTACTTGCGTCGCTACCCGAAAATTCTATACATCTTCTAAAACGGGTTTTAAATCAACAAGTTCCAATTTGTGTTTTCAGAATTTTTTTTTCACTTATGGGCATTGCGGTATAGTTAGAGATTAAGCTATGGCCTTCAAATGTGTTGGAGAAATACTGGGTCTAAAAGAATGTCACAGTTTCAATAGTATATTATAACAGTTTAATTTAGACTACTCAAATCATACTTCGACTTAAAGGCAAATTAACCTACATTTTCATACAAACGTTTAATCCCTCGTAGAATGCATGGTCACAGTGATGTTACTGTAAGACACTGTGGTCACGTTATATCTTTGACCAAAGTGCAACCACTCAGTGAGGACACGTTTTGACTGAGATGTGAATATCTTAGAAAACTTAAAAAAAATCTTCAAAACATTTTATTTACTGTAAAACTATATTTTTCTAGCATTTAAAAAAAATGTGACGCTACTGTTATGTAACTACATGCAACGTACATCACGTCACATCTGTGACGAAAAAAAAAAAACACCATATTGTAAGTCGCAGTGTGACAAAAATATCAACTTCAAAATCTTTGAAAATGAAGAGAAATATTTTAAACAGTATTTTAAACAGGCCCGAGTTACAGCGGCATAAGAAATCAAAATATATTAGCGGTTAGCAAATATGTAGTAAATTTGGACACAGAAATAGGGGGGGGGGGGGGGCATAAAAAGGAAAATGCACAGTTCAATTTTCAACAAACTAGATTTTCGAGCTATATTTTATCAATTTGATATCTAAGACAATAAAAGTATACTTTTTCATGATTTCAATTTTATCTAACACTGCAATTTAATATAATAATCATTCGCTGATTGTTATTATTGTAAAAGTGTTTCTCTTAAAAATGGTACATGCTGGAGCAATTTAGATAACATATTTAGAATTAGGAATACTAAATGTGTACACTTAACATATTTAGTTTGCAGGGAGGAAATTTTTTACCTTTTTGTCGACCAGTGGTATTCGAAACATTCTGTGGTCTCAAACTAAAAATTTTCTATTACAGCTAAATCTTCAGCTTTTAATGAGCACACAGAAAGAGTCTTCAGAGTTTAGTCATATATGCATGTCTTGCTTTATAATTTGCATTCAAGTTATATTTTTTCCTGTTAGTGTTTAGCTACACTGGCGGAAAAAAAAATCCCAACACCAAGAAAGACTTGTGTTAGATAAACGAAATTTGGTAGGCGTGTTTATACATCTGAAAGATGACATCGATTGAAATTTCGCGCTTCGTGCATAAGTGTGGTGCTAGTAGCGCCACTCAGAACTTGCAGATAAGGTTTACTTTAAATGCGTGCTGTAAAGTTCGTGGGTGTTATTTAGCTTCGACATGTGACGTATTGACTTGATGTTAGCCAAGAATGCCTTTAACAAGACGAAGAAGCCACTGTCAACAGCTCACCGAGTTGGAACGAGGTCGCATAATCGGGCTACGAGAAGGTGGATTTTCTTTCCGCGATATTGCAGAAAGACTTAAATGGAATTATTCCACTGTGCATGATTGTTGGAAGCAGTGGTCAAGGGATGGTACTACCTCAAGAAGACCAGGTTCCAGGCGGCCACGTGGCACTCCTGAGAGGGAAGATCGCCGTATTCGGCGTACGACTGTGGCGCATCGTTCTGCGTCTGCGGCAGAAATTCGAGTTGCAGTTGATACCACAGTGACACAACGAACTGTTAGAAATCGATTACTTCAAGGACAGCTCCGAGCCAGGCGCCCTGTAGCGTGCATTCTACTGACTCCAAGCCATTGCCGTTTGCGACGCCATTCGTGTCAAGCCAGAGCTCATTGGTGGGTGGATTGGAGATGTGTTGTGTTTCTTTTTCATCAGAAAACACAACAGATCTCCACTAATAGTATAATAGTATAATCTCCTTCTAATAGTATAATGTCTTAAATGAGAATAAAATGCATAATGAGTATATTTGATATACCTAATGAATTTTAAATTGGTAATTTTCCCTCTATCCTTTTTAATCTTGTTTCATTTTGAACTTAATTGGTGTTCAATGATTTATTTCTCAAATTTCTGTTTGTGGTAGTCCCAAATTCATATTCTTTAGCTAATTTATGGCTAATATGAAGATGAAACCACGCATTTTATTTGTGGAACTTAAGGCATTTGGGACCGGATTATTCTGTCTAAGTTCTACAAATGTCGATCATTCCATTTATGTTATTCAATTTCTGCTATTTTTTACTATGTTTTTGAATCTATGTTAAGTGTGTTGGGGATTACTGTATTTGTTAATGATATTTTATTCATAATTTGACAGTTTTTGTTGGTGGTCGGTAATGTTTATTTAATGGTTGTACATATATTACAATTCATTAATACTCTTACAATAAAAAAAATCCAAAGTTTTTACTGTTAAAACATTAACTGTATTTATAAACATTATTTTTCAAAATATTATGTTTCTGACATTTTACAAATGGATAAAATAGGAGATATAAATCAGCAATGCTAGAAGAAGAAATAGAAATGGAGTTTAATATTTGTTTTCTTATATACATTTACTATATGTAACAATCTCCTGGTAAACAGAAGACAAATCCTTACGTCGATAGCAGAAAAAAGCTTATAAAAAATATATATAATGCCGCTCAACTAAGAATATTATGTATATAACAAGAAAAAGATAACGAAACATTCTAGGGTTCCATAAAGAAAATGTAGCATAAAGATGTCACCAATACCTGGAATAGAAAAAGCAGTACCATTCATTTTTATTTAATAAGTGGTAAAATTTATTCTCTAACCGCTTATCAAAATGAAATGTCTCATGAAATGTATGCTGCTGCATTTTGCCTTATAGCAGTATAATTAAATATGTGACATTTCTTAAAAAATAATAATTTCATCTTAATAATGCGTATGTTACACGTATTTTAATCATTATTACAAATATAAACATCTAAAGGTCGGTAAAACACAGACGTAAAGATTAAAGAATCAGTTTCCATTATGAAAATATATACTATTTCTTTTCATGCAAACTATTAACTTCTTTGAAATCTATATCTTCTCACATTTTCCAAATATATTATTCCGTTATATGACGATTTTCTTCACATAAAGAGCAAATATGTATTTAAATATTTCTTCGTTTAATTTAATTTTAAACTGTTTAGTTATTAATTATTATATGAAAGTTTATGTAAATTTATTACCGAATTGTTGCAGAAAGATGCGGTATTTATGTTATTGGAGATACAATTATTTTTCTATATTTATGTAACTATCCTTATAATATTATAAATGTCAATGTGTGTCCGAAAGTTTGAATGAAGTCAACATCAATCGAATGAATTAATGATTTTGCATATTTGCATATAGATGGATTATGAAACGGTAAAGAACATAGGCTATGTTTTATTTATTTTATCCAAATATTTACCTTAATAATTCAAAATTTTATACTTTTTGATACAGAATCAATTGACATTTTTCCGATAAAATTTGACCATTTTTCTTTCCCGCTGCCAAGAAAATCAAAATCTGGAATAATATTTTCTCCTCGACAATTAATTTTAATTGAACAATTTCTACGTGAAAACTGAGAGTAAAAAGAAAATAAATATGGCATCCTATTTGAAACGAAAAAAAAATGAAGTATATTTTATTATATATAAAACATGAATATCGGTTACGTTAATAAAGGGTTTTCTGTCAAAAACGGCGATATAATTATAAGGAAAAGAATAAATAAGAATTATATTATTAATAAATATTTCACTTGGAAAAATATGACGTCATACTGGAAATAAAAATGTAATTTCAAGTATTCGTTAAAAACACTAGGAGCATGAATATCAGTAACTAATGAAAATAGATAAAAAATTACGTCATATTTAAAACGAATGATTTTTTTTTTTTTACTAATATTAATATGTTTGAATATAACTTACATACAAATGAGAGTTTGCATTCAAAATTCACGTTATGATTACATAATGTGAAGACATTTTTTCTGGAAAAAAGGGGAAATAAAACTGATTAATATATTTTTTGATGCCATTTTCATTTTAAAATTAAAAGGAATATAACTTCGATTTGTAAAGATGGACAAAAACATGATTAAAGTAATTTTTTTTTAAACTAAAAACATATTTTCACACATTGAATCTTTATGAATGAATTTATTCCACTAAGCGAAAATCGTCTATCAACATACTGACATTTACAAACAAGGATGTAAATTAAGCTTACGTACATTTAAGTAGAAAGTTAGGACCCCTACGAATTGAATTATTAACATGCATATACTATTTTAATTAATAATTTTTAACAGATGACAGTTAAAAAATATTACAAAGGCTTTTTTAGTAAAAGGTTTTATCGGGACAAATGATGTAATATTTTTTTATGTAAAGCATTCATTTTAATTAGAAAACATTAATATATAAGCGTAATATATATTAATATATATTAATATATATTAATATATTCCGTCAAAGTGGTGTAATATTCATTTCACAAGCTTCGAAATTAAATATGAAATCTTAAAATAACAATATACATTTCATTAATAATGTTTTGAATCAACCGTCGCATTATTTCAAAATGTAACTTTAGGTTTCATTTTAAATACATTTTCTTACTTGAAATTTAGCATTTAGTAAAAATAACTTTCATTTTTTTTTCTAAATGTATATGTACAGTAATATTGGACTTCATTAAGCGATTTTATGTTTTAATTAAGTTAAAATGCAAAGTTTTAGATGATTCATGAAGTGAAAGAATATATATATATTATTTCAAAATTAATGATAAATTACTGCATGAATGGCGCTACAGCAGCACATATCTAATGCAATAAAACATATTACATCATTTCAAAATGCTAAAACACCATAACTTCAAAAGGAAGGTGTATATCTGCAGAAATTTTTTAACTATAAAACATTTATAAAAACAAGAAAGACAGGTTAAAAAAAAAAAAAAAAAGTCTGTTCTTCATCAGTGGGAGGACAGACAGAAAACTAACTCCACCCCCCACTTTTAAAATTTGCAGGTTTCTGAACACATGTTCACCCCGCATTCAATACTGAAAACTGTTTGTTAGTTTTTAATTTCAGTTGTTTTAGTTTTTTATGGAATTAGATTAATAAAATGACAATGTTTTCAGTATTGAATGCGGTATGAAATATAATATTCAGTATGAAATATATATATATATATATATTTATTTAATATACATATAAATATATTTAATATAAATAAAGTTATACTATATGTATTAAAATTGGGTAATTATTTTTATTATTATTCCTCTATTCTTTTTAATATCGATCTATTTCCACTTTGTGTTATAAAATTTATTGTCGGTTTAATGTGTTTGAATGTCCCACATTCATACTTTTAGGATTTTTATGGTTGTATGAAAATAATCCACACACTATATTTGAGATTTTTAGGTTATAGGGATTTAAGTATCTGATAATCTTCTGTATACTTACATATGTTTTTTATTTACTGTTCATTTTATAATTATCTTATATATAATAGTTATTATTAAAGATTTTTATATTATTTTTAATATATATTTTTATTAATTATTATTGAATTTATTTTATTTTATAGCATATAGCTATATGCTATTATATATTATCAATGTCATAGAATTATTCAAATTCTTAGTGTAGTTTTAATGAGTAAGATAATAGAATTTTGAATGTTTTTTTAAAATTTTATTGACAATAGTTTTTTAAAAAATATATAGTGTGGTTTATATTAGGTTTATAATTATCTATATATAAGGATTTGTTTGGTTTTGCTGTTAATAATTTTTTTTACATTCAAAGACTTTCAATTGTTTATCTTCTGACATTTGAATAATAAAAATACTACTAGATGGCAGCACCAAAATTTGTCTATTGACGTTAAGCTATAAATTTTGTCTTTTGCAGCTCCTATTCAGTTATAATTTCCTACACCAGGTGTGTTTTTTTGTTTGTTTGTTTTAGCTAAATTTTGACGATATTGTTAAATAGTAATTAATTAATTTAATAGTGCATTTTAGTTATTTTAAATAATGTAATTACATTCTATTTATTTTATTTTATATTATATTAATTGTTTTTATCATGGTATTTCAAAATGTATTAACTGCATCCTTTGGTATTTATTACTGTGATTTCTTAACAGTTTTATTCACCTTAATCTTTACGATATCCTGGTAGCCATGTGCGAGTGGATTTATTGAAAAATACTGAAATATTAATCGGTATGTTGTGTATTATTTCTATTTTATATCCTATAAATATTTAAACAGGTTTTATTGATTTTTCCATTTCATATTATTTGTTTCTATTATGTTTTCATTTTAAATTATTCACTTGATTATAATGGTTGTTCGGACACAAAGAAGGATAATTTTTAGCTTTAGCTTATTCTTCTCACAGAAAACAACCATATTGCTTATATCATTGAATTCTGTGCCCTTGAAAACGTAATTCAATATATAAGCTTTTACATTATTTGTCGGTGTCCACTTTCTTCTTTTTTCTTCCATAATAATTCTTATAATAAATTATTTGGCACTTTTTTTTTTTTTTTTTTTTTTTTTTACAGCTTTAATTCATAATATTACGGTTTTTGATGGTGGTATGTTATGTTTAATTAATGGTTATATATATATATATATATATATATGTATGTATATATCGTCTAGTATTATTACGTACGAAAAACTAACCAGGTGACATCGTCATATTTTAAATCATTAACCAGTTTTCTTTCAGAAAATATTAGCATTTTATAACACTTATACAAAATGGTTTGATTTCACACAATTCACCATTCGCAAATTCATGTTTAACATCCTTTTACCTTAAAATCTCCCAGAAACACGATGTAAGAAATATTAGCAAGTAATTTTAATTAGAGATTAGGTTTCACATATCACATCGTTTACATGTAAAGAAGAGGTGAAATCACTAATTAAGCAATAGATGCGTCTTTCACCTCACATCCCTCTAATTTTTAAAGGCGTCATGATTAGGCGTCAGAGCAGAAGGAAATTTTTTTTTCGATTTTAAAATATCTAAATCTATAGTTAAAAAATCTCTGAAACACACTCTCTGCCCCTCATTGGAGCATATTCCTACAAATACCCAAGCTACCATAATACAAAATTACAACACAACAACCGATATGAAAATATTTACCTGTAACTGGACTGCTTTTTCCATAAATACATTTCTTCCGCAATTGAAAGAAATAAGCTACTCTATTGCTTAAATGATAAGTTTCGAGACTCTTCGGAGCGTGATAAACATTTTGATATTATTGGTAGATCTATAGCTATTAAAAATGTTGTACCATGAAATAAAAATGTAATAAATATTTGTAAGCTAAAGATATTTCTCGTACTTTTGGTATTTATTTTTGACTTTTGATGCTTCCCCAAGTCTGATTTTTTTTAACACCATTTATTTTTTTTTCTTTTCCAAGATGTGATTTTTTGGAATAGAAACATAATGTTGTATGTCGATTTTTCGATTATTATTCTAATTAACTCGAAGACACGTCTGAAGTGATCTGATAAAAATAACTATTTACTAATATATCTCTTTAAATAATATTCTTTGTCACGAAAACATAAATCAATATCCATAAACGGAATAAGTATAAAATAGAATAAATATAAATAATACAATAGAATAATAGAGATGTAAATTTATTCTTCATTTAATCTTAGAAAACGAGTATGAAATTATTTATATATAAAGAATATGCAAATTGGGATGATAGAAGTGTTTCTACTATAAAATATGCTAAAAGTTTAATTACATATGGTATTAATTATCGAAAGTTTTTTATTAGTTGAAGAAGTTATTCTTCTTTGAATGTTTAGTGAACCAAGTCACGGGTAACAGCAAGTCTATATTATAAATGACAAACGTGGCTGTGCGTAACGCTAACGTCATTTTGCTATACGACTGACAACAGTAGACGATTAAATTTAACTTTTATTTTATTTTATTCCATTTTTTATATACATGGCGTCCCAAAAATAACGATCCATTTCCATGAAAACACTAATCTATAGATTTCTTTCACAGGTGTTTGAAGAAATGCTGTCCTTAGAAGAAAGAATAGCCATCGTTTCCAGGGAACTGGGTGATAAAACATATGAAGAGGAGCGTCATATATACCAGTGGTTTGAAAATTTGCCCACGAACGAACGAAAGCAAGTGGGCTACTTTCAACTACCTCACGAATGCTAGTGACGGTATCGCCAGATGTTTATGTTCGTCCAGAATGTTTTTCGACCGCCGTGCTACCTGTTCGTCTGAATTTGTTCAAAAGTAGAGTGACATTGGTCCTTGTTGGTGGCTGTTTTCCGTATTTTCGATGGTACATCTGAAGCACCTCTTCATATATTTCATCACCCAGTTTCCAGGAAACGATGGATATTCTTTCTTTTAAGAACAACATTTCTTCACACACCTGTGAAAGAAATCAATAGATCAGCGTTTTCGTAGAAATGGATCCTTATTATTGGAATACCCTGTATATATAAATACCACACATTTTCAACTTTTACACTATTGAATAGAGAAAAAAGTGTAATTTCAGATGCAATTTCTTTGAAAACTATATCGCAATTTGCTTGAAAATTCTATCGAAATTCACTGAATTTTTATTGTTTTAAAAATACTTTTCAATGACATATTTTTATTAATCTATATCTCTGTCACTTGCAGACAGACGATTTCAAAAGAAAAACCTGTTTACACTCAAATTAATATAAATGAAATCGTTCATGTAAATAAAATAGTATTTGTTTCCGGCTTATATTTCCTAACGAAATTAAAATTTTATCAATCCACAAATAAAACAATTAAATATAACTAAAATACAAATTTAAGACAAGTAACACAACCACGCTTAAATCACTGAAATTATTAGAATAAAAAAGGCTAGCTATCTTTTACAATTTCTTCGGCTGGGACAGTGCCACTACGAAATTATCCCTTTTAATGCATTTCAAAATTTTATTTTAATATATAATTCATATTTTTCATATAAAAATGATTGGTGGTATTTTTAGCGAAAAATCTAAATATATATATATATATATATATATATATATATATATATATATATATATATGTGTATATGAAATGTAAAGTATCTTTTAGAGTTTTAAACTATAATATATATATATATATATATGTTGCATTATTAGATCTAATTCCGCGATTTCCTTATCTTATTCTAAATTACTACCTTATATTCACTAAATCCTTATCCTTAAATAATCTTTATCGTTCACTCTGTTAAATTCCCTTTAATTTAATGTATCAATTGTCTAAATTGCTTTAATATTACGCTTTTAGTATTCATAAGTTAAATGTTCCTTTTCCACGCCTTTTTTCTTTCGAGAATATTCTTTTAGCTTCCATTTTTACTTTCACTCCCATTTCTGAGGTTATCCTTTTTTCCTTCAAATTCATCCACTTGCTCTATCCGCACTCTTTATATCACGTGACATTCTTAATTATTCTTTGGTTGAGAGCGCGATCTACGTCATATTTGTATCATTACATTGGAGGAAGAAAAAGTCGATACTCGCTGTGTTTCAGCAGATTTAGGCAGATTTGAGTCGTATTTCCAGTTCGCATCCATCTCCTGGTCACCGTTCTGTTATTCGATTATCTGGAACTTTGTTTAAACTTAATTACTACTACGGAGAGATCGCTAATTATCTTGGTGGGAACTGCACCTTTTGCAAGATGTTCAAATAAAGTGCTTAGCTGATATTATGAGTTGTTTCAATTTCTTCTGGGGAAACTCCACGGAACGATGTATTCCATTGTTTTCACTCGACAACTGCATTTCAACAATTTGTTCTACTAATATAACAGATTCGAATTATCTGTTCTGACCACTTCTTTTACGCCATTATCGCTGGATGATATCCACAGCTACTATCGTGACCGCCAGTACTGCAATTTCAACGATAAAGCAATCTAATGCTGCTAGAATGCAACATTTAGCCGGTAGGATTCGAACTTGCGCGGGGAAACATACCCGGCGTCTCCACCATAAACGTTGCATTCTAGCAACATACATAACTCATAAACAAATCATACAACAACTCATAAATTAATTACTCATAACTAATAAGCTCTAACTCATAACAATTAAAACAATTTAAATCTGAAATTCTCATAAACTAACAAAAACTCTTAAATCTGAAACTTCATAGAATATATATTTTTTCAATATCATGTTCTGTCCATTAGTTAGCTACACGGTAATTATCTCCCAATTACCTAATAATAAGCATAATATATCTAATAATATCAATTTCTAGGGCTAACTTACAATGAGTAATTGAAATTCATACTAATCGGGTTATCGCAACTCATAGCATAAATACTCTCTCAAGTAATATCCCATGCTAATTATTATCATCTCATTTATAACAGTAATCAATATTCATTATGATATTTTCCTCTCAATATCAAATAATGCATAGTATAATAAATAATAATAACAATTACATTCAACAACACAGTCAATAATCTTCAAAAGTATCAAATAAATTTCTTTAACTAATCCTTAAAGTATCTAATTGATATCTCATCCATATGACAGCGAATGAGGTATGACAATATACTCAAATATTAGGCATGACATAAAGTAACAAGAATAAATAAGAAATGTTGTGAAATAACTATCAATTCAGCACGATTATGCAATGATCTTGTTTTCAATCAAACAAGGAACTACAGTTGCTGAATGAAAATGAAACTTTGTAGCATACTTAAGTAAGGTTGATAAAAGATCCAGATTACTGAAGTATAGTAATTAACTTTAAACCTAGATTCAAATTCAATTTAAATTTAATTCTAATCCAGTTAATTTTATTTATTTATTTAATTGAGTTTAAGTTATTAGTCCAATCAATTTCAATACAAGAAATTCTCAACTTAAATCAACCAATTTACGCCAGCACAAACAGTTAACTCAAATAAAAAATCTCCGCAGTAAAATCCACTGTCCGGATTCAAGAACACACTGTTGTATAGAAAAGAATTGCTTATTAACTTATAAATGTATTTATTTAGTTTAGTTAAATTACTTATTATTATACAGTTAAGACGCGGCTATGGATTTAACATTACTTTGCTGTGGTTTTTCATGGGATAATTTTAATTTATCTGGAGAATAATATTTTCGTAATTTAGCTACATGGACAATCTCCGTATTTCGGTTTTGAATTTTCCTATCTATCTAAAAATTGACTTCAGATAATTTATTAAGGATTCGATATGGGCCACTAAAAACTTGTGATAGCTTTCTAGTATTTGGGTACTGGAATTTCGCATAAATTACTAGATTTCGTATCTCAAATTTAGGTTCTACATAATTTCGATCATAATATTTTTTACTTCGCCAATAAAATTCATCTGTTCGTTTTTTAGCAATTTTTTTGTCTTTTTGAACTGGAGGGTGATAATCTTGTTGAAGGGGGAATCATAGGGTAATTGGCCAAAAAGTAAATAAGCAGGGAGAAACTTGGTTATGGAATGGAGGGTATTGTTATACTCATTAACTACTTTTGTCAGCAGTTTTATCCAAGGAACTTTAGAATTGGTAGAATTAACTTTACACTTTAATCTATACTTGAGGCAGAGACCTTAGTTGTCAATGGAGATTATACTAGAGGGGAGTGTAAGTCCGCGACAATAAATAGTTCTGTACAGAATCTGAAAGAAATGGCATAATAAATCTCCTTTTTTCCACATTTTTATATGAAGAATGATTGACTCATTAATCAAAATCGATTGAGCTTAACATATATTCATTTTTATATTAAATATCTAATAATAATCAAGGAAATGTACTTATTCGCAAGGAAGGATTCTGGCGAGAATTTCGCGCGGTGCAAGCAAATGGCTAGTAACCTTAGACCCCCAAAAGAGATCTGCGGGGTGATGGTCAATAGATAAAGCCTCCTCTTATTATCAGAGATAGTAGATTTTTGATGTCCAATCAAAAGTTTCTTTTTTAAAACTATTAAATATAGAGAAAAATTTTTGGTGGATTCGAATCTTTCGGAAAATTTCACCCCAAGTACATACCCAATATGTGGCTGAGACATTTAAAATAACAAAGAAAAATTTCTTTTGCAAATTAAAACGAATAAAAGAAGCTCTTTATTTTAAGACTGTTCTCATAAAACTATTTTTCTCCGTCCAAGAACCGGAAACATTATATTTTAGGGCTTGTTTTTAAACGTAAAAACAGGATACTTGCAGGCATGATATTTGAAGGGATTTCAAATCGAACAGTTTTTCTTGGTTTCCGGTAAATTAATTACAAGCAATCGTTATCTAAGAATGTATTTTTATTTCTTTAATTTACTGGACAATCGCGTTGGATAGAAAATTTTGGTGGATTAGACAATTTCATCTCAAGTAAATATGAAGCACATGGAAAGAATATGTAAAATAACAAGAATTTTCTTTTTTGTGTTAATTAAAACTATTTTTTTTTTTTTATGCGGCTTTTTTTAAGTAGATTCATTATATAATTTCTATCTTTCCGCAAATAGAAGTTTAAACTATTCTTATTTTACTTAGAAAGAATTGATCAGCAGTTAAATTAATTTGTCTTTTAAACAATTGTATAAATTCAATATTTTAACAGTATTTTAGACACAAAAAACAAGAAAAAATTCACCAGTTATTCATAATGCATGCTACAGTTTTATGCATAAATGTAAGTTAATTTGATTTGATAAGTAAAATTATAATTTAACTTGACATAAATCAATCAGGCCCGGACGAAATGGGGGGGGGAGCGAAGGGGGGGGGGGGCAGTCGTCCCAAGCGCGGAGATTGGGGCGCGCGACTACCAACACAAACATCTTATTTTGATTGTTGCAAGAAATTATAGATATACATATCGAGAATGTTTTTTCAAAATGAAAGTACATACATTTTTCGTTTCAGAGTTTCACCGTTCCTCAACCCATACCGGAATGCAAATTTCTGATTAAGGACTTCTTTCTTTTAAAAACTTGTTTCGACATTTTTATTTGTTTTTTATTTGTTTTTATTTATTTATTTATTTATTTATTTTATTTTTTTGCATTGGATAGCTGAGGTTTATCTCTACATCTCTCCTTTTTTTCCTTTTTCGATTTGGTGCAGATATTTTTTTAGAATGACACTTTAATTTTCGGAAACGGTTTCGAAAGTGAAAGTAACTTAATAAAAAATATCTGCAACCAAAATTGTAAAAGTAAAAAAAAAAAAAAAAAAAAAAAAAAAAAAAAAAAAAAAGAGCGGTGTAGATATTGACCTCAGCTATCCAATGCAAAAAAATATTTAAAAATTCCGAGGTGCAAACGAGATATTAGAAAATAAACTCCCCATAGGGTTAGCATTAGTTCGCGAGTGTCTTCGCCTGTAGGGACAGGAGCCTTACACGGGAGTTAATTTTAAACCAATGGGAAGATTCTTTTCTAATATCTCGTTTGCATTTACACATTTTTAAATATTTTTTTTATTGTTGTTGTTGTTGGATGGCTGAGTTCCATGATCTACATTCGCCCGCTGCAGAATGTAAGTATGGAATAAGCTAAATTAAAAAAAAAAACAGAATTATCCATTTAAGACAAGTTTTAATCATATTCAGAAGCAATAAAATAATACAACAATTAAGAAATATTAAATATTCAAAAATAGATTTCTACAAACATTTAACAAAATTGACAATTAAAAAAAAAAATCCCGCCACAGGGTCTCTGATCCCTTTTGGATAAATTAAAAAAACGTGAATGTAAAAAGAAAATTAAAGAAAAAGAATTCAAAATTCTTTGCCACGGTAGGGTTGAGGCAAGGCAGTTTTTCATCGTTCATTTTTAACAATCAGAAATGAAGAAAGTTTCGTTTAAAATTAATTTTCAAAATCCAGAGAGAGGCGGTGGCCCCTCCCTAGCCGGCGTCCCTAAAGGGGATTTTTCGTTTTTTTTTTTTTTTTTTTTTTTTTTTTTTTTTTTTATATATAATTTTATTCTAAATGTATTTTGGCTGTCTATCATCAACCGGAATTCTTTCAGGAATAAAAAAAAAATTGCGTGGAACGAGAAAAAACAAATTATTTGGTAAATTCAACTCGCGCAAATTTATTCCTCCAAACAACGATAAACAGCCTGGCGATCCAAGAATATACTTCAGCAGTAAACAAATAATATAAATTAAATCCGAAAAAGGATTTTCTGCGCGCCAAATTCCTCGCTATATCTCCCAGTATGGAAATCCTACAACGTCAGAGTCAGTAAAAAGGCTCTCTCAGTATAATCACCATTGACAACTAAGGTTTGCCCGAAGATTAGTAACTATTATTTAATTTAATCTTTCACATTTTCCATTCGTTTCAGGATGGTGTGGTGAGGTTAAACGTTGCTTTATATTATGATTACGAAGAAATTTTTAAATCTATATAAGTAAAAGCTGTATTTCTATCACTGAGCACTTTTTGGGGAACCTGTAAATCTTGGTAAGATGTTGTAGATGTTCTTCCAAAGTTGAAGAGAAAATAATTATGTGATCAAAATAATAGCAGGCGAAGTCGATTTTATATATTTAGTTTGGATTCTTCTAAGGGTTCTATTGAAAATTCGGGGCTTAACTTTGACACCGAATGGAAGAACATTCCATTCATAAAGTCCAGAGTTGGTAGTAAAAAACAATTTTTCAGTTTCTGCTGGGTGTATGGGTATGTGCCAGTAGCCAAGGTAAAAAAAAAATACTAAGCACTACTCAATTTATCTGAAATTCCGTCAATACGGGGTAATGGTTCAGCATCATTTTTCATTATTGAATTTAATTTTCTATAGTCTACACATAACCTAGTTTTCTTACCTTCATTGCTTTTTTCTACCAAAGTAACAAGGGGGGAGTAAAGGCTATAACTTTCTTTAATTAATCCCACAATTTCCTTTCTAAAATTTCCTTTTCTTCGACAATTGAAGTGCGGTAAGGCCTCATAGATATAGGTAGGTCAGAATTCAGAAAAATGCGGTGTGGCTCAATGTTAATTTTTTCTACGTCATATTTATATTTTGAAAAAAAAATATCCAAATAATCCCTCAAAATATCCCTTAAAGTTTTATTTTTTACAGAATTTATTTCCCCAATTAAATTATAATCATTAATGTAAGGCTGTGCGAAGGATTGAGGAGTCACTAACTTTCCATAATCAGGTTGCATGTCATCATATTTGTTATTCATATTAAAATGAAGAGATCTTAGTACATTTCTGGATATGCATTGATTTACTATAGTCCTTCCTTGCATAATTTTACAATTTACACAATCTATATTTAATAAAAAGAGTGCACAGGTTGGCAACCCTGTTGATGCGTACTTAAGATGAGTGTCACATGCTAAAAATTTTACATTCTGCTTAATTTTACGAACTTTAATAAATAAATTACATGATTGATTAATTTGAATAGACCCTTTAGCTTGGCCAATAGTAATAGGAGAAATGTTTCTAAATTTAGCATGTAACAAATTTACAAATTTAATAGGTAAAATTGAAATAGTGGATCCCGTATCAATAACACAAGGAAGCTCTTTTTGTTTTGCATACCCACATACTATCAATTGTCACATATTATTAGTAGAAGATTGTTGTTGGTTATTAGGAGCATATGATGGCACAGGGGTAACATTAAATACACATCCTCTTTCCCAGTGATATGCATTAAGTATTCCCTTGTTACTACAATTCCTGCAAGGTCTAGTGGGGTATCGTTGCTAGAAATGAGTGTTTTGCATTCTAGGAGTTGTAAATCAAGGATTATTTGCATTTAAATTACGATTCTCTTGACGAATCCAATGTCAGGGTGCATTGTAATGAGGCTGAAAAGGCCTAACATTTTGTGAATTGTTCCTAACAGCATTTACAGGAGAAGCTGGAATTATTACTAGTTGTTTTTTAATCCGATACCAGTCAGTGGTATTATTTGGAGAATTTACTGTCACAAAATTCTGGTATTCGGGCTTTAGCCCATCTGTGAGTCTCTGCACAATTATTGTAACTTCCTACCCACTTCAACCTTTTTATGAAAATATTGTTCTAATTCATTTAAGTCATTTAACTTTAAAGCTGCAAATTCAGAAAATCTAGGAACATAAACACGAATAAATTTTTCAGTGAGAAGCTCAGAATTTTTTCAAAACTTGTGCACTCCAGACAATTATTTATATAAATCTTCAAGGCTTCTCCTTTCAAATAATTAGAAATATTATTTAATTTCCATTTTCCATCTCTTTTGTCGGTAATGCAAGATTTCTCAAAATGCATTAACCAAGATTGTATTTTCATACCGGACTCTGGGTCAAAAGGAACAATATTAATTGCGCCCATGGTGTTACTCGATTTTTTAAAAATTCTAGATCTTTATTGTATAAAGGAGGGATAACTCATTTATATAGAAATGTAATAGTATAAACATAATTAAAAAATATTTATAACTTTAAATTAAATAAACAATGTAAATATATATTTTTTCTCTCAATAAATAATAACAACATCTAAAGTATAATTCATTTTCTAACAATAATAATAATAATAATAATAATATTGTAAATAAATAGAAATCTACTAAAATACTGGAAACTATAATAAATAATATAACAATTCTCACCCATAGAAAGGCAGTTTCCAAACATGACTTCTGGCCAGAGAGCTAGAATTTTATCTAAAAAGAAATATCGCGTTGTCATATATTAATGTGAGACCTAATTCCGCCGCTTGGAGGTATCAGGAATTTTTAATAATTCTATTGAGAATCGATGAAAAACTTAGTGACATTCCTATGCTTGGACAGCCAGCGCCTTTTTTATGAAGCACATTAACGGTCCTCATAAACGTCTTTTGCCACACGTGTATTGAGAACCTAGATTGTGGGTAAAGTCCGTATTTTGTTCAGAAATCCCTTTGTACTTGTGTGTTTGACAATTATGGATCGCACGGGGTCGTACCTGAAAGTTAAAACACTGTTTTTAAAACAAATAAAATTTTTATGAGTGGCTGTTATACGGACACAATACAGAACTTCGCTATCTTATTTCGTTTATGTTTTATGGAAGATCAAAGTTTTAAAGATAAATTTGGGGCACACTGTATATCAGCGATGTTATAAAAATAAATAAACCTTTTAGTGTAATATCGGTATTTTCTTCGGAAATTCATTTTGACAAGTGTGTTTGAGTTCATCTGTATGAACCAGGCCACACACTGCGCTTATTCCTGTAGTTCAGTTATCATCAGTTACCGATCTTAATGGGCCTTACGTGGAAGCAAAAACATTATTTTTAGTAGAAATAAAATTTTAGAGTTGCTGTTATACGCACATAAAACCGAATTTCGCTATCTTATTTCGTTTAGATTTTATCGATGATTCAAAGTTGTACAGATAAATTTGGTGCATACTGTATATCAGCGATGCTGCAAAAAATAAAATTTCAGTGTAAACCTTATATTACAACTTGAAGAATTTAACTAAGTGAAAATGTGACCAAACCGGGAAACCAACCGTGGGTCATTTTTGTTTCATTCCTAGTGTTCTATTTAACTAAGTACCATAAACATGTCCGAAGGAAACAATTCACTCACAATATTTAAAATCCGGAAGCATGCAACACTTTTTACTTAACCGTTTTACTTAACGCATTATCTCGAAACTATCTCATAGTTGATTGAATAGAGGTGGGTGCAGTCTTGGATATTGCAAAATCCCCCCAATCAACGGAAATGAATGATATCCCGATTATGAAAAATTAAAGTATAAACTTGAGACCAAACGCAATATTATGTTGCCGCATTTCTCTTATTGGAGTTTCCACTGTGTTTGAAAATGATCGGGTTGCCATTGATTTTGCTATTAATTGAGAGATGTTGCAACATCCGATACCAAATCCAGCACAATCGCAACAACTGACATTATCATTAGACCTACAATGTATGAGGTAGCTAAACAGAATGGACCTCAGGTAATTAATCCCCAAAATAAAGGCCGGAAACATAATGATACTGAATTATTTTAACGCGATCAAGATGATTGAAAAAGAATCATACAAACTGCACTGTTTTTACAACTGGTTGAAATTATGTACAGGTTGAGCCTCGAATTCTACCAAATTCCGATACTTAATGTTGTCCCGAGTCCGTTTTGTCTGACAAACTTGTCCAGAGTAGTTACAGCGTTGGCATCTAACAAAAAGGGTCCTGGGCTCGAGTCTCAGCGTGGAAACATGTTTACTTAGTTGAGAAGAACTTCGAATATTTCTTCATCAATTTGATTTAAAATCTTTTTTTTTTTTTTTTTTATCCGTTATTCTGCAACCTATAACTAAAGATTCGACTCTAAAAATAAGACAAAACTTGTTTATATAAGAAATATATAATTCAAGAAGATGAACAAATAGTACTTCACTGGGAAGATTACTTATGTATGAGAAGAATAAATAATGGAAATAGTTTACGCTTTATATATATATATATATATATATATATATATATATTTCGAGTCTTATAAAAATATCGCCATGTCTTTGCAATTTAATAAAGTGGTGAAATATATTCCAAGGTTATTTGTCAAAATAATATAAAATTTATACTGTAGATTTAATAAGAACGTGGCATAATAAAAACGTAGCTTTCCTTATAAGTGAAATACACTGCTTACGACTTCTGAGTATTTCAAATGGATTGAAAGCATTATTTTATGTATAAACTTCTAAATTGTCGAAGTTATATATACTTGATGGAGGCTGATGTAATTTTTTTTTCGATTTATTTTTTTTTAACGATGATAATAAATAATTATTTTCACATTATATGATCACATAATATAATATTTATGTGATTACTGAAATTTATATACTTTTTTATATTTTTTAAATTTTAAATTGCTATGTGATGTTTTTTTATTAATCAAAATAATTTAATAATAAAAAATTGCGTCATAAAACTTAAATATTATAATTTATACTTACAAAAATATACCTGAAAACTTATTGAAATGTAGATAAATTTTTGTACTAAAAGTAAGTAACATATAGCCGAGGCGAGAATTTATTATAAATATTATTTTCTTAATATATATTAAATAAATGTACGTATTATAAGCAGTATGTTATGTATAATATGTTTATAAATTTAAAAAAAAATGAAATGTTAATCTTCTAAACTAACAATGCAAAAATATAATAATCTAAACTAATAATGGAAACTAATAATGCAAAATAAAATATCGCATATTTATTTTTTTCATAGATATCTTTGACGAAAAAACTACATTACAATTGAATAAAGTTTTATTTTTATTTAAACACTTTCAAACTTTCTCCAAGTTTACGGCATTTTACGGATTATACATTGAATTATAGTTGTATAGCAGCAGTGCTGTAAAAAGCAATAGCGTTATCAGATTAATCCATGGTGTAGAGGAGATGGATGGATTCCCATGGTTCATGAATGAATGAAAAAAAAACTCCAACACGAAGATTTCGAGGACTTACTTCTTTATTATGAAACTTTTTAAAAGGAGGGCCATGAGAGTACAGTGGGACGGGAGCAGTCAAACACAAGACCGCCCGACGGGGGCGACCCCGAAGGGCAGCGAGCTGAGGTCTCTCACATTCAAGGTCAGAGGGAGTAGTCGTAAAATATTCATTACAATCACTCACTCATTGGCGAGATGAATAGGAACATATGTACTGTATTGGCGATGAATATTGGTGGCGTGGACAAAGGAATCAGAAGCATCCCGAAGTATTACGTAGAACTCAAACTTACGCCATGGCGAGCTATATATGGTTACACGTATCTTAACATTCTTGCGGTAAGGGCAAGTGGCCAAAGTAATAGCTAACACGTAATATTACATGCTCATTATAGATTTTAACGACAGCTGAATTAGTCAGCAAGGGGCATATGGCTTTTATCCGACAAACAGAAGGGTGAGAATTGAATACTAATGCAAGCCGAGAGGCTGGGAAAATATGCATTAGATATCGTCGGCTGCAAAGCGAAAAGACATTCATTTGTATTTTATTCTTTTACTTTATTTCAATGGAAAATAGCTGCGGTTAAGATCTTTTTCTATCGTGTGAATTTGAAAGACAGGAAAAGGAACCGAGAAAAATGATGCCTGCATTTGAAAAGAACTTTAAAAAGTAAAAGCGAAACTTACAGTAGTGAGAGAGGGGGGGGGGGAGAGAATGAATAAAGACATATGAAATTAACTCTAAAATGTCAAAATTAAACTAAATATTTTATTTGAAGGGGGGTGGGGTAATGACAATTTATATTAACCCAGTAAGGTTAAAAGTTGATTCTTCTGAGGGGAAAGGAGGAATAATGAATATATAACGGTAAAGCCGTTATACATGGCTTTTGTTTTTCTGATATGTCATCTGCTATGTAAAATTTTGAATATAAACAGAAGGAAGATGTTTAGATAAAAAGCAATACATCTCAAGAAGATTAAAATATAGTAGAGATCAAATAGAAAAATAATTATGCAAAAGAAGAATAAATATGTACTCTAGGTATCATACAGTATGGCTATAAAATACTTTTACTCGCAAGAAAATAAGAATAACTTTTAAATATTTCGTAAACCTATTTATAACTTTTTTTTTCTGCAGTGCATTATTTATTTCTGCAGTGAATTTCTGCTATTCTGTTACTGCAGATGATTTTTGTATAAAAGAATAAATTAAAAATACTTAAAGTAATCTTTGATCGTGGATTTTCTGCAACTAAATGTTTTAAGTAATCAAAATTCCTTGGTTTTAATAGGGGATTTATACATAAAACTATAAATAGACTATTAGAAACAAATATCTTTTAAGATCGACCTAGGTTATGTCGTCCGCGATAAGATCGTATAAAAGAGCGATTGAAAAGAATTTTTAAAAGATACGATGAAAACACGATGTTCTGCGAATAAAATGGCTGCAGAAGAGAATGTGGATCGTAAAAGTAACCAAGTTATCATTAACGAATACCTGGGTTTTCATCTTGATCGCAAAAGAAAAACTCAGTTTTGACTCTCGGGCAGACAATAGAAATATTACAAATATGCAAGGAATTTCTGTAGGTGCCAGGTATCAAAAGTGTTGACAGAATATAATTTTATTCAGAGAAGCTATATTGTTCTGAATTGTGTTATAATGCTAAAAATTATTTCATGTATTCAGAAATATTCAAGGATATACCTGAAAATCTTCTGAGTGTTAAACGCTTTCAGAATAGTAATTTTTTTATAATTTAGACGGTAGTATTAAAGAATGGAAAATTGCCTCTGGAATTAATGGATAAAGTGGTAAAAATCATTACAGAATATTATAAACACGACATATTGGCTACACATGTGTGCTGGAAGATTTTATCACAAAATAATTGGATGTTTCACCAAGATTCTGGATCTTCATATCCAGCTGCTTAACGAAATACTTGTAGTTGGAAAACTTTGTTTCATTGCCAGCTACGAGATAACTCCTTCTTGTTTTTGTTTTTTTGTTGTTTTTTATCTAAATCCCCGATTACGAGCACTGCCTTAGAATATACATGCAATGTTTCGTATGCCAACAACGAGCATACTCGTGTGAATTTATGTGTTGCTGAAAGTAACTCGTCATATATATAGTACTTAAATAATAAAACAGAAAATAATTTTAAAATACTAAATTGCAGACATGATCTTGGCGTGTCTGAACAGATGCACCATCTCAGCTTTGTCAGCGAACGTGTTAAATACAAACTTGAATCATTGTCAAGTATCTGAAGTTTATCATGGAAGAATACTGGACAACATCTACACCGGAGCTAAATTCTTTAGGCAGACTATTGCATGTGTGGTGTATCGGTAGTTTAGGCTAAAGTAAATACTAAACATCATAGAAGTTGGACCGTGTAAAAGATTTCATATTACGTGAATGGGAGATAGTACCTCTTAAATGATTTGTGCGGCAGTCGTTGGTCATTGACGTAATGTATTATCTTTGTAATCGGATAAAGAAAAGAGTGGGTTATTGGAATAATATTATTTCAAGATGAATTCTGATTTCTGATGTTCGTAATACTGGTGTATTTATCAGGTAGTATTTGATAGGTTATATCTGTAAAATAAAATGACTTAATATTCCCAACAGTATGCAGTAGCCAACTTTCAGAAAAAAGAGAAAAAAAACACATATTGGGGAGACTTGTACAAATATCATCAGGCCTTTGCTCTTTAATAAACGATTCAAGACATTCTATGTCTATTTTGAAAAAATATATATATACCTCATAAATTTTATAATTTTCATTTAATTAAAATCTTGCTATAATAATAGATGTGAAACTCCTTATAAATTGAATAGTACAGCAGTTAACCCCTTGAAGAGCGGTGATGACGTCACGGCATCATGTAATTTTAATCCCCAATTGCCACATTGGCACCGGAATTTTATAATGAAAATTTCACCTTTATTAAATTCGCGAAAATATGCTTTTACTTGTTTACAAATAAATTCCCTTGAAAATAACCGTTTCAATAAATAATTTCCACTCTTTTCTGAATACAAGTGCCTTGCACCTGAAAGGGTTAAATAGGATAGAATAAGAGTAATGTATAGAGAAAAAGAATCCTCCTACTAAATCTAACTAATTTTCAATTGAAAATGCCGCTGGCATAAATCGATAATTAATATTATCTATTAATAATTGCAACGAGTTTATTTTGCTGAAAAGGACTTCAAAATACAGAATTGCAGCAATATACAACTTTGCAATACCTTAATTTCACATCATATTTGGGGTCTTCGGTAAATTGTAGTCCTATACATACGGAAAATCATTAAGTTAAAAAATTAAGAAATTAGCAGGTTTCAGATTTAACACTAATAGTTTTTAATTTTCATTTTAATCGTTTCTAAGGAAATTCCATAACGTATATTTTATTAGGCATAACTCTAAAAATGCTTGACGGAAAGGGCTGCAATTTCGAATTTTTTATATTGATTTTTTACATAAGAATATATTTCCAGTTATATTTCCTTTTTTCGATAATTGATTGCAAATTATTTGTATTTTCTCAATAAATAAAGTGCAACGTATGATTTTTTAGCTTAAATTAATTTCTAAAATCAATCTAGAAACTACAACAAAAGCTGATTTCGGTAAGTGCTTTTCGGCTATGATTAAAAAACTAGCCAGATTGCAGTCTGTTTGGCAACGATTAAAAATGAAATTAACATTAAATTTTAAAATTATTTAATTCCTAAACTACTTCCCCGAATCACTTCTCCTTACGGGGCATTCTCACAATCTTTTGACTTTTATGTTCCTGAATAATAATTTTTATTTTAATACTTTTTTGTGTTTTTTTTAAATTTCATATGCTTGGAAACATCCCATTGCATGATTGCATAACAATATTAACGAGACAAATAAGTTTTGGACGATGTTGGCGGCCCAAATACCCGGAAAACTCCAATATCGACCCGTGTCCCTGATGCTGATTTTTAAATTTGGAGCTGTCTGTATAAAATTGTTTCAATGAAAGTAATTCGATGTATTTTTTTCCAAAACTGGGACAGTTGATTTATATAAATATATAGCAAAAAATTAACTTGCACACATTTTTAAGGTTGATATTATTTTTTTAACTCTGTCCCTGCATTTTTCATCCTTGCCGTCCCTCTTGCTAAACTTATACAGAATATCACTTCAAATTCAGCATCAGATTTTTTTAAAACTTTTTTCTCATGTAGAAGTATGCTAGAGAAAGAATGTCTAAAATTCTTTGACAGGAAATTTATTGCAGAATTTAAATCAGCATTTAAACATCAATTTCAAGATCGTGGTTTTATGGATAGTTTTACCGTCCCCAAGGTTAATTCCTGCACTTTTCGAGGTAATTAAAAAAATAATTTAATCCAATGCTAACAACTGTTTCTAAAAATCAATGAACATTGTGGTTATCACTTAGTCTTAACATGATTTTCCTAAAAATGGGTGGTTATTTTCCTTACCGTTCCATCATACCTTCCCTTTTTTTACCCCATTTCGTCATTTTTTCCCATACCGTTCCCATTTTTACCTTACCATCCCTTCTTTAACACCCCTTTAGGACAATGTTATACAACAATTCTGCATTAAAAGTACTATATTTTTGTAATTTCTTATTTGAATGTCCTTTGGGTACTATGCAAATTCATTATAAGTAAAAAATTAGAAGAAAATAAAAAAGTTACAGTGGTAAAATGGTAAGGAAATTTAAACTCGCAAGTTTAACTTAAACCTCAGTTAAATAAAAAAGTTTTCGCTGCTGACTAATTTTTTTTTTGAATCATTAAGGCATTCATCTATCAGATTAAATTGTTATTTTAGCAACTTTAATTTCACCAGATTTTTATTCCCGAAAGTCAAAAGATTGTGAGAAAGCCCCTTACCCGAAAGTAAAACATACCAGATAATCCAAATATGATGTAAAAATTAAGTATCATAAAGAGAAAAAAAAATTATATTTGTTACAGTTTATATATATTTGCAGATGATGCTTTAAAAAAATCTAACATTTATGAATTATTAGGGGGGGGGGGGTCTTTTTTTCTTTGTTTGTTTTCTTTCAGGATTGTACATGACGTTTAGTTTTATAAAGACATATTTTTATTGACATATACCACAGGTTATAAATTATTATGTGAAAAAGATACAAGTTAAAACAAATAAAGATCACTATTTAGAATAATAATTCGATACACATATTATTTCATATTTTTTCTTTTGTGGTTATCTCTCTACGTAAAATACAAATCCTAAAATAAAATATGTTCATATCTACTCAAAACATAGCCCCACCAGTGGCCGAGAGGTTCTGCTCTCGAAGCTGGTAGACGGGAGATGCTGGGTTCTATCCCAATCGCGCCCGTCGGCCTAATCGTTCGGAGTTTTCGTGGTTTTCTTCGAACCTTGGATTTCCAAGCGTTAATACGGGTTAGGTTCCCTCAGAAAGACCCCCACGAAGGGCACTCCCCCCTGGGCCTATATCCCTCGTGCAGATAATTGGCCGCAATAAATACAACCAACCAACTACTGAAAACATAATTTTCAAATCGAGCTGTAGACGTATGGCAGTTTTTGAATAAGGGATAAAAGAAGGGTTAAGTATCAGCAATGTTATAAGAAGAAGTTAAGACCCAGTATAACATTTGTTCTTAAAGAAAGGAGTCACATGGCTGCAGTGCTATAGAAAGAAAATGAACTTTGAGCGTAGTATTTGCTTTGTTTGCAACATTCACTAATATCTAATGATTTGTAGGTAAGCAAAAGATAGAATATGTTGGCAAAGAATTAAAAGATAACATAAGAAGATGAAAAAACAATACTGCTCCATAGGAAGATTACTTATCCGTAAAAAGAATAACATAATGGAAGCACATCTTACTTTAAAACTTTATATAGACACAATTGTATATTGTAATGTTATATTACCAAGTTTTTCATTCAAAGCAGGGGAAAATATTCTACTGTAATTTCTCAAACACAGTGCGTGTAAAAACTTTAAGGACAGCAAACATTTTGATAAATTGAAAATACGACAAGTGAAATGGTAGTTTTATGTTAATCATAAAGTGTAAATACTAATATAAAAGTCAACAGAATGTATCTATGTCCATTTTATTGCGAAAAAGCATAATTATGCAAAAAAAAAAAAAAAAAAAAAAAAAAAAAAAAAAAAACTCTTACTGTGTAAAAATTTGAAGGGCACCAGTATATATATATATTTTTTATAAAAATGTTATATATAATTATTTTTAAGGATAGACCGAAACAGGTTTTTAAGGTCGAAACAGAAACCGAATTTTGGTGATCTTCCTATTTTCGGCAGAAAACGAAAACGAAAATGTCCAAAAACATTTTTAATTAATTAAATTGCATGTATTAAAATAATTAATACATACACAAATACATTAGTATTTAATTATATGTATTTATGAAATGTGCATAATAATTAATTAATTATGCTTATTTATGAAATATACATAATTATTAATTAATTATACGTGTGGCCCAAACTGTCTCTCTGTGCCTTAGATACAAAACTTTTCTTTCTCATAAAATAAAACGTAATCAACGACACAGAAATATTTTCTGATTATACCAATTTCATTTAATAAAAAAAAAACTAGATGGAACCCGTCAACACTTGACGGCAAAAAATAAAAAAGTCTAACTCTTTAAAATGTTATTTACTGACATAACAACATCTATAAATCTGTGATTATTTGGTACTAATTTCATATAAAATACATTCATATCTACTACGATCATAAAATCCTTATCAGAATCGGTAGATAATAAAGCATGTAGTGCATAAAAATGCATTTTGTGTGCACTAATGTTAGATAACGACAAAAGTGTATTGTACAATATATACCAGTATTATTCTGATCCATCGAAAAGTGCTTTCAAGTTATTTGCTTTGAAGTACATACAGATTTTTACCACAGAAAACAGCGAATGCTTACATGCATAAATATATAAATACACTATTTTTTTAAATTACACAGCACAAACCAAACGTCTTTATCTTTATTGATTGCAATATATAAATATATATATTGTAATCCTCCGAGCATCTTGAGGGAGTTCCAGCATTTTCATAAAAATGCTTATAAAAATAATTTTAATTAAAATTTTCTTTCCCTGTTTGTTTCTAAAATGCACGTCATGCCCCTTTACTTGATAGACATCTTGAAATACAATTCTGTTGAAAATATTTTTGTCTACAACAGGTTATAATTGTTTTTGAGAAACTGAAAAATATACCCAAACCGATCAGAGGGTTAAAATACTGTACATTTTATACTGAGGGTTAAAATACTGAGTACTGTTTCGGCCAGGTCTCAAGAACTGCGCAAATACAGAAAAAAGAACTTGTGCGCACGTAAGTGCACTCACATATTAAAATATAAATATTAAAAATATAAACAATCATTAAAGAGATGACCTGTATGCTTAAAAACAAAATGCTTTAAAACAAACAATGCAGATTAATTTTCTTCTGTATACACTACATACAGTGTTTTGTTACTTTTTGATAGTGTCTGAAGCTGAAAGTTCTCGAATGAATGCACCCAAAACATTGCTATGCGGTAAACTGGCCACATAGCTAAAAACACTGGAGAGTAAATAAATCTCTAGTTTGTCAGTGTACTTTGTTGACTATTTACTGACATAACTTCAGTAAATCTATGATTATTTGGTACTAATTTCATATAAAATACATTCATATATACTACGATCATAAAATTCTTATGAGAATCGGTAGATGATAAAGCATGTAGTGCATACAAATGCATTCTGTGTGCACTAATGTTAGATAATGAAAAAAGTGTACTGTGCAATATACAGTGAGTCCACGTATAACCTGACTGACCTTTATTTTCGCAACCGTTGGTCCTAGATGCATACTTCCAATTTAAAAAATGGTTCAAATAAGATAAAGAATTATTTTTAAAGGGATTTGGGTCAAGAAAAATATTTATTAAAAAATTACGAAATTTAAATTTTTATACGGTTCCCCGGTCCTATAAGTGATGTTTAGTAAAAATGTACTGTGACACTAACAAGTCAGACAGAAAAAGTCCCATTCAGCTAACATTAAAATTGACCGAGTTATGAAACTTTGAAATACATGACTTACATCAGTTTTTTGCATATCAAAACAGATGATTTAGACCATGCTTTCAGGGGACGTATATAAAGTACTTAAACTTATTTCAAGGTATCTGCGGTTTGAAAGAAATCGTACAACTATTAAGATTGAGTTAACTTTATTAGTTAATTTTCAGATTAGTTAAAATAATTGTATTTTAACAATGTTGTATTTTGTAAAGATTTGAGGCTATGATTTCTTTTAACAAAAATTATGTTATTTTCATAAGGTTTTATTTAACTTGCAATGATCGTCTTTCTAGTTTAAAATTTGTACTCGAACTTTAACTGACTTTCAAAAGTCCGATCGAAGTTAAAATTTTACATACTGACTTAAATCCGATTATAATGTAATATTATTATAATTTTCGACGCTTACCATCTTATACATATTTATATTAGAGGATAATATAAAAAAATTCTGATAGATTACCGTCAACAAGTTTAAAAAATGGTTTTAGATTAGATAACATAAACCGGCGATGGTTGTGTTTTTTAACTTTTATTATTACGTTATATGTATTTTTAACGCTAAATAAATAAAAAAAAATACCTTCACTTTTAGCCATCATCTCAGGAGTTTTCGCAAATCGTACATTTAAAGGTTAAAAAAAAAGCGAAAAATCTGATACTAAAAAGTAGATGTAAGACTTTTTTATTCAGTTTTAATTTTATTTAATTCAATATTTTTTTTTCAATTTTGTGACTCATACTGGGTTTCTAACAGCTAAACAGCTCAGGGGTCCGATGAGGTTGGGAGGAGAGGGGGGGGGGGTGTCAATTTTAACTTTGAGCTTTTTAACTTTGAAATTCGCTATTTGAGAAAAATCCTGGCGTGATGGTTTAAAATGAAGGTCATTTTCGGATTAAGTGCTAAAAAATACAAGTGACTCAATTTTCAAAAGCTAAAAAACGTGGCACAACCCAAAATTTGAAAGAAGGTGTAATCTAACAGCCTTTTAACCTTCCCACCGCCCGCCGCGAACTGATATACCCGTTCACTAAGCTGCAGGTTTCACTGCAATAGAAGCATTATTTAAATTAATATAATTCTACAAATACAATGAAGTTTTAAAATATTTTGTTATGAGTAATACCCTCAAAGTCTATATTCTGATATGTAATTAAATTTTTTATGTCTTGTTGGAAAAATCACTTTCTTTAGAATAAAAAAAATACTGAGAAAACAACACGTATCATTTTCGTAAAGAATTGAGGTTGTTGTTTTTCATCCTTTTATTTAACAAAAATTCTGTTACTTTTATCCTCTTATAATGTTCAGTACAAATTGTATATTTTGCAGTAATATGTCAAAATGATTAAAGATTTCAAAGTTATATTGCAATGTTAATTTTACTCTCAACCATTTCTTTAATATAATTATATTTCTACTAAATTTGAGAATGACCCCTAATTTGTAGCAAAAAATATGCTCTAACTTTGAACAGCTATTATTCGGTCAATTTTAATCGTAGAATAACGGGACTTTTTTGGCCTTACTTGTCACTGCAACAGGAGAATTTTACTAAATATAACTTATAGGACCGGGGACCGTATAAAAATTTAAATTCTGTAATTCGTCGCTAAATTGTTTTTTCGCTTCAAACTTTTTTTTTATCTTAACTCTGCACCTAATTTTGAAAACTTTTGTAATTGAAAGTATGCATCTAGGACCAACGGTTGCAAAAATAAAGGTCGGTCAGGTTATACGTGGACACACTTTATATCAGTATCATGCTGATCGATGAAAAAGCGCCTTTAAGTTATTTGCATTGAAGTACATAGATACAAATTTTTACCAGAGAAAACAGCGAACGCTTACATATATAAATACACTATTTTTTTTTATTACACAATGCAAATCAAATGACTTTATATTTATTGATTGCAATATTAAAAATATATATATATTTAAATATTTTTTAATTTTATTATTTTTTTAATTTGTTTCCGAGTAATATTGTACTGAGTGCTGTTTCGGTCAGGTGTCGTGCACTCTGCAAATGCAGGAAAAAAAAACTCTGGTGCATACATAAGTGCACTCGCATATTAATGTATAAATTTTAAAAATATAAACAATTAAGAAACAGTACAAAGTCTCTTAATTTTTAATCTGCATTACAACAATTCTTTAATTATGTTAGCTTACTTATCATAAAGTAATTTTTTTTAAATACACGATTAATTTTTTTTAAATACACGATTAAAATTTGGTGCATTACAGTTTAATTGCTTTAAACCTACAAATTGGTTAATTTATTTAATAGAAAACTTACCAATTGCTGAATAATGATCACCATCTTGCTGGGGAAAATAGTGTAATAAGTTTGATTGTGTAATAAGTTGAAGAATAATTGAGGAAGCATGTAAAAAAAATTACTATGCTAACTGAAAGATATCTGCATTAGAGTTCTGCATCAGGTCGGGTTACTTGCTTTTACCCGACCCGACTCTTATTTCCGTTCGGATCAATAATAGATTTTTTGTTGCAGGTCGGGTTCACTTTCATTGTTTCGGTTTGGGTTTATACTCTAGTGGGTCGATCAGAATTTTAAATGATATTCAAACTATTTTTTCAGATTAAAGGTCTATGTACAATAAGACCTCTATAATGGCTTTTCTCCCGAAAAACATACATTTCTATTTAGCAAACACTTTTTAATTACTAAAATTTATATATTTGAACGTCTATATAAGTTTGAATAGTGTGTATGTGTACATAAACTATCAAAAATATGATACATGTGTTTGTGTGTACGTGTGTATACACATGTGTACACAAAAACAGAATATTGACAATATTTTTCATATTTCGAAAATTATTTTTGCGGTTTCGGGTCGTGTTGACTTAAAATCGGACGTTGTACAAGCTCAGAAAAAAAAAAAAAAAAAAAAAAAAAAAAAAAAAAAAAAAAAAGGCTGAACTTTCACAGCCCCACGCACTTTTATGAAATTCGCATTTTCCCCCAATATTTCGAGGAAATTGGCATTTATTCTGCGATCCTTTGACAAATTTAATGTTTTTCCGCGACCATTTGATGAAAATCGCACTTTTACTGCAGTCCTTTTAATGAAATTCACATGTACTCTGCGATCCTCTGACGAAATCACGTTATTTTGCAATCCTTTGACGAAATTTGTGTTTTATTCCACGACCTTTCTTCAAAATTTGCATATTTTCAACAATATTTGACAAAAATCATATTTTTTACACGATCCTTTGATAACATTGCATCTTTTATGAAAATCCTGTCTTTTTCGTGATACTTTAACAAAAATTGATATTCTCCAAAAGTCACCAATTACATATAAAACATCAAATCAACATCCATATAAAATACGTAATAGAAATGTAGTTATAATACAAATGCCTCATTTATATATATATATATATATATATATATATATATAAATTAACCATTGCGTATTATCCAGACAACACCACCCTCCTCCGTACTCTAACATCTACCCACCCAACCATGCTACAGTAATTGTTTATTATTATTTTACAATTTTTAATTTTTTATAAATATTTTTTTTATTTTATAAATTTTTTGTTGTAATTTTGTTTACGCATGCGTTAATTTTTTTTTTTTTTTTTTTTTTTTTTTTTTTTTTTTTTTTTTTTTTTTTTATAGATCATGTAAGTACTAATTGTATATTAATGAATATATGATTTTTTTGGAAAACCATGATTTAATGCATCATAAATTAGTTTTTTTAATATTAATATTAATTAGATAAGAAGAACATAAACATTTTATGCTATATAAATGATTAAGTAGTATATTTCGATATACAGAATGATGAAGACAAGATTTAAAATTTGTAAATGTATTAACTTTGAATTTAAATTCTTTACGTTTATCATATAAATCAGTTATTGTTTTGTTGTATTTTAATGTAATTTTAAGATCTAAGATGTTAATTGTATTGTTAGATAAGAGGTTTTCCGTTAATTCCAAATTAGTGGGATAATCAGTTGGAAATTGAGAAATTTTAGATTGATCAGTGGCAATTAAAATTATGTCATCAATATAACGATATAAATGGAGATTATTATTAGTAAAAGTACGTTCATAGTGATATAAGTATAAGTCTGATAATAAACTGGATGTACAACCACCTTTTGGTATACCGACGTGCTGTAAATATAATGGGTTATCTTGCAATATATAATTATTATAGATATTGAAGTTTGTTAATGATTTAAAATAAGCGATATCAATATTAGATGGTAATTCCAGTTTTTTATAATACTTTTTAAATAACGCATTTATAATATTATGTAAATCTAATAAGTCTATATTATTAAAAAGATCTTTGAAGTCGTATGTCGTTATATTATATACACAGTTCAGATTTTTTTTAAATATTGACCAGTTGATAGCTATTTTTTATACGATGTGTATTATCATTGTTTATATTAAGAGTATATAATTGATTAAGAATTTTTAACAGAAGTTTATTGGCTTTATTATTATATGTATTGCAACCAATAGTTACAGTCCTTAATTTAATTGGATTTTTATGAAATTTGGGAATAAGAACTAAATAAGGATAATTAAAGTTAGTCGATAGGATATTTAATAGTTTATAATAACTTTGAATTTTACGATTATTTACATTTACACTTTCATTAGTTTTTTGAAAAGATTTATTAGAAGATATACAGGTTGTAAGAAGTTGGTGATAATAAGATTTACATATGATTGCAAAATTATTAGGAGATTTGTCTACATATGTAATAACGTAGTTTTTTTTTTTTTTGTAATTTAGTTACTTGTTGGAACAAATGCTTTGTGTTAATAGAAACCAAATCAGAAATATTATTTTTTAAAGCCATAGTTAATTTTTCAATTACTAATATTTTCCATTGATTAAAATATGCAATAGGTTTATTGTAATAGATTGATTTTTTATATATAAAAATATCTATATCATATGTAAACTGTTTGATAATAGATTTAAGTAAATTTAGATGGAAGTCTATATTTAGTACCAAAACCCATTATTTTTTTCAATTTAAAATCATTAACAATATTAAGATTTCCAGTGATTATATGTCCATGATCATTGTTTATATATTTTTTTAGAATGGGGTCATTGCAATTACACGGAAAATTACTTGCAGCAGATGTATTTTTTGAAAATGTATTGTAGTTAAAAATCTTTCTACCAATTGTATTCAGATATTTAAAGGTTATTGATATATGAAGATTATTAATAGGAAAATACCAGCTTTTCTCGTTAGTTATAGAATTGATATTAATTTTATTAAATATATGATTTGAAAAAGTTATTATCATTTGAGTATTCGTATTTTGAATTTTATGGGTTTTTTTTGTAAATTAATATTTAAAAGATGAACCCTAGTCATAATGAGATCAAAATAAATATCAGAAAAATGTTTAGAGAAAGTTTTACTTGGAAATACATTTAAATGTTGTATAATTTGTTTCTTTTTATTAGCAAATATGTATTTTCGAATTAATAACCAATTATAATGCTTTAAATATTTACTTTGAAGATCATTAATTTGTTTAGTGATATATTTTTTAGAAACTACACCTGAAAATGAACACTTTCCACGTTTGTTTCGTGTTGTTTTACAATTTAAATTATGATTAAGAGTAAGAGAAATTGGAGAATAGTCAATAGTGTTATTTATAGATGTGAAGACTTTGACAGGTCGATTAAATATTTCAGTATTAAGTCCATAAGGATATATTGTGTTGTAATATTTCATGTATGATGACTCCATATAAAGCCGTTCTGATTTATTTTTTAGAATTTGAAGGATTTCAATTGTCGTATTTTTAAATTGATGTTTATGAAAATGTGCAATTTCAGCTGTAGACTGTAGATTTTTTGCTTTGTTTTTATTAGAGTCTGAACGATGATGATTGATTCATTTATGAATTGGACCTGATGTTTCACCTATATATTTCATATTACATAAGTTGCACTTTATGCAATAAATAGCATTAAATGTTTTACAAAAATCTGAATAATTAGGATCTGAGACAATTTGTGTCTGAGAAGCGTATGGGCATGTCTTGCACCCAGCATCTAAACACTTACGAAAAAATAAAGGTCGAGGGGGAGAGTATAAATGGTCCCTGGATGACGATCCAGGAACAACCCCATTATTGTTCCTGCACCGGGCACTACACTGCATAGATGCTATGTGTATCTTGCCACGACTTTTTAGAACAAATAAAATAACCGCATTTAAAATCCAAAACCTAGAACAACAATAACCATGCAAAGACGACCAAAAAACACGATCCCAATTGACTTCCCACTAAGAACTGCCATATAAATTTTTTTTGGAAAATGCAATATTTGCAAAAATAAGAAAATATAATAAAATAAAAATCAATAATAAATGAAATTAAATTAGTCTTGATTAAATAAATATTAAATATCTTGAGTATGAAATATAAATATATATACAATTTGTACAAATCAGAGAAGCAGTACTCAAAAACCATCTATAATATTTCCAAAACCAAATAATGATAACCCTAAATGCATAAACTACAAATGCATGAAAACACTGGACTTTTTAGAACAAATAAAATAACCGCATTTAAAATCCAAAACCTAGAACAACAATAACCATGCAAAGACGACCAAAAAACACTATCCCAATTGACTTCTCAGTTCAAAGTAATATAAATATAAATGACTAAAGCTTATTAACATAAAACGATTATTAGAAGTATATATTGCTACCATATTGATTTATATATATATATAAATTGAATAGCTCATACTGAATAAATTTAAGAAAAGCAATAGCAAAAAATAATAATAATAATAATAATAATAATAATCTAATAAATTGTAAATATATAGGACAATATCATACAATAACAACAAGAAGATACATATAAATTACATAACTAGAAAGGTAAAAATCATAAAATGAAACTTTGCGATGATTAGAATGAAATAAATAATGGAATTTTCTAAGGGAGGGATCAGATAACTACAAGTACAAATCATATAGATAATACACAAAGATTATGCGCTTTTGCAGCAAAGATCTAAGCGTATAATATTTAAAAGATTGCTAAAACAGTTAGCTACCTAGGTATATATAAATATATATAAGATACCAATATTAAGGAAAAAATAATTCAAAATGAATTGTTCATTCAAAATGAAAAGATATAATAAAAAACATCATAAAAAGCATACATTCATAATTACATGCGCAAATGCAGCATAATAATTTGAATGCTAATATATAACCATTAATTAAACATTACCGACCATCATGAAAAACCGCAATATTGTGAATGATTGACAGCAAAATGGGCCATAAACCAACAATATAGAACTGTATGTATAAAACAAAGTACCTTATACCTAATTACAAGAATTAACATGGAAGTAAAAAAAGAAGAATATGGATTCCGAAAAAAATTTAAATACTTATATATTGAATTACTTTTTCAAGAGTACAGAATTCAATGATATAAGCGAATCGGTTGTTTATTGTGAGAAAAAAACTATAAGGTGAAAAAAAAATTTCCCCTGTACACAAACAACCAATATAACAAAAAGAATAGTTTCAAGATGAAAACAGAACATAATCAAATGACATGAAATGGAAAAATACTACAACCCATTAAATATTTAATTTATAGCAATAAAAATCTTACAAAACATACCGAATAATTCCCAGTAGATTTTCAAAATATATTCCCGCACATGGAATCCACAAAGCATGATAAGATTAAGGTGAATAAAACAGTTAAGTTAACACAAAAATTAAAACCTATGGAGTCAGTTAATTCATGTTGAAATACCGTGATAAATATAATTAATATAATATAAATAAAAAATAATTACATTATTTATAATAGCTAAAAACAATTTTAAATTGTTTAATAACAATTTTACAACATTGCCAGTTATCAGCGTTAATTACCACCTGGTGTAAAAAATTAAAATTATTACTTTATTAGAAGCTTTAAAAATACAAAATTTATGGTGCTGCCATCTATTATTTTATTTTAAAAACAATTATTATTATACAAATGTCACAAAAAGGAGAACCTAATACATGCTAATGAAATTAAAATATATCAACTGTATTCCTACACACATCCTAATATAAACAATACCATACTGTATATCATTATTAAAATAAAATTAAATAAATTAAATGTTAATTAAATGCCTACAATATATTATATACCATTACCATATCATTACCATACCAATCATCATACCAATTAAAACTACACTGAGAAATTAAAAATTATTTTTAACTTGATAATGTATAGAATTTAGCTATATGCTATAAAATAAAATAAATTATATATTATAAAAATATATAAAAGTCTTAATATTTACCATTACATACAAAAAATGAACAGGAAAGAAAAATAAATAAATAAATTAATTAATTAATTATAAAATAAATAAATAAAAAATGGATCTTTATATAAGATTATCAGATTCGAAAATTCTTAATACCCCAAAGATCACAAATATAGTGTGTGAATTATCTTTATATTAGCCATAAAAAAGCTAAAAAAATATGATTGTGACAATCAAACATATAAACTGATAATTAAGCATGGAATACAAAGTTGAAAATAAAACAATATTAAATAGTATAGAGGAATAATAATATAAACTATTTACCCAATTTTAATGCCTACAGTATAACATTAGTTATATCAAATAAACTTATATGCATAATAATCACTAAAAAGATGGTATACTATTATTAATTAATATGATATTGTCCTGAGTAGACTAAATTAAGAATAAGTTAATATTGAATTTGATTAAATAAGTTAAATTTAATATGAAATAAAAAAAGAGGAAAAGTCACCAATTACATATAAAATATCAAATCGACATCCATATAAAATACGTAATAGAAATGTAGTTATAATACAATATATATATATATATATATATATATATATTTAGATTAACAGTAATTTTGGATGTATGCATCTAGAAAACATGTTATATTAAAAAATATTCCCATCTCATATATTTTCGAATATAAATTTCAAATAATTTCTTATTCTAAAATTGATATTGAAAATGGATTATAAGCTGCTGCACAATCTAATTTATAACAATAATCTAGAAACATTAAGTATGCGAGTCCAAAACAACAGATTAGTCATTGTAACTGACTGTTTTCGAGTTATTCTTTTAAAAAAAATCGTGCATTGCATTCCGTTTTGCAACAGTTAAAAAAAATTAACTACAGTGGTTCCAAATTTTATATCTATTTAATTACCATACTACTTGCGGGAATAAATTTAATTGAGGTGGTAAAATTAACAGAGGAGTGCAAATGTGATTTCAAATTTAAATTTTAGTATTGGAAATATTGAAGCTGTTTATTGATATATTTATTGATAGCCAATAGAAAAATTCGGAAATTGTACGTCAAAGGTGGCAAATGAGGTTTGTTCGTACTATAAGTAGTTTCTAGAAATATAAAATTCTTCGTGAAATAGCTGTTGCACTCTTATGCGAAAATGCGTGAATACTAAATTTATTTCGATTAAATGTGTTAAGTTTAGTAATAAGGAAAAAAAAATATGATACCATCTTAAATATTACGTAATCGCCATGGCTATCTAGAATCATCAACTATCATGGGATATCATTGAATTAATTACGTATGATACGATTTAATTTAATGAAGAATTTTTTTAATATTATTTAAAATTTGATTCGATTTCATAAATTTTGAATTGACTCGACAAAATTCTGCAACGATTATACATATATATATAATTTCAAACTAGTCGTTTGGGTAGTTTTTGAGCTGTTATATGCGGAAAAACGGTCAGACAAATAAACGGACGAATAAGACGACGACTGTAGACCTATTTATATATTTACAAACGCAACTAGAAATTGTTATATAACTATAATTTATATAAATCATAAGATAAAGACCATTGGTCGCATTCGTTGTGTTATATAATAACATCCTTTCCAATTAAAATTAATTTAAAAAGCTATTTTAAAATATTTAAATTAAATCAAAAAACTTCTTTACTTTCAAAATTTAAATTCTACCTTTAAATATTCATTAATTTTCGTTAAGTTCGTTTTTCAGTTAAATTTCACTTTAAAACAATTTTAATTTAATCGCCATAAAAGATCGTTAAAATTATCAATAATAAAATAAAAAATCTTAAAATTAATACATTCTACCGTAATAGAATATTTTTATAATAGTTTTCAAATCTAAAATTCGAATTTATCACTTAACGATATTTTATTCAAACACTTCGACTTCTATTACTCTGTGTAGCATCGATTTTAAATCAGCCAATCAGCATCTTTCCCGCCTAATGCCGTTCGTTCGTAGCGTGGCTTCACTCTCTTGGGCTTTGGACGGCGACGTGCCAAGAAGGGCATGGAGCCGCTCCGCAAAAATTCCTTTTTTCACCGTTGGATTAAACAGATCCTTTGGTCCTTTTGTTTCTCATGATTTTACTTTTAAAGGGAAATGTCCTAATCAAAAGATGCTGCAATAGTTTATGTCTACGAATTGGTAATTATCGGAAACTTCGTAATAACGTTGAAGATAGCGGTGTAAAACCGTCACAGAAGAGTTACAATCAAATACTCTGGAGTCACAGAGTTTAAGTGAAAGAAAATTCCCACTTAGAAAAATTATAGTGGAAAGAAAAAGAAAAATGTGCTACAAGAAGAATACTGGATAATGGTATTGTGAATATAATCGTTTTCTGAATATTATACAAGATGTAGACGGTATGTAATATGACTTCTTAATACTAACTCTGCGTATTTATGGATGAACGCCCTTTCCATTACAAATAATTTTTTGTCATCGTACGGCTAATAAACTGATAATCTATCTTTCTTAAATTATGCTGGATGACAACAACAACAACAAAAAAAAAATACAGTGATCCAGAGACAGTTGATTGACTTTGAATTTATCTTCAGTGTAATGAAATCAACTACGAATTCCGATGTTTCAAAATTCGTAAATAATGATTAACTTGTTCTAATAAATTTAAATAATTGATCTCAGAAAAATAAATATTAATTAGCTCATATTGATAAATAAGTATCAATGTTGTTCTTAAAAAAATATATGTCATGAGTGATTTATTAATATTTGTATAATAAGTGTACACTTCTCTCCCCCCCCCCATTCAATAAATATAATATTTCAATAAAGGAAATTGTTTGTTTAAATATATTTGTGTATTTTCCTGTGTTTTGATTTATGTGTCTCTTAATATTATCATAAAGTGCCAAATTAATTTATTGCAATGAAATATTATAGAATTATTAAATATAAACATTTAAAGGAAAAAAAATTAACACTTGGCACAATTTAAAATGTGTTCAGAATATGCAATTTTCAGGCAAGAAATGTTTTCATAGTTCAGGTGAGTCTAAAGTTTATTATTCATATTTTACCATGAAGTTACCAAGTTATATTTATTTACTTCCTTCACATGCAATGATTACTAACCACTAACGATCACTGGCATATATAATAGTTAAACTTTCTCCTTTTCCAATTCATATAAAAAATCACATAATATATTTATAACTCGCAATTTTAATTAATTTTAAATTCCCTTCCTCTTTACCATTATTTATTTTCTTTTTTTTTACCTAACATTTATGGTGCCTTTGCCAAACTTTCGAACTTCTATTTTTTTTAATGGGACTCTTTCTGGGTTATTTCTTTCAGTATTGTTTATTTATTAAAATTCAATAGAAAATTTCTGCAATATGATTTAAATATGTAAATTTCTCATGCATTCTCCGGGACTTCTTCAGGAAAAATATTTAATTGTTGCTATATATACGTTTGTTATTGTTTAATATATATATTTTTTATTTTGAAATCACTACATACATATTGAGTTAAAACATGTCTGAAGTTACATTTTTTAAAAATAAATATCAGACTATAAAAGGTTTATTTTGCAAATAATTTTTTTTCTGTTACTACATATTTTTAAATATATAAGGATGATTTTGAAATAATGATTTACGATGTTATTAATTGATTACAAGGTCAATATTCCTAAAAAATAAATTTTTTTTCTGTGATTTCTTAAATCGGTGTATGGTTGTAGAGACCTGATCAATCTTTACCCCTATTTTGTTATTTTGTCCCTGATCCAGACATTTTAACAATTGCATTGATTTGAATAAATCACAATTCATTTGGTGTCTTTTTTTTTCTCCCAAGATTGTGCAATATAAGAATTTTTATATAAAATTTTCAGGTTGGATTGTCATTTACATAGGTTTAGGAGTATTATGGCTCTCTATTAGGATACAATAAAATTTCAAATAAACATTTTTATACAAATAATATTCAATTTTATTCTGAGAATAAATTTTTCAATTATATAGAAACTATTTCAATCTGATTTTTCTATCGAAATGCAATAATTTATATTTATTTTCTGGATGGTTTTCCATATCAGAAAATTACTTACATACCACAAAATTTATTTAGTTTTGTTTTATTGCAAAATTTTAGTACATGTAATGAATTTTTTACATTGTTTAAAAAAGTACTTAATATATATATAAAGTTAAAATTGCATTTTACTTTCTTTTTACATTTTATTGATAAATTGTGATCAATTAGGTTTGAGTTTATAAATGAGTAGTCTATGTTTTGCGGGCCAAAACAGGCGGTGTGCTAGTACGTAATAGTACACTGGGATCTATTTGTTTTTACCATTCAGCATTCTTGATATGTCATAATTTTATCATTTAAAATTTACAATAGCTACAAACTACACCAACTTAATTTTTTAATATATTATATTTTATTTTGGATATCAGTATGATGTTGCTACAATTTTTTTTTATATATACTCAACTATTAATTTTCTTTTTACATTAAATTTATAAATTATGGTCATTTGACAATTATGAATTTTTAACTTATATGTCCATTTTAATCATTTAAATTTCTGAATATACTTATATATCTCTTGTCATACAACCTTAAATTTGTTTAAAAATGAAATAATTTACAAAAGATATAGATATAAATATATGAAAATTATACTATTTTCCAGATTTTATTAATATTTATCAAACAAGACTTACAATAGCTGCAATTCTCTAGGGTCATTTTAATATTACCCCTTAAAATTCATTTATTTTTTTTTTCAAGCTATAGCATATTCAGTTTTAACCACCAGTTTTTATATAATACTTTTTTGGTAGTTCTGGTTGTACACAACGGTTTTGTGGATTAGCCTGTGCATATTAAACCGAAAAATCCAGTGTTTCGTGGCAACAGACTACATTTCATTTGGAAATTCGAGGCTCTTTTTTCTGTTATAAAGTCAAGTTAACCTGTCCTTGTACTTTTGAGCGCCACCAGATTTCTGGGTCTCAGACAGCTTAGAGAGTCCAGTCGCAATTTCTGGATGCAATAAATTAAATTATTTAATTCCTATTTTATCGATTTTTTTCTTACCATGATTGTTTCGTCGTTACAATCCAGAGCAGTAGAATCTCGTAATTCTCGCTGGCATTTAGTTAAGGGTCGTGACACAAAGGAATATGGCATTCCCCCGCCTTCCAGTCTTGTTCTGCGGTTTAGGAAACTTCGGATAAAATCCATTTATTTTATAATATTTATTTGATGCTATAGCTAAAGTTCAAACTTATTTATTTATTATTCACTTACAATAGCAATTATTTGGACTTTGGGAGAATATAGTGTTGTTATTTTGCTGAGGAATTCATTTTTAATGATAAAGTTAGTTAAATTTAAGGGATACCCTATAGCTTATAAAATTGAGATAGAAATATATAAAAATGAAAAATAAAGAAATGAAAAATATGAAAAAATATTGAAATGAAAATAATGAAATGATAAATAAAAATATAAAATGAAATGAAAAATAAAAAATTAAATGAAATGAAAAAATTGAAAAATATAATAAAATGATATGTACATATAAATATATATTAGACTGATCTAGGCGAATGACAGGACTTTGCTTATGTGTTGTGTAGAATGTTTGTTTTTTCCCTCAGGCTGACCTGGTCTAATTCAGTTATGATGAGCACACACAGAGGGTAAACTTGGCTTAGCTTGGGTAATTTAACCTTCCAATAAGTCCCTCACGGTGCAGTTATGTCTATTTTGGATATCATGGGCAGTATACTTGTCAAATTGAGCGGAATAGTTTGTTTGAGTTTGTAAATATTTTTTTTTGGTTTAACGCTAGGAGACTTAGATCAGTCAGTCCATTGTTGTCCAAGGTCATACTATCGGGCAACTACCTTACGTTTTTGACCTGTGTACACAATGAAGAGATTGTATATTGCAATCTATTTTTTGCTGATATTTTACTTTATTTCCTCAGCATTTAACATTTCAGTACCAATATTTTTTTAAAAGAAAATATTTATGAAATAATAATAAAAATTATTACCCAAATTAAATAATACTATGAAATTTAATTATTATTCTTTTAAAAGTTTCAAGTAATATTGGACATATATAATTAAAAAAAAAAAAAAAAAAAAACTCAGATTTCTAAGCCAAAATTACTGAATATATTCAATTGTTAGAATTTTTTTATGTGGATATACAGATTTGTTATATATTGTAAAAGTTCCACATAAATAGTAACGTAAATATGCTACTTTATTTTCCCTTTTAAAATTATTTGATCAGTTGTGAGAGCCATATTTACATAGGTCACTTACCTTATCCTTACTTTGGTGCAATACATTGAGGTCTTGGAGAATGTCTTGGGTTTCTTCATGGTGAAATTTTTAACTTACCTGAACATCTATTTCCTGTAAAAATTTGTTGTTTTGGTTCTTTATGTTTTCATCTTTGGTTCTATGTGTTTGCATTACGATTTGATGTTTATTTGTATTTGTTATGTCAGTATTTGAGTATGCCAAAGATTTTAGAAAAACTTGTATACTTATATTTTTATATAACATATTTTATGTGTAGGCGCAAGCGTATTTATTTTTATATATATTTTATACATTTTTATGTTATGTTTATGTTGATATGTGTCAATTGTCTAAGAAACTGAGGCAGATAATTCCTTTTGATTTTGGCTTTGTTTTTAAGTTTTGGAAAGTTCCAATTGCTCGATGCCACAGGTAATAACTTTTTTTTAATGCTTTTTTTTTCCTTAGGGGTAAGGTAAATGTTATATAATAACATCCTTTCCAATTAAAATTAATTTAAAAAGCTATTTTAAAATATTTAAATTAAATCAAAAAACTTCTTTACTTTCAAAATTTAAATTCTACCTTTAAATATTCATTAATTTTCGTTAAGTTCGTTTTTCAGTTAAATTTCACTTTAAAACAATTTTAATTTAATCGCCATAAAAGATCGTTAAAAATTATCAATAATAAAATAAAAAATCTTAAAATTAATACATTCTACCGTAATAGAATATTTTTATAATAGTTTTCAAATCTAAAATTCGAATTTATCACTTAACGATATTTTATTCAAACACTTCGACTTCTATTACTCTGTGTAGCATCGATTTTAAATCAGCCAATCAGCATCTTTCCCGCCTAATGCCGTTCGTTCGTAGCGTGGCTTCACTCTCTTGGGCTTTGGACGGCGACGTGCCAAGAAGGGCATGGAGCCGCTCCGCAAAAATTCCTTTTTTCACCGTTGGATTAAACAGATCCTTTGGTCCTTTTGTTTCTCATGATTTTACTTTTAAAGGGAAATGTCCTAATCAAAAGATGCTGCAATAGTTTATGTCTACGAATTGGTAATTATCGGAAACTTCGTAATAACGTTGAAGATAGCGGTGTAAAACCGTCACAGAAGAGTTACAATCAAATACGCTGGAGTCACAGAGTTTAAGTGAAAGAAAATTCCCACTTAGAAAAATTATAGTGGAAAGAAAAAGAAAAATGTGCTACAAGAAGAATACTGGATAATGGTATTGTGAATATAATCGTTTTCTGAATATTATACAAGATGTAGACGGTATGTAATATGACTTCTTAATACTAACTCTGCGTATTTATGGATGAACGCCCTTTCCATTACAAATAATTTTTTGACATCGTACGGCTAATAAGCTGATAATCTATCTTTCTTAAATTATGCTTGGATGACAACAACAACAACAAAAAAAAAAAAAAAATACAGCGATCCAGAGACAGTTGATTGACTTTGAATTTATCTTCAGTATAATGAAATCAACTACGAATCCCGATGTTTCAAAATTCGTAAATAATGATTAACTTGTTCTAATAAATTTAATTAATTGATCTCAGAAAAATAAATATTAATTAGCTCATATTGATATATAAGTATCAATGTTGTTCTTAAAAAAATATATGTCATGAGTGATTTATTAATATTTGTATAATAAGTGTACACTTCTCTCCCCCCCCCCCCATTCAATAAATATAATATTTCAATAAAGGAAATTGTTTGTTTAAATATATTTGTGTATTTTCCTGTGTTTTGATTTATGTGTCTCTTAATATTATCATAAAGTGCCAAATTAATTTATTGCAATGAAATATTATAGAACTAGTATTAAAAAATGCTCTGACGAGCACCAAAAAAGGCTAATATGTTTTTAAGTATGAACAAGTTGGAAATTGCTCGTCAAACGTGGCAAATGAGGTGCGTTCGTACTATAACTAGTTTTATAATTATTTTTTGCACCCCATATTGTACTGAATGTATAATTTTTTGCACTTCATAACGCGCATAGTCTGATACATCATTAAAATGCACTTCCAACATTTTTTTCCCATTCCCCGTAATGTAACGGAACACTTTTGACTGTCCCTGTAATTAAACTATACATCCGATTTTCCTAAAATTTGAAATAGCTCAACAAAATTTTACAACAATTATATCTTTAAAATTTCAGATCATTCGGAAGGCTCTAATATCATTAAAATGCAC